>VSDK01019359.1:239064-316498 GCA_009767595.1 Symbiodinium kawagutii | reverse complement strand
ATGCTCATCTATTCGAGTCCCTCGTAAACCATGCTCATCTATTCGAGTCCCTCGTAAACCATGCTCATCTATTCGAGTCCCTCGTAAACCATGCTCATCTATTCGAGTCCCCTCATTTGACTCATACACAGACTATGCTCATCTATTCGAGTGCCCTCATACACAGACTATGCTCAACTATTCGAGTCCCCTCGCTGCTGCTCTGATTGGTTTTCCAGGACAACATTGACAAATGACCAACTTAATTTCTCAAGTTAAGATTCAGTGAATCAATCAACTGCCAATGACACCAATCCCTACCCCATCATCAAAAGCAAACTTGCCTGAATCAAATTTAATTTCCTTGAAGCACAATGCCATTGATTGCCAGTCCCTGTGCCTGGAGTTGTCATCGCTCTTCTCGCCATTGGACTCAACCTAGGACACCAAGCCAGATCTACCAGGGTCAATGGCAAGTAGCTAAGCCCAGTGATGAATCAGAATGTACTTAGAGACTAGAAGATTTATAATAATTTCATTAGTGATGTGACTAGATTAGATGATACCACAGGTTTGCTTCCAGCCCCAGTCTCTGACTCTAGTAGCAAAATTGAACTGTGAATTTGAATGTCAATTCAATGTCCACCAATGTCCAAGCAACTTTACAACAATTTGGTTCATACTTAGTTGCGTTCAGAAGTCAGGCAGTCATCATTCATTTGTTCAGTCATTGTTTCATTAAACGAATTCATTACCAAACGTTTGTCTCTGAGACAGTGGATGGATAACTAGCTCCAAAACAAAGCTATATTTGCATTGGGTTTCTTCTTTACTTTGACTTTAGAGGGTCTTGATGCATTTAAATAAACCAATGAGTCATTCAATCATTGATTCATTCATTCATTGCTTCATCGGTTCATTGATTCATGGTCAAAGCCCCCAATCATCATCATCACCATCATCATCATCATCACTAGTCATCTGATGATTTTCATTTCTGATTTCGATTTCAGAGGCACATCTTTCACAATGAAGTATTTTGATTCCCAGCCCCTGCCCAAAGAGATATCTCAGATCGAAGCCTGTGAGTGGTTTCCACACCTGCATGGCAGAGCACGACCATGGACAATTCTGACATGCCAGCCAAGTCACCCTTGTGTATAATAACGGTATTATAATTAATTTTTATTTGTTCAACAATAAACATGATATACTATTTTTACATTAATTATTTACTGACAATGCAACATGTGCATGATTGACCCTGACTGGTGCACCGTACTACCACTGGACCCCTGTCACATCACTCCACCCCCAATGCCATCATTGGTTGCTCATCACACGACATGCCTCAAAAGCAATGAGATGAATACTGAAGGAATCACATGTTCAATCTGAATCCATTGATTGACAATTGACAACCATGACTCCAGTGAAATCAGTGGATGGGACTCATCAATCATATGTTAACAACAATACTTCTCAATAAATCAACATCAACAAGAGCCAATCAGTTGTGCACAAACCCTCAGCCACTTCACACTCTCAGAGTTGGCAGTCCTCCTCATCAGGGCAAAGGCAACACATCACCTCAGTGCGAAAGCTCTGAATGTGTGCTAGTTAATCAATGCTTGTTCCCTCCCAACTTTCAAACCTAAAACAGAACAAGTTCAAGCACTGTGCAAACATTCCTTCCCCATCTGCAGAAACAGTCTGACAATTTGCCAATCCCAAATTACACTTCCCCACTCCCACTTGCAGATGATGAGCCCATGTTTTTTTTAATCCTCCATGCTCAGTTCACTGCCGCTCATTTCCAGGCAGTCGTTCTTTCAAAGGTGGCTCCAGCAGGTCCAACAATACTCCTTTTCAGAGACCAAGTTGGACACACACACACTCCTCTTCAGAGATGGCTGTTGAGCCCAAAGCAAAACTTCAAAGAGGCTGAAAAAAAGGATCAGGTATGTCACGTCAGCCTCCATCAAACTTACTCAGATCAGCTTGCCCCATTGCTCATCAGCAACCATCTTCTCATCCCAGCACGGCCAAGGTTTCGTAGAGCTCGGCTTCAAAGGAGTACGGGTTGGCTTCACAATCTTGCGCTTTGGCGTTGGCAGGAACTGAATCACCTGGGTGTAGCGACGCTTCTCTGCCAACACACGCTTGCCCCAGAACTCCGGCGCGGGCTTCTTCTTCGGCACAGCACCACTGACCTTCTTGACCCTCACCCAATCACGGAATCGCCTCATGTGATCTGGAATCTCCTTCTCCCAGTCAGACAAGGTGGATGAGATGGACTCAACTTCCACCTCTTCAAACTCATCAGTCTTTCCACCAGAGCTGTCCCCATCCAGCTTGCTCATCTCCTCGATGTGCTCCAGGTTCTTGGCTGTGAGCTCCATGTTGACTGGCCTGGAGAAAGCAGCAGCGAGAAGAACAAATGATTTACATTTCTCCCTGACTCATGGCCCCACACAATTTTGAATCAGTCGATATGTTTGCTCATTCAATGTCAATTGATGAGAGCCTTCAGCTCTGTAAATTACAGAGTCTGCTGCTGTGGATGGTTCATTCCATCAGAGTTGGGGGCATGTTATGAAAATAAGGTCATTTCAAAACAACCTTTTAAAAACAATTAAATTATTTAATTATCAATTCTATACTAGTCAGTCTAAGTGTCAGTCATTGTCCAATTCCAGTCCACTGCCCCTTTTGAATCAAGTCAAGTCACTGCTGGTTCTCCATCGTGATCGTTTGGCGATCACCCCAAAGCTGCTGTTGGCCCAAGTTGTTTATGACCACTGGCGGGGAGAAGGGGCCCCACTGCCAATGGTCGCAGGTGCTGTTGCCAGCCTCCTGGCTCCAACCGGCGCTCCACTTACGCTCTGGTGTCTGCGAATCCATGATGCCAAAAAGGTCCCAACGAGAGACAGTTGACTGAGGTTGAATGATTCGGTGGAAATGACATGAATCATGACTGTGGTCATGTGTGTCGGTGACTGTGGTGTTGTGACATTCTGGCACTGTGATTGTGAGATTAAATTGAACATAAATAAATAGTGGTGGAACACACTTGTGTCGAAACTAGCTACAAACCTGGGCAGGCTGATCTTGAAGCCAAACTTCAGATTCGCAAGAAATGGCAAGCATTGACATGAACTCATGAACCAATGCAAACTGTAAAATGTCACATGCCTGACATGAATGGCATTCATACTGTGAAGTGTGGTAGCTGCCAGCCCCCAATTTGACCATGACTCGGAAAGGACACCATTGACTCAGCCAGTTCCTCCCTGGGAGTCCAGACAGCAAATCTGAAGAGGCAATGTCATCAGCGTTCAACCTTGGTTGGCTGCTACAGGACCTCTACAAGACCTCTACGGGACCTCTACGGGACCCAAAATGACCTCTACGGGCCTCCTTTCTGACCTCTACGGTACCCACAGCCTATGAACCTGAATTAATTGACATCCCATCTCATGTTCTTACCAATGCTGTTATCAAACTTTACCAACTTTAACTTTAAACCTTTAGCATTCCACTGTTTGAAGACTGACATGCGCTCAAAGTCACATTGATTAATTACTTACTAAACTTAGCTACATGACTGTCAAATTGTGAATTATGATGACAAGTGACTGGACAGTGACAAGGCAATGACAAGTTGTCAAGACAGTGAGACGACAGTGACAAAACAGTAGCAGTATTGGTCGGTTTCACTGAGCACACCCAGCCATCCAAATGTAGTAGCTGTCCTGGCACGGCCAAGGGGAACGATGTTGACAAGTTCACAGCAGATGGTGGTCCATGACTGTCATTGGCAATGTGTTTTTTTATGCTCATTCAAATACTGATCTTTGGTGATGACATTGGCCTGGAGCTTTCAACATCATCAATGAATAATCCTGGGTCGGCTCCTCATTTACCCCCATTAATGATAAGGTGTTAAAGGCAAAGGCTATATACAACATTTCATTTTCAACATTGCAATCATTGCACCAGTCCCCACCTGTCAGAATGACCAATGACTGCTTGAAACCAAGGACTTGTTTGAACAAACTTGGAAAAGCCAAACCACCAATCACTCAATCAATCCAACCTTTCAATTCCTGTAACTTTCAATGGAATTAAAATCGCACACAACATATCTGAATATTTATTCAACTTATTATAATAGAAGTATCATAGATCTACCTGACGGATCCTGTGAATCATGGCAAACCAATCAGAACCAGAAAGAACAGGCGTTGAAGACTTCATGTGAAACGTCCTCCAAACATTTCTGGAGGACGTTTGATTTGAGTGTTTGTGTCCAAGGATCCAGAACATTCGGGGCAACCAAGAAAAGGGTTGAGGAGGGTGGGGAAATTGCAATGAATGTCCACCATGCTTGATCCACAATTACAATGTAGTTGTGGCATGACATCTTTGAAATGATCCTACACAAATATTGCCGAATGTTACACATTCAATCCAGTACCTGCTGCCAAACAACTGGGAGTCCCCGACAAAAAAAGTGAAAAGGCAATGGCATCGTTGTAGCGCACACCTGGGTTGACCAATGGCAGTCTCAACCCATTCCTTCAAGCAACCGCCAACAAAATGCCACAAACCACCCACACTCCATCATCACTGAATCAGACACACCCAGTACTTCTAAGGGTTTGCAAGTTACGTCAACATTCACCAAATTGTTCAATGTCATCCTGTCATTGCCAGTCACTTGTCCCTACAGGAAAATTGGGAACACACATTAGCTTTACAACAACATCATGATTGGCAACACTGACGCAAATGCCCACTGACTACTGACAGCAACCAAAATGCTTGGGTCACCGCACCCAGTTGTCAGCAGGCTGTCCTGGAGAAGTGCAACGCATGGCTGCTTGGAGTGCAAACTGTCCAATCCCAGTTGTTTGAAACACCCCATCCAAAATTGTCAAGGCCGAGGTTGCCAGGCCTAAATTCAAATTAGACTAATTATTTACTGTGGATGGGTATGGCAATTACATCACCCAACTCATGACAAGTCACTATTGTGCCTAACAACATTTACAAGACAAATAAACAAATAAATAACTAATTGAATGTTGTGTTGCTTAGTTAGTAGTAGGAAGAAGTTAACTAATATTCAGACTGTCATTGATGTTGACTCATGTTGAACGATTTGCCAGCAATTCCCCAGGCCCAGTTTTCAAACAAGCTCTGTCAGCTGGCTGCATACCCTGCCATCACGGGTGGATGTTGCAAGCCGCCAAGCTGCATGACCACTCCATTGGTGGATGCAGCACACCACTAAATGGTGCTGGGGTGCCAGTTGGTTGCCAGCGCACTGGAATTGAAGATGAATTTGCTAATTCATTGATCAAAACTGGTAGTGCTGGCAGTTGACTTACGATTTAAACTAATTTGTCAATCTTGGTTGGCCCTCACACTGGCACCCAAAGTCACTTCCACAGCGCATCAGGTCTGCTCTGTAGCGCAGCCATATCTTCCCCTGAGACAAACAGCAAAGTGCTGCCAAACCACTGTTTCATAAGATGCCACTTGGAAAACCATAGTGTTCAAAGCCAAAGCTCCTGCTTGAACATGAACGAAAGTAAGAACCGAACTTCCACAACATATGTTCACTTGTTAGTAACACTACATGTTACATGTTTGCAGTTGTCTTCAAACATCACTCTGTTGATTTTAACAAGCTGCGCTAGAGTTTCATGCTCTGGTGTTGCATGGCATCATCATCAAGCATTCAGTGACTATCAAAAAAGCCACTGGCACATTTTGGGGATTCAGTCACTCCCATGACAATACTTTAGTCTAGGCACTGACGCAATGCTCCAGCCACGCAGTGCTTGTGCCAATGTCGTCCTTCATGAGCAACTTGAACCTTAGACCAGCCAATAAATAAATAAAACAGTCACAATTCAATTCATGGAGTGAGCCAAAAACTGAAATCATCGTTTGGACCTTAAACATGTGTCATGCCTGTCAGTATTGACAGTGTCAATTGTCCTTGAATAGTCATCGCAATGCTCATGTCAAGCACTTGTCACACTGTTCAAACCACATCTGAAATTTTCAAATAAATAAAGCAACACGACTTCTACCAACACCAGGCCGAGAGTCAGGAGTCGCACTTGGCGACATCGGCCCAAGAACGAAAATCTTCCCAGCTGGAAGAATAGAAGTTGAGCCCTTGCAGAGATACCAGCATCATCCAAGATCTCTTGCCTGAGCCAAGAGCACATGGCCAGGGATGAAGTGTTGCTAGTCACTGTCATGAACTGAACTTTTAATTATCATCAATACCTGAAGGTTGACCACATGATGTTGAGCAAGCTGAGCAATGCCACCATTTGATGATTTGCAAATTGGTTCAACAACGGAAGATTCAATAGAGCCAAGACTTTTCAAACTTTGAGCCCAAGGCACATGACCGGATCCCTTGGCAGCAAGGTGGCTGCCCCTGCCAGAGCTTCATTCAACTCATCCTCTGGCTCCGGCTCCACCTCCACCTCAACTTCAACTTCCTCCGCCTCCTCCTCATCACCCAAACTCCAGTGCGGCGGTGGCTCCGAAGGAGGAGTAGGACCACCCACTCCTCTCTGAGCCTTCTTTGCGCCAGTTGGCACAGGAGGTGGTGGGGGCGGCAACACCCGAGGAGGGGCTGGCTTTCGAGGAGGTGCATCAATAACCACCACAGTCTTGGGCTTTGGCTCTGGTGCTCTTGCCTCAGGTCCAAAGTGATGAAGGTGAAAGGTCAAGCTATGATTCCCAATAATAATAAATAATAACAAACAGAGCTAATCAGATTTTGTTGGCCACAAGCTCAGAATTGTGTGTGGATTCATTGCAGTTGATGATGACAACCAAATGTGCCAGTCAGACTGAAAATTAATCCAAAGTCACCTTTTTCATTGGTGGCTGCACTGGCGATGACGCTGATGATGGGCAGAACGTAGATGTAAATGTCTTGAACCTGGGGCTGCGAGTGAGGACAAATGCATGCCCAAAATGGACCATACGGTTTGTCACTCATGAATCTCTTCAATAACTCTCATTGATGCTGACTGTGGATGATGTCTTTGCAATTTCGACCCAGTCCAATGTCAGAATGTGTTGACTGACATTGACTGATGGATGTTACTATGTATGGAATGATTAGGTCATGAAATCAACTTGAATCGAATTTCAATTACTTGGGCCCAAAAGGCAAAACTAGAGTCAGAGCTGCACTTATTAATTTCATCCCAAAAGGCATTTTGGGCGTCATCGACGTCGACGTCGACTGCAGCAGCTCTGCCAGCGCATTGTTCATCAACACATCCCAGGTCGCTTCTGTAAACCCATGGCTCCCCAAGATGTGGGAATGCGCCTGTCTCCTTGGGTTGCATGGAAATGCAATGCTATCCAAACATTGACATTGCACACTTTAAATCATGTGTTTAAAATGAATGAATGAATGTGACATGTCAAATGTGGTTCTCTGTAAAACAACCAATCAAACAACAGTCTGACATCTAAATTCCAGCCATAGTTTCCAGCCAAGTCTATTCCAAATGAAGCCCTGCAGAACCTCCACATCTTCATCGCGACTTCTGGACATCTTTTGGATGGACAGCACCACTTCCACGCCGCATGCCTCCAACAAAATTAGTAAGACATCACATCAAACAACACTTCACTTCAAATCAAATTTGAGAAACATTTGCCACAACCATCAAACACTTGCTGTGGTGGCAAGAACCAGCCAAGACACTGCCAAAATGGCCCACATCACCAAACAAAGGGCAGTGGTTCTGTGCCAGCCAGCAAGGCAACTTATCCTGACAGCAAATGGCGCAAACAAAACAAACCAACCAAATAACAATGCAGTCAGTCAGGCACTGGTCTGTCTCTGTAGTGGCATTGGGCATTGAATAATAGCAGCATCAAGGGGAGTATTCACAATCTTAGTGTCAGTAGTGCAATTGTAGTTGCAATAGTAACTGTAGACCAAACAAATAATAATTATTAATTGTTCAACAAGCCAAGTTGCAGTTCAGTTCATAATTTAAACACATGAGTTATTAATTGATTTGAAATAACAGACAGTTGTCTAAGTAGTTTAAGTTTTAATGATATTAGCAGAAGCAGCAGTGGTGGATGTGGTGGCAATGATATTGCTTAAGCATTAAAATCATGAAAACACTGATGGCTGACACCGATTGTGTGGGTCCTTGACTGTCGTCTAAAATCAAACCTTCGGTGGGTCATTCAAGTTATGTTGCCTTTTAACAATTGACATTGACATTGATGATGACAATGACTCATTCAATTTGTAGTAGTCAAAGCTTGCACCAATGCAATTCAATAAAATGAAATGCAATTTAAAGCTTGGTAGTGAGTGGGCAACTACTTGACAAGTGTTTGGCTTGGTGTACCAGGCTCACTGAATGAATTAATTTGGATTGTTCCCTTTAATTATTGATTGGTTTTTGGATTAATTTATGCTGATTTGTGGCCTGAACCCAGAAGAGGAAGTCTTTTAAATGTGACACTCTTTTAAATGCAGCTGAGAAACTTCAGCACCTGGCATGGTGTAGACAATATGTCTTTCAGCGCAGTGCCAAACGTAGGGTGGCTGAAGACCTCAGCTTGACAATGATGACAATCAGAGTTCACAAAACATTCAACAAAACAATGCATCACTGGCCAAAACACACACCACTGGCTCTAAGTTTGTTTTAAAACGCAATTTCACTAATGTATGGCTGGGTGCTTCCTGCATCACCTTCTGTTCAGCACCAGAAGCTTTGCCGCCCCTGCCCTTGCCCTTTGCTTTTCCCATGCGGTTCTTGGCCCTTAGTTCCGATCAGGTTGCAAGGGCCAGTGGGGCAACACAAACAATCAAGCAATAATATTGACATCTGGTGTCCACTTGATTTGTGCAACAAATGGAAGCTTAAACTTAATCAGCAATTACTGCACTCTAACTGACCATGAGTTAAGTTAAGCCAGAGTCAATCATTGAAGGGCTAGATCACATGGCCAGCCACTCTAGATCACATGGCCAGCCACACATGCTGTAGACCAATTCAAAACACATTTCAGCTCAACCAGGTTCAGATCATCAACCAGGTTTATTTAGATTTTAGCAAAAACAGTCAAGTGGAGTAAAACATCCAACTGAATCATGACAAGGCTCCCAGAAGGCAACATGATCAGCAAGTCATGGTGCACTGTGAGCAGCCCTTTCCACTGCCCCCAGTCTTGCATCGAAGTCCGCTCATCGTGGCCGCAGATCACCACCCTCCTTGGCCACTGATTCCACGACTCCGGTGCAGGTACCATCAGGGATTCACCTGCCTGTGCCTCAGGGCCGCATCAACAGTACACCCAAACTTTAATAAAGTGTCAGTGTCACGTGTCATGTCTTGCAAACATATTTACATGTATGATTTGTTTTCGCAATGCCAACTTGTACACACACGCAAACACCACCAATTCTCGACTCAACTCAACAACAGTCAGTCCAAGCCACTGCTTGACGCCGGGCCTCCCTGAAGTCTGGCGTGGCCATCGTCTGGAAAACCCAGAGACAAATTCAGCCTTAGACCAACAAAGGTTCATTGATGGCTAACATGTTCCAAGTAGCTGGCGCCAGGAAATTGAAAGTACATTGACATTATTATTTATTTGCTTTCGGTCACTCAGTCAGTCTTACTTAGATTTGCTTGAACAGATGGCTGAGCAACTACGTAGAACCCTAAGTTCATCCCAGGAACGTTTCCACCTCCTTTTTGCAAGAAGACAGTGTCCAGCCAGATCTGTTCTTCCAGCTCGATTGCTTCCTCTTCTCAGAGAATTGCCTGAATTGGTTCCAATGCAGAATACCCAAAACTGGGAGAATCTGAATCTGAGAAGTTCTGTCAGTGCTGATGTATTTGTGACTGCTAGTGATTTCCTGAATTCACCAGTTATTCAGCCGACCAAACTCCCATTCCCATTCCCCACATTTGAGTAGACAAGCATCCACAGCGAATCTGCAGACGAAGGGTCCACCAGAGTCAGCAAGTAGAGGCCCTAGGCCGCCAAGCAATCGTTCAGGCATTAAAATCACCACAAGCAATCTCACAACAACTGATGATACAAATGATGCCACAGCAGCTAATTAATGACAAGCCACCTGCTGAGCACTCCTAAGATCAGATCCAGCCGAAAGTGACATGCAGTCTCAGTTTATAACTCCAAAGTGGCTTCACATGTTGAATTTAAAATGATGTTGAATTGGCACCTTTTTTTACCTGACACTGACTTGTGGACTTAACATCTTTATTTTTTAACCTGAAATTCAAGTTGAGGGGGGGTGCTGTGGTGGTACACTAAATGGTACACCACCAAAGAATTGTGGCCCAAGGAAAGTCATCAGGAATATTGAATGTTCTGGCCACAAATCAATCGTTGCCCTCAGGAGGTGCCCAAACTGATCTATTGCCAATTGCTGGTGAATGGCTAGGCAATTTGGAGATGGAGCTGGAATGGTTTGAAGCAGGAATTCCTGACCTTGAGTGCCCAGACTTCAATCTAACCACAACAAAAACTAAATATAATTTGGATTTAATTGTTAGCAATTTCAGAGGGGGAATCAATCAGCCCGTTTGAATCATATACATTTTAACCCCAATTGTCATGACAAGCATCCTCTCCAGCTTTTTGTCCACGTCTTTGAAGCCCTTCTGCTTCAAATGGTCGCAGGCCACAGACTTCGAACCAACGACCATGGCCACAATTTGAACAGTCTCAATATTTGAGCGAAAAATGGCCAACGGGTCATGGAGCATGTCAAGTATGCCTCCATTGAGCCAATGACTAAAGACACTGACCATAATAACTTAATGATGACACTGACTTTTTGATAGAGCCACTGGACAGACAATGACATGTCAATGACAACAATCCATTCATTGGTCTACTACTGCTAATTTAATTGATTGATTCGGTGCCTAACTAAAGTTTATTTAATCAAGTCACGGCAAGTTTTGAATTGGGATGATTGCAAACATCTGACACTCCAGCCGCAGAAGCCACCGCCATTCCCAAACTCCCCTATACAAGCAGTCCTTGGCAACAGCAGGCCCAAGTGTACCGTAGTCCAGTCCTGGAGCAAAGTTCATTGCCAATGTATATAACTAACAGTGCCGGGCAAATGAAAAGTAAATTACTTCCTATTTCTGTTTCAATGACATTTCTGACCATTCCCAATTCCATTCCATAAGCAGAAATGATCTGGACAGCCCCATGGGCTGGCTATAAAGAAATGTTGGAATAATGAAGAATGAATGTGAGCTATCCATCAATCAAGTCATTGAGTGTGCATCAAGTCTGGCTACTTCAGTTGCGGTGTTTCAGGACCATGAATATTGGCAAACACACTGACGGACATCTTGTGTTCAGTCCTGCTCAGGGCATGACACAAACCTCATTCAATCAGAATGTGCACATGCTGGCGCAACTGGGAAAGCATCAAAGTAGGGTAGTTTCATCATTCACTGGTGAGTCATTGGAACTGGGATTGGCATGCCTGTCAGGGGCTACTTACAGTGACGCTGTTTACCCATCATGAGGCTACTACACTGATTCCAGTTTGAGAAGCAGTCATGAAAAACAAAATGGCACTTAAGCAGTGAAGTGAATGGGATGGGTAACAAACGTGCATCTGTATGGCGCTCACTAGCTGCATCTGGCTGAGGGCAAAGCCACTATCACGTCTTGGCAGAAGTTGTACTGGTAGTAGTCAATCCAAAAGGCCGCCAGGTGCTTCTCGTTGCAGTAGCTTACCAGCAGCGGGATACAGCAATCCGTTCAAACCATAATAAAGTTCAACCCATAGACAGACAGTGACAAAGACAATGACAACAGTTGACAGCAACATGTGGCTGACTGACAAAGTTTGACAGTGATTGACAGTGACAGCAATGGCAATTACAGAGTTCATAGCAAATAAGTATGACAGCGACAGCATTAGATAATTCATAATTCATAACATGTAAAATTTGACAATGACAGCTTTATCTTGCAGTAGCTAATATTTTTTGACAGTGACAGTGACTGCATTAAATGGAACTTGACAAGTTACCCCATAGGAAGGACCGATGTGCAACAACTAATCATGCACACTGGCAAAGGATCATTCATGCTTTAGCGCATGTGATTCAAGTCAAGTTTCAGTTTTTTGAATGTAAGTTTTTCTAGCTTATGTCGTGAACCTGCATTTAACTTGATTCTCTTTAACGCCATGTGTTTTTCCTTTTTTGCATTTTTTTGCATTTTTTTTGCATTTTTTTGCACTTATTTCATTCTACTGGTGAACAGATTTTTTCTTTTTTTTCATGTGAATTAACCCCCTCAGTGGACATATTTTTGCATTTTTTTTCATCCCCAAAAACCTGCTCATCTAAACCCTGCTGTTCTGATCCTGGGAAATTTTTTAATGATTGTAGTTAAATGATTGTTGAATAATGGTGTTATCAACAGTGGGTTTGGTAACAGCATTTTCAAAGCAGAAGGGTGCCAAGTGCGATTGTTGTGCCAGAGTTGGTTCGTACCAGCAGTGGCACAAGAACAGTGCCTTCATGTTTACCGCTACAAACAAGACGACAATCATTCAATAGCACATGTACAAGCATAAACTTCTTTGTTGGTTGATTGAGTAGTTTCAAGGACCTATCAGATTGCACCACCCCACGTAGATTTTTTTACTAGTACATAGTCATGAATATACAATACATGTTGAATACATAAATCTATGATACATACGTTTATCTGCATTACTGTATATTTACATATGCATTTACATAGTATTATGAAATGAAATCTGAAGCATTACTTTATGTACCAGGTCGCAGGGTTCAGAGGGCAGCAAACTGGACACCAGTGCAGCCAGAAGTTTCACCAACACCATGGTGAAACCTGATCCGGTGATCCCCCAAGATGGATGGTGAAATCCCATGAAACCCTATGATTTTTGGGCGGGGCGCCCGGAGAAACAAGTAGAACCGCATGTTTTTTTTTCTTCACTCGTCTATGATCTATGGTAGATCCATATTGATAAATGGCTGGTGATTCCCCTGTGATGAAACACTGTAATCTCTTATCAAACCATATATACAGTAACCATCAACATCTACATTTGCATCCATAAATAAATATAAATATGAATATATTTGTATATATGTATTTACATGTATATATATCTAAATAAACATACATATATATATATATATATATTTATGTATATACATAAACAAATCAATAAATGTATATATTTATATTTATATATATATATATATATTTTAATTTTATGTATACACATAAACAAATCAATATATATATATATATATATATATTTATATTTGAAATATATATATACATATATGTGTATATCTACAAACATAAGTATATATATACATATAAATGAATATAATTCCATATGGTTGTTTCTCAAAATGGGGGTGCCCCAATCCAATATCAACCATTTTTAGCAAGAAACCAGCATTTGTTGGGGTTCCCAATGGCTTGAGAAACCACCATATAGGTGGTATAACCTCTATGGTTGTTGGTTATTATCCCCTAGTGTCAACCAATATTGATGCTTAAAAGTTCTTTAAAAACCAATTAATGGCTACAAACCATATCTTATTGTTGGATATTGTCCCCTGTAATCAACCACAAGTTAATCCCTGATCAAACCATTCATAACCATCAACATCTACATCTATATATCCATATGGTTATCTAAAAATGATTAGCTGACAAGGATATAGTCAGTTAGATCTAATAAAGCTTTGTTTTTTATTTTCCCTAATAGTTATTAACAATGGGTTGGTTGACTAATATTTTTCATCGGGGTGGTTCAACCACCGACCAGACTATATTATTCCTCTCGTTTGACTTGTTCACAAATTCATTTGTTCTGAATTATTCCAATTGCTTTCATAGCTTTGGAGCATAAATGTCTCAACCATTCATCACATTTATATATATATTTATATTTATATATATATATATATATTTGTATTTATATATATTTATATATATATTTATAAATATAATTATATATATATTTATTTTTATATATAAATATATTTATATATATATATATATATTCATATATATATATATATATATAGATATATGAATATAACCAGATAAGATATTCTTATTCCTTGTCTAAAGGTATACTTTGTCCAAATATTTGACATTATTTTGATAATAATTGGTAATATATGATAACATTTGATAACAAGTATCCATCTCGCTTTCCTTTGTCCACAGCGGGAAACTTTCCCTTGCCAACTTTCGCGTGAGGCCTTGGAAGCAATGCCTCGGAAACCTGGCGCCGACAGCCGGGGACATGGTAGTAGATCCTAGGGAAACCACGGGGAAGCCATAAGAAAACCATAGGAAAACATAGGAAAACAGAGGAAAACATAGGAAAACCATAGGAAAACATAGGAAAACCATAGGAAAACATAGGAAAACCATAGGAAAGCATCGGAAAACCATAGGAAAACAAAGGAAAAGCATAAGAAACCGGTATGAAAACCAGCGGAAAACCATGGTCACAATGGAAAATCACCATATTTTATAGATAAACCCGTTTGGAAAACATCATTGGTGGATAATCCATTGCTATGGTTAGATCATGAGAGGGTATGTGCAAAGGTAATTGCTGTACATCTATATTGCATTTTTAGATGCACTGTATACACGTAGAACAACTGGTTGATGGTTTCAAAGATTTGTTATTTTCCCTAGTAACTATCAACCCATGTTTGGTTGACTCATATTTTTCATAGGGGTGGTTCAACCACCAACCAGACACATTTACAAAATAGTTCACCGCTGATGTTAATAAGCGGTGATCACCTGTATGGTTGTTTTATGATGGTCAGCTAGTTGGTTTGATCTATAAATACAACATGTTTAGCTGATTTGTTCAATGGATGGACAGTGAATACTTGAGGAGATCCAAGCGCAACAGCAGTTAGTTGCAGGGCTACAAGAAGCTACAACCTCATGAACAACTATGATCAATCAGCCATCAATTCCATTCAATTCCCTTGTTAATACCCATTATTAACCTGTGCTACCCTTATAGATTCGTGTTGTACCCGCTGGTTTTGGCAACTTCAAGTTGTAACAAGTCCTCGCACGAGGACTACCAGCCGGACCAGCCAAGTGACCGACCGGCTGCAGATGGTCAACGCCGAGCTGCTCATGACGACCACAGCTCCAAGAGTAGGTCCCCTGTTTCCGGGGGAGCCCCCTCCAGGGATCGCAATTTCACATAACATCCCTGGAAACAGGGGACCTATTAGCCATCATAACCCTCCAGTTATGCCATAGCGATTTGTTTTTGGATGGCTACACTTGTTGCAGTGGCATTATAATCAACTTCTGACTGGGAGATCTATGACAATGGGAAGACTTTTCAGCATGCCATTGGGGCGTGTGGAACAGTGTTGGCATATTACATTGCCATCAAACCATTTTTGCATCCTATAGCTATGCATGTTTCTATGATAGATTTGTTGGTTCATGGGAGGATTGATCATGGTTAATGATCTTTAGGTGATGACAATTTGTGTTTGAGTCAGGCCTGAGAATGGTAGTACTATGGCACCAGCAGGTTCCAAGCCAGAACTTACTAGTGATCAGATTCATTGATGTGATGAATTGCGAGCTGGGTGGATGGGTCAGGATGGTTGCACGATGATGATGCTTGTGAATACTTACCCGTGTTGATCAATACCTTCAATATCCAAAAGCTACAGGTACACTCATTTGGCGGTTTCTCAAAATAGGGGTACCTCTAAATCATCCAATATCAATCATGTACAGTAATTATCCATTTTTGGGGGTTTCTCAAAATACGGGTACCCCAAAAATGGTTGGTTTATTGCTATAAATGACTACTTTGAAGCATGTTTTGGGGGTACCCCTATGGCTTGAGAAACACTTCCATGTATCAAGCAGTCAATGGTTGACTTGCGCATATTTTTCATGACGGGGTGCTTCAACCACCAACCAGTTTATGATCATAATCAACCATTAATACCATATATATAACCATTATTAACCACTAGTGAACCACTAGATAACCATGGGTGGGGGGGTCCCACATTTTGAGAATCCCTCGCTGTACAAATTCCCATCGCCTCCACTGCAACCGGATCCCAAGGAGCCGTCAGCTCGAGGGTCAAAAGATACCGAGGACGCGCACCGCAACACGCCGTCAGCAGAAGTTTCTGCTATCGTGTTTGGTTTGTGCTTATTGGCCACTCTACACGAACCATCATCATCATCATCATCATCATCATCATCATCATCATCATCATCATCCATCATCATCATCATCATCATCATCATCATCATCATCGTCATCATCATCGTCCTCGTCGTCGTCATCATCATCATCATCATCATCATCATCATCATCATCATCATCATCATCATCATCATCATCATCATGTTTTGTCCCCGCAATCATTAGGGGCTTTCACTTTTTGGACCAGCTGTGCTGTTAATAAGATGTCAAAAACATCATCATCATAATCACCATCATCAAAATCACCACCAACATCACCATCGTCATCACCATCATCATCATCATCATCATCATCATCATCACCATCATCATCATCACCATCATCACATCATCATCATCATCATCATCATCATCACCATCATCATCATCATCACCATCATCATCATCATCATCATCATCACCACCATCATCATCATCATCACCATCATCATCATCATCATCATGCATCATCACCATCATCATCACATCATCATCATCATCATCATCACCATCATCACCATCATCATCACCATCATCATCATCATCATCATCATCATCCTCGTCGTCATCATCATCATTCATCATCATCATCATCATCATCATCATCATCATCATCATCATCATCATCATCATCATTCATCATCATCATCAAAATCACCACCAACATCACCATCGTCATCATCATCATCATCACCATCATCATCATCATCATCATCATCCTCATCATCATCATCATCACCATCATCATCATCATCATCATCATCATCATCACCATCACTATCATCACCATCATGATGATCACCATCATCATCATCAACATCATCATCATCATCATCACCATCATCACCATCATCATCACCATCACTATCATCACCATCATCATCATCATCATCACCATCATCATCATCACCATCATCACATCATCATCATCATCATCATCATCATCATCATCCTCGTCGTCGTCATCATCATCATCATCATAATTATCATCATCATCATCATCATCATCATCATCATCATCATCACCATCATCATCATCATCATCATCATCATCATCATCATCATCATGTTTTTGTCCCCGCAATCATTAGGGGCTTTCAATTTTTCGAATAGCTGTGCTGTTAATAAGATGTCAAAAACTGTAGGAACACCATGGAAATGACAGAATTTGGAAAACCATGCTGACCCCAGAACCGCAGGACGGGAGAACGAGTGGGGAACGTTTGTCTATTTGATTCTGTTTGGTGGTTTCTTAAAATAGGGAACCCAACAAAATTGCATGGTTGATTCCTACAATGGTTGATACACTGAATGATGACTGGGGGTACCCCGATGGCTTGAGAAACGCCCATATTGGTCCCTTTATTGCTTAATAGTTGCTTGTTATCCCCTATGTTCCCTTTAACCATTTGAACACCATACAAAAACTGCACAAAAACCCTCTAAAAGTTGCTTATATCCGTATAGAACCAAGCGATTCTGCAGCAATATCCACCTGGCCGATTGGGGTGGTTACATGATCTCAGACCCTTGACGTGACTGATTTGGGACCCGGAGGATCTCCTCTTTTCCCATGTGCACTCGGAAAAGTCCCGAGTCTCCCGGGAATCCAAGGACTGTCTGCCATGGATCAGGTCATGCTACGAATAGGTTTGGGCATTGCCAACATCCGCCAAGCACATTGGGTGCTTCTACATCCATGGGCTTGACCAGAGAGCTTATGAACTCAACAATGTGAACTCTTGTTCACCAACTTGACAGTACTATCAAGGATTGGTAACAATTCCCAACCGGTACACGTTTCATTCCTAGGTGTTATGAACCAGTGTTCACTAGTACCAACCCGACCCAAATCAACTAATTCCATCACTCACTGGGAAACAATCTTGACAAGCGTGATCATGAGAATGATCTCCAATGGTCCAACAATTGGCAAACAGTTGTCAACAATTCTTGATCGTTTGGTGAGGCAGCGATCTTGGTTCTCAAAAATGTTCATCTCGAAGCCAGGAAACCAATTTTGCGTCGGAAGGGTCTCTCCTGATCCCTGGCTCACAGTCCCGGTCCAGGGCCATGTTCCGTGTTTCCAATGCAGTAGAGCATCAACCCTTAGCTATGTGCATCCACCTGTTTTGGGCCAGTGAAAAGTTCTTACCTCTGATAAATATTTGTTCGTGGTGATTCTATGCTTGGAATAAAGTTTGGAGGTTGTCCTACAGGTGCTTGTTATTCGTTATGTTTTCTTTTGATTTGTCTTTTTAAAACATGTACGGTACTCCTGGATGGCTGGGTGGCTTCTCAGTCGGAGATCCTCTGATCTTTGGAGTGTGTAGGAGATGAGACGCGAGGATCTTTGTCATTCTTTTGTTGATTGTTTCCAAGAGAGTTCATGATGTTTGGGGTTGAAGCCAAAGGTGCCTATCACCCGTGCATCAATGGTATGAGGTGCTCTCTTGAAGCAACCAATAAGCAATTTGTCTAAGAAGCCCCAGGGTCCTCCCTGGTTTCGTAAGGTTTGGTCACATTTGAAAGCCTGCTGGGAGAATTTCTTGTCGTATTACAAGTGTGGATCAAGTCTGAAACGGAGACATTCGCAGCGGTTGGTCCTTGAAGCTTTGCCTCAGCCATCATCAACTCGGTTGTAACAAGTCGGCATCTCAACCAACTGGTCACTATCTTGGTAGTATCGGTTATTGTCAGCTTCCAAGCATTTTACATATGATATGTTGTTGTATATATATATATATATATACAGTATACTTGAATGTATTTGCAGACATACATATTTATACTTTTGTGCACTGGCCTCTACATGTTTGGGTGAGGTTGATGACCCTTCAAGTGGCCCCCAGTCGTTGCACAGTGGCATCAGGAGGTTGGCCACGCACCGCGCTTTTTTGACAAGTCCCCGGAATCCAAGGGATCCAAGGACCACCGGCTGCAGCGCATTGCAGGGCATTGCAGGGCATTGCAGGGCATTGCAGGGTGCAGATGTCTTGATCACACAATTTGGCATTCTGGGCATTTCATATGATTTCCTGGGCATTTCATATCATTTCATAGGTGGTGATATGGTAGATTGATGGTGGGATTGATGGAATACAAATTTGTTTCTTTGACATACAGAAACTCCAGAATACTGTGCCGTACTTGTTCCATACCTCCCAGGCACCCCGTGCAAAGTGGTCTATTAGGTTTCTCAGTCGGAGCTCCTCTAATCTTTGGAGTCTTTGGAGTCCAAAGGACATGAGACGCGAGGATGTTCGTCATGTCTTTTAATGTTTCCGAGACAGTTCATACATGATGCTTTGAGTCGTGGGTGAGATAGATTGATCACCAATGTGTGTATCAAGGGTATTGTGTGGTCTCTTGAAGCAACAAATATTTAAGCAGTTTGTGTAAGAATCCCCAGCGTCCTCCCTGGTTTACTCAGATCCCCATTTGAAAGCCCGCTTGGATTTTTCTTGTGGTGTTGCAAGCGTGGTTCAACTCTGAGACAAAGACATTCACAGCGTTTGGTCCTTGGAGCTTTGCCACAGCCGTCATCAACTCGCTTGTAAGAAGCCAGCATCGCAACCAACTGGTCAGTATCTTGGCGTGAGTATCATTATTATGTAGCTTTCAAGTAGATATGATACTTTTTCACATGTACTGACGTGTACTTTTCGTACACTGGCCTCTGCATGTTTGGGTGAGGTTGATGACCCTTCAAGTGGTCCCCAGTCGTTGCACCGTGGCATCAGGAGGTTGGCCACGCACCGCGCTTTTTTGACAAGTCCCCGGAATCCAAGGGGTCCAAGGACCACCGGCTGCTGGGCATTGCAGGGCATTGCAGCGCATTGCAGGGCATTGCAGGGTGCAGATGTCTTGATCACACAATTTGGCATCCTGGGCATTTCATATGATTTTCGGGCATTTCATATCATTTCATAGGTGATGATATGGTAGATTGATGATGGGATACCGATTTTTTTGCCACCAGTACATTCCATGTGGCTTCAGTATATAGATCATCATACCACCAGCAACACGGTGTGTGTGGAGTCGTGGTCAGCGCGCTGTTGGCTGCAACAAGTTGTTCAAGAAACTAGCTGTGTACATCATGCACACCAACAACTAGATGTTCATATTTTTGCTGACAACATTGATATAGGTATTTATATTATATGTTCATAGGTTTATACTGATACGAAACTCACATGTATGTTCATGTCATACATTTGCTTGTATGCTGTATACATACATATTCATATGATATGTAGATACTTTTCATATACCTATATCAATATACACATTTTGATAGATATAGAATTGTTTACACATATCTACATCAACATATGCTGATATTCATAGGGCATTGTTTGGATGCTGCCGGCTGCTCAAGGAGCGTTCATCTGGCGGCGTCTCAAGGTGCCACCGCGCCACCACCCAGGGAGATCCAAAGCTCTCGGTTGACTTTCAGCTGGTAGCTGCATCATGTTTATGTGTATAGTGTATGTATGTACTTACATATATACATATATATATACAGTATATATATATATATATAGATGTATATATTTAATTTTACATACATATTTATCTTTATATAGATAAATAAACATATATATATATATTCATATTTATACTTGCACATGTATATATATATATATATATATATATGTAATTATGGTTTCATTAATGTATTTTTTCCTGATGTTGTTGCTTTTCAATGTATGTATTTTTGCATTCATTCCATTTATATAGACAGATGTCGGTATTCGCAGATACAAATGCATTGTGTTTTCAACACAGGATGCTGGTTCGTCGGCATCACATACATATATACACGTATGTATATAACTAGATAAATCACAATATATGTGTCTATACACTGATAGTGAACGCGGGGATGGGTGTTCCAATGACTGGGACATATGGAGCATTTTTGTTTGAACATCGCTTTTCGTTTCGCAGCTCAAGTCAACAGTGTCCCGGGGGTGAGCCACAGCAAGTCACTAGGTGGGGGTTGCACTGATCCGTTCGCGTAGAAGGATAGAGAGGCATGGATGATAGAGGTGTTATTTGAACTCAAGAATCATGATCTTATCATATCATTACTTTTGCTTGCTTGGTTGGTCGGTTGGTTACGATTGTTTGGTTTATTGAAACCTACCGAAATCATTCACCTCATGGTTAAGCCCACCCAGGCAGCTACTTCATCTCACCAAACGGGCCTCGTCGAAGGTGAAACCCAAGGATTAGAATTTCTGTTGGGCTGTACTGTAGGATCAATTCAAGGTTCGGTCAATCCCAAGGCTTGGTTGATGAATCCAAGGTAGATCCCAAGGCTTTGTTGATTGGTTCGCTGTAGCAATGACTTGTTGATTTTGGCTCATATTTTTTTGCCACGAGATTGGGGTTAATTATTCTGAACAGTATTGTGCCGTGAATGGATGGGCCGTGAATGAGTAAAAGTGAATGATTGTACATGGCTATGGGTCAATACTAACCGTCAATCATGGGGGTAGCCAACAAACTCATAGGGAAAACAATGATGGGGGAATCAGTTGTACAGGGTTTTGACTCACAGCCAAATGTCTTTGACACAATGTAATTACACTACAATAGTATAAAATGGATACACTTGATTTGTGGTATCATTGCTTTTTTAGCCATACCTGGAGATTATCATGGAATCTAAAGACGTATTATTGGGATGGGGCAACTAACTACCGAGAATTTATGTATCTCTTAATTTTTATACACACATCGTTATGATGTATCTATGTGTAAATATACACATATATGTATATTAATTTTTATTCATATACATGCTTGTATCTATTGATTGATTTAACATTAGTATTATTATTGTATATATGCACACCTTTTTGGTTTTATAGAAATATCAAACCATGTCATTTTCTGTAATGGGACTGCACCGAGTATCGCTCAAGGTCATGGGAAGGGGGCTCCTGCCAGGCATTCCTCTCTGGCATCCATTGAGACCATTGCAGCAGGCACCGGTGAGTGTTGTCTCATCGTTGAGAAAGAAATCATGGAGTGTTCAATTGGATGATGATCAACTAGTGGCTTGTTTCTGTCAATTCATGCATAATTTTAATAGGGGTATTCAATAAGCAACAACAATTCTTGGTCAGTTTCAATCGTTGTCAGTCATGCTTGATTAATGATGGTGAATTGTCGATTATCACAAATCATGAAGAATAAACGATATACATCTTTTGATAAATGATTCATCATTCTCTGTAGGGGTTGGCCATGGCTACGAATGGTTGAGAACGTGATTTGCTATACTTTGAAAGTTTCCAACCCAAAATTTGTTGATCAATCAACAGATACCAACAGGTAAGCCATGTATGTTTGGGTTTCTCTCAATTTTGGCAGTATGATTTGCACACGGGATTTCCTGGACACATGAAGCCGGTTTGCTTGACATTTTTCAGCGTACACAGGATACACCTTCAGGGCTATCTTGGCAGAAACAATCCACGAGTGTAGACTAGGTTTCCAATGAGTGCCACTGGGGTTGGGATGAACCATCAGGACCCCGGTGAAAAGAAAACCAAAAACAGTATGCGCAGTGGATTCTTTTTGTGAGATATTGCATGTCAAAGGTGATAGTTGCATGTCCAATCGTCTATATTAGATATAATTTGTATTGGTATATACGTAGATTTATTGACATGTCTATCATCAATTTGATGTGTCTACAGTATCTATCATCTAGAACGCATCTCAACATATCTAAATAGTTGACATATATCATATATATATATATCAACTGTATACCTTGTTCAGAAGAGCAAGGGAATGTTGTTCGGGATACCCTGATTGATGGTGAAATCCATAGGGACTAGTTGGCAACAATGAGATAGAAAATATCCAGGGATCAATTGTCCAGAGATGATTTGTGGTTAAATATCCGGGAAAAAATAGAACATCCCGGGATTTGATCAACTAAGCAGGGAGATCATTCGACCAAGGATGAAAATAGGCGGTGTATTATCGATCTCTCAGTGGAACAGAATGGTTTGTGATGATGCGATGAGACATCAATCAGAAGCCAGCTTCAGTATTATAATAGCTTGCGATTTGCCATCTAGGTGGTTTCTTCGGGGCCGGATCTTCCATCAATCATTGAAGGACTGTTGCAAGTCACTGATGTTGAAAGACAACACGCTGCACATATCAATGTCTTTGTCCCCTGGTATGAAAATGAATGGTTGGTGACCATGGTTATCCATTTGTTGCTTAACTGTTCATTGATGATTAATCAATGGGTAGTGAGTTGATCGTTGATGGTTCATAAACCATAGCAGACAGTCCTCCAGAAACGGTTTAGGGTGGTCAGTGGTGGTCAGTGGTGGTAATCGCTATCTACTTGATTCCGTGACTCCGTTCTTGTGACGGCCTATGATTGACCACTATGAGATGCATCAAAGTTCTTCAATTGTTTGTTAGTCACTTTGCTTGGCAAATTGGTTGCTTAGCTGGTTTGTTTGTTTATTAACTGGGACTTTCTCAAAGTAGGGAACTACAAAAAAAGGCTGGTTTATTGCTAAGAATGGTCAAGAAACTGCATGATAGTTGGGGGTACCCCGAACTCGCTTGAGAAACCAGCATATCCATGGCAGGCCATGATAGACCATTATAGTTGCTCATTATTAACCATCATCAACATTTTGTTTGACCATTATCCGCCATTTTTACTGACCATGATGAACCATGAGTAGACCGGGGGAATTGTCTTTTGCTTGTGGACTATTCGCTACAAGAGTTGGACCCAGACTCCGAGCTTGTTGCGTTCAATGTATTCAGCGTTCATTCCCTACTAGCCACTAGCACTGAAATAAGCCCCGTTAGGTGGCTAAAAACCAATCACAATAATGATTTTTTGTTCACCCTCATTCAATTCCTGTTAAGCATGGCTATGGGTCAGTTCACCAAAACTATTGTTTTTCCTCTTGCTGGTGATTATCCCCTATGAGAGTTGGTTGATAAAATTTGCCATATCCTCATCATTATATTAATGGTTAATTGACGCAATGTTTAATTAATAGTCGTTGATTTCTGTTTTCTGTATCAAACCAGTGTTTCAATTCCTTTTGGTTATCACTATGAATAGTTTCCATACCTTTTTGTTGTCGCTATTGATCACTTGGATCTCTTCTAGTTATTTCGATTCATCACTCCAACCCCCCTGTTTCTTATGCTTATCAATATGGGGATATCTTAAGATAGGGAACCCAAAAATGGTCGGTGTATTATTACACATGGTCAATCATTGATGAAGTCAGCCCCTCTTAGTCATCAGCATTACCGTTTGGTAAAGTCACCGTGGATCCACCATAGACGTAGCTGGTTTACCCAGGGTGATCACTCACTGCCCCCTGATTGTTATCACTATATGTCACTGAGATTCCTGTTGGTTGTCACCATTTGTCACTATCAATCCCCATTTGTTATCACCATTTGACCACCTGGTTGCACCCATTATTATCACTATTAGTCCCTGTTTGTTGTCGCAATTCATAGTGCCCTGATACAATCGCTATTGATATCCTTTCAATCACTTTAATCCCTGTTTCTTCCCGAACCAGTGATTATACTTTATTGTTGATCACCATTACTGTGTGATCAAAAGGTTTTGTTCGATCCCTGTTTGTTTCAATCTTGGTCTTTCAGAACCATGTCATGATTAAACATCATTGAACATCGATTGAACATTCCCCTTACTAGTTTGTTGATCACCATGAAGGTTGTCATAATTAACCACTTTTAGCCTTCAATGACTATTTCTCACATAGATCCCTGTTGGTTGTCACTATCAATCACTATCAATCCTCGTTTGTTATTACAATTCATAGTGCCCTAATACATTCACTGAAGTTCTTAACACTATCCATCACTATTAATCATCATAAATCACCACTGTTAATCTTTGTTGCTTAAATTACCATTATTAACTATTGTTTACCAGTATCAATCATCGTAAATCACCATCAATCAATATCAATCCCTCTTGGTTAATGGTTTTCACTATTGTTTTCCCTTATTAATCATCGTAAATCACCATTAGTGACTGGTTGGTCTTCATTCATCACTCAGTCACCTTTTGACCCCCACCGCCGCAGACACGATGCCCATGCGCCTTGAATCCGTTGGCGTCGAGTCGTTGACCCTGGCGCCGGGCGGGGTGCCATCGCCCCGTGCGTGCGCACCGCAGCCCCCCATGGGCCACCGGTTAGATGGGAGGGACTGACTGTGATGGTTGGTTGCTTGAGGCTTAGTGAGTTCAATAGTCTTATTAGTTTATGATCTTATAAGCACAAGAGTTCAAGACTTTCAGGATTTATGAGCGTATTGAAATGTTGTTCAAGTGATAGTGACTCGGTATCTATCTATAACATATTGTTTGCACATAGGTTTATACACATGTTCACATATTATCAGATAGTTTGCGAAAATTCATTCAGGTGTACCTATGCACACCTTTCTCTATATGCTTTGATATCATTCGGATACAAATGCACACCAGTATCTTTTCACACAACATATACGTAGTGACATATATAATATATATATATAATATATACATAATATATATATATATATTTGTATATCTATCTATTTATAGGCAATTGCGTTTAGCTTAAGCGTTGCAAGTTTTTGTCGATTGTACTCGACAAACGCTCGGGGACGCCGCCCGAAAAACGATACCCCAAAGGAGTACTCCAAAACTTGGAAAACGATAGGGGACGTTCTGAAAAATCCATGAATACAACTTAAGCAAATTATTTTGACGCTGCCTCATATATATATATATATAGTTGTATATGTATAGTTGTATATGTATATCTATACATGTATGTATTTGAAAGCAAACATGCATTTGGACTAACGGATGACTTTGATATTTATAGATGGAGATTCGACAAATCTAGACTCTGGACATTGGATACTGCCTGTGTTGCAGTCAACTGGTGACTGGATAGGCTGTTCCAGTCATCGTTCATTTTGTTTGTTCAACCTGCTATGTCATAGCTGGGGGGGATGGTGTGGGGGACATTTTGCCTTGTTGGTGTTCCACCAATGTTTCCCTGCCATTGTGGTTGCATACAACCATACAGGCACGCATGCATACATAGATCCATAGACGCATACACATTTGCACGTAGAGATACGCATACATATACATATACATACAGACATATCCATTATGCAAATTCCCAGACGCACACACACATATTATACATATTATATCTATGCATGCATGTGCTTATGAATGTATTTACATTCATATATTCATATTTATGTGCACATATACATATACACATATATATATATATATATATGTACATGAATGTCTAATTTATTCTAATTTAACATGTGCATTTTCACCTGAAATTTCCGACTCAAGATTTGGGCAGTCCCATGGCCTAAGCGGGTCCCAGCCGGGCGTAACTCGGACTCGTTCCCGGCGCCGCAGTGATCAACCTGCGCCTTCGGCGAAGCCTCCGACCTGGGGATGGCCGTGGCCGGTGTGGCTCCTACGATAAAAACACAAGATCTAAGCGTTAATAACTAATGGTAACCCAGGATGAAGCTAAACCCCTGGTTGATGATCACTAGGGGGGTCACCATTTTAAAGGGAAACCAGTCGGCTTTTGGGGGATACCCCCTATTAATCAACCAGGGGTTTATTAATCCTGGGTAGACATTAATGCTTAATAGTGGTTGATTATACCCTACTGCTCCAGTGCTACCTTGTGAGACTGTACGGCTGGGGCTGTTTTTCACGGTTCAGTTGTACCTTCTAAGAAACTACTTGGAGCATTGGGGATAGTTAATTATATCATAATTAATGAGTTAAGAATAGATAAGATAAATGATAAGTGGTTATTAATGATGATTTATAGTTCATAGGTTTATAGTGGTTGATATCCCTTCTTTAATTATAGGTCAATAGTGGTTACTGATGAGTTCATTTCTAAAGCACCGGTGAATATCAACGGTTGAGAATGATTGATTATAGTTAAGAATAGATTAGTAGTGGTAAATGATGTGGAAAACTGGCATCAAAGATCAGTACTGACTGAAAACACATCATGAAAGATCGACAAATTGTTCATTGATTAATTATGTAAACACTGGTGAATCATCATGAATCCACCGAGCAAGAGTGTATTTTGGTCGCTGGAAACTGTCAGGATTCTCCTGGGATCCCATCGGATGATCACAGTAGTGGGTGATGGTGATGGTGAAGGAAACATGAAGGTTGGCAAAAAGGGGGTCAATGATTCATTCATGGTTGATAAATGATTATTGGTGAATTAATGGTTGATGATGGTCAATGATCAATAGATGGGCAACTATTGGTGAATTGATGGTTGATCAGTGATTCATCGATCGCTACTGATGGTCAATGAATGGTTGTTTGATGCTGGATGAATCTGTTGGTTCATACAACGATTCCGTTCCAACCACAGATTCTGACGCTGAATTGGCAAGCTGCCACTGATGGCGTCACCACTGGGATTGACCTGTAAAGTTTGGTGTCCAAGGAATTGGAACCTTGCTCTTTAATAGTAACCTAATAGCGACCATGATTAGAAATTAGTGGTTGGTGTGACACCGTTTTGCGATCATTGATGCTCAATGGCCTAGAATTCTGAGGAATCACCCAACAAACAGGTCGTTTGGTGCTAAAAACTTATCACCGGATGTCCTTCAGAACTTGGGTTTTTGAACACGAAACAATCATCAATTGACACTGTGTTGCGCTTTCCTAGCAGTGGAACCCCATATGGGATTATTAGCCATTTATAGTAATAAACCAAACATGTGGGGGGGGGTCCCTATTTTGAGAAACCACCAGTAATCCAGGCAGATTGGTTTGCCTAAACTATGGATGTGTTAAGATATGCTTCATTTCGTTGAGATTGCGGCTTCCGAAAGGAAGCAGCGGCTCTTCATACTGGTTTCGTTTGCCAAAAAGCGCAGACTTCATTTTCGCAAGCAGCGCAATGCCGTGCACTTGCCACCGCTAACGCACTCGAAGGGCTGCGATGGCACAGAAGTTCTTGTCTTTGACCTGAAAAAAAATGGTGATTTCTAACTTCCAGGTTAGTTTACCAGCGAGTCAATTGCCTGAAACAACTTGAACAAGTTGTTGTTTGATCATTTATGTTGTGCTTCCTGCCAAAGACTATTGCATCGCATCTGGATGTTCTACAGTAGCAGCATCCCAAGATTCGTGAATCCCCTTTGGTAGACAAACCTCGCAGTTGAAACTTTCCCAAGGCTTCATCAATGAAATATGGTGAAAATCCAGCTAGCCAAGTTAGGGACTGCCAGAGGATATCAAGAATCACAACTTAGCACTCTTTCATTTCATTTATTCTGGGGGTTTCTGAAGTCATAGGGAACCCCCAAAGCTATGGTTGGAGTTTATTACTAGAATTTGCAGTTATGTTACGGTGTTGGTATTGCCTCACAATGAAACATCGGCCATTTGCTCTTTGCTACTGAAAGCCGCCATGCTAAAGCATGGCATCTCCGTTGTCGCCGCCAGCAGCCAAAGGAAGAGAAGACAATCACAAACTTGAACACATTGATTGATCATCAGGGATTGAATTGCCCAGATACTCAATGTATAGCATATTCAGCTACATTTACCTATAAAACAGCCCAAATGTAGATAAATATGCCAGAGATGGAGCATGTGGGTTAATAAGATCAATATCAATCAATGAGTTCATTGATCATCAGAATTGATCATGATGGATTGAACTCATTGTAATGCTAAAGTTGGTCGATCAGACTCAGCAAGCACAAGTTGAGCATATCCATCATCTACTGTCATATCCATCACCAACTACTCACGCGATGAAGTTTGGTAATTTGAACACTTCATTGCATACGGCTTGAAGTCAGGTGAGGGTCAAACCCTACAACAGCGATCACCTATGTTCGTGAGGTTTCATAAGTTCAACATAGTTCAACGATGTTCTTGGTTCACCAGGCGTGGGAGTAAGTACAGTAAGACAGCCACCAACTAATGTTGGGTGATTGGGCAATTTCCGAGGCTCTGAAAGTGCACCTGGGACTAGGATGATGATTGGAAGGCTGTGAAGGTGATTGCAACCAACATCCGCATAGCAAGTGGTCACCAATGTGCATATCCGATGGGTCACTGCACTGATCAGCTGAAACTGCCAGTTATTTTCATCTATTTCTTGATCCTTTCCCAACCATTTCGAGGATTAACGTCACTTCCACCCAAGTCCAACCAGACAAACCCTTCGCTGGTTGATCCACCAACGATCAGTAGCTGATTGGATGATTTCAGCTGGCTGTTATCTTTGTGACACTATGCTGGCTGCTAGTTGAGTAGTTGAACCATGAAACGCACATAGAAAAGTGAATGTTCAAGTTGAGTAGTTGACGCTATGCATTTTGATTGCGTTTGGTCAACCATGAAAGTGACGCGAATCATACACGAGGATTTGCAGGCATTTGGTGCATATTGACTGCTTGATACATGAAATGGCTCTGGGTCAAAACCCTGTACCCCTGGTTCCCCCCGCCACTGGCAAGACAGTCGGAGACTGTCTCCGCTCCAAGATTGTGTGTGTGAAACCCTTTGCTTGAAGGATTGGACGGTGATAATGGACCAGTCCGGGGACCCCAAAAGTTCTGGTTGGTTAATTGCTATACACAATAAATGATTCATAACTTGATGATTCATGGGTACCCCTATCATGAGAAACACTTTCAGTCAAGGTGGTCAATCTCTTGTACTGGTGAATACTGAATCATTTTGGAGTGGTGAGTGCTTGGGTATCAAACATGAGCATCCACCGGTGTATCCAGCTTTAACAGGCGGTAAGATTGGTAAGAATAAGCAGGGCCATCCTGCTCAGATGTCTCATGGTAGGTCACCATAGATCTATGTTAAACGTTTGTTGTATATCGCTAGTATTTCTACCGGGCCAAAGGTCTATTGTTGGTGTTGTTATCAACTCATTTTCCGTAGCCAACTTCTCATGGGTACTCGTGCTAGTGTCGGTTATTTTTATCTAGGTTGGGTCGTAGTCAAACCATCGCAGCTGAGTTTGTTGAAGGTTGGTACAGGAATAGAGATAGATAATCTGGTTGGTGATCTTCAACTTTTTATTTTCCCTACTAATCATTAACAACTGGTTGGTTGACTCATATTTTTCATAGAGGTGCTTCAACCACCAACCAGTAATGGAGTTCTGATCATCAGCGCCTCCTCTCGTCGCAGTTGCGCACAGTCTGACCGGCTTGAGAAGCTGGTCGAAATTGGCCACTGTTGATAGTGTTTAGTAATTGGCCAATATGGCTATGGGTCAATATTAACCTGCCAACTAATGGAGGATTTACCAACAATAATAAGGGAAAACAATGGTTAATGATAGGGGAACCAGGGGTACGGGGTTTTGACCCACTGCCATATGCTTCGACTAGTATTTTGGTAAATATTGGTAAAGAATGGTTAGTTAAGAGGTATAAATGGCTAATAACGATTGATTATGGTTAATATTTTCCGATATGGTTACAGTAATGCTTCATTTGCAGTGACCATATGTTCGTGTGTGGGTTGTCCCTCAATGGTTGAGCTCCAGTCCCTGGAACCTCGGTCGTTTCAGCTGAGATCGTCCCACCAAGTGGTGGCTTACTGCTGTAGTGCATTCGAAGCGTTTTTTTCATGGAGTTTCAAACGCACTACAGCATTATAAGTGGCTTACTGCTGACAAGTGCTGAAGTTTATATATGTATATATATCTATATATATGTACATATTCCAGGCTTTTATCTTTGGCTTAGCGGTTTCAACATGTGTTGGCCCAGGAATTCCTTTGCCCAACAACGTTGTTCAAGTGGCGCTCGGGGTTCCAGACATCCTGCGATTTTAAGGATGCTTGCTGTCCTTGGCAGTACATCGGCTCATTCAAATGAACGCCGTGAAAGCTGCGAGCTGCTACAAGCCGCCACGAAGCAAAACACTGCTCACTCTGCTCCCATCACTGGCGCATGAAGCGTGGTTAAGCTGTGATTGAATCGATGTGGACGGATCTTCAATCAAAAGTGTGACAATGATAGCTGAGTGGTTTAGGGTTTTAGGGTTTTGGTGTTAGGGTTTTAGGGTTTGGTTTTAGGGTTTTAGGGTTTTAGATTGTGGGGGTTTGAAGGTTTAGGGTTTGATAACTCAGAAGCTTAAAAACAATGGCCCTGCGCAGACATTTGAGCGTTGGGAAATGTTCTCAGTCACGCGCGGGCAAACGTGAGGTTTGCAGCGAACATGTTTTCCCATTTTTGGGGTACCCTCATGTTGAGAAACCACCATATCCTGTATATCCAAGAGATCATGTATGGAACCGTATGAATCCATACAAGTTTCCACCAAAAAGATTTCCGGTGGTCTCTTGTTGTTGGGTTCGCTGTTGCAAGCTGCCGTTTGGTGTATGCCGAAATGTTTGGTTTTGAAATTCTGGGGCACGATTGACACGCTGCCTTACAAACTCTTGCATCCTGCAACTATGGTTCCACGTAATACGTAGAGGACATGCTTTCCAATGTCCTGTTCCAATGCTCCACACAATTTGGAAGCGCAAAGATCGATCAGCTAGACATACGGACACTGACAGATTTAGACTCATGAAAACAAAATATCAGCCATTCATCGAGCTGTTGGAATACCAGAATACTGGAGGCGACAGTGGCTATCAATGGTCTAGTGGTTAGTATTGGCGGATGACAATAGGTCATTATTTACCAATATGGCTAGTTAACCACTATTTGTCGTTGTCAACCACTATTGCTGGTTATATGGCTAGTTAACCACTACTATTGACCGCTACTTATGGTTGGTTACTATAATATAATATGATTTAATATAATACAATATAATATAATATAATATAATTTAATATAATATAATTTAATATAATATAATATAATATTGTATAGTGACCAGCACGAAAAGAGGATCTACCAACGATACAGATATGGGTCATAGCCAGCTATCCAAGTTCGCTGTAGGTGCAGTGAACCCATCCTAACCGGTAGACAAACAGCGCAGGGTCGCTTTGCGAACAGCCAGGGTACATGGTCCCTTGACCCAGCTACAATGTGGGCCCCCAACCATTGATCTAAGTTGGTTTATAACTAATCTAACTAGGATTAACTACCAGTTATAGGGGTTACAACCCAACTTAGTTCAGTGGTTGGGGGCCCACTTTCTATATTACATAGTGGATCTTTGAAGTTTTGTTGCGGAAAGCAATCAAACTGCTTGTCATGGTAATTTTCCGCGTGAACTGTGTTCCACTACGATCATTCCGTCATTTGTTGGTGGTAACGACAAGCTTTACAACCGGTTGGGTACCAGCTACAATTAAGTGGTTATTGATCCCGCCGGTTTTTACTAGTCATTGCTAGAGGAACATTCAACTATCCAAGCGGATATTAATGACTCATGGCTGGCCGGATAGACAATTGTTCTCCAAGCATTAGGTGTTTCAATATTCTGTTGTGTGAATCTCCAGATGCAACAATCATCAGTGCTTGGCAATGAGTAATTTCAGTCACCAGCTGATTAGATTACTGGTTGTTCGAAGCATTGATGAATCAGTGATTCTAAAACCAGATATCGCAGATTCATCACCATCCGTTATATGGTTATTTAACTGTGATTGAATGTATTGCTGCAAAACCATTGATTGTTCGATCACTACAACCAGTGATTACACCAATTTACCCTGTGGTGAAGTAAAGCAACCTGGCAATGATTTCAAGCTAGTTTTCCCAGGATTTTCTATAAAAGGAGAGAGGTTCTCTTGCCAGGTTAGTTTACCATTGGTTCGCCACCACAACCAGTTGCTGGTTCACAATGCGATGGGTCGTGTGGGGCGGGTCAGGTCTACATTGCTTCGACTGCTGATGGGTCAGGCCGGCAACTGGCCCGAGGGACTCCTACATTCAACTCATATAGATGTGGGTGCTTCTCGAGCTTTAGGGAGGCCCCAACATGGATGTTTACTATGATGAATGATTCACAGAAAATGATTTGAGGGTCCCCTATTTTGAGAAACGCCCATGTAGATATGTGGTGAATTCATGAAAACCCGGCCGGAACCGAAAAACCCACCAATGTGGGAAGAGAAAGTCCGCGGAAACCAGAAAACCTAAACTTCAACCCCTCAAAACCTACTGTACATTCGCAGAACCAACCGCCGATCCTTGCCATGTTTGGGGTTTCATCCAGTGCGGCTTTGGAATCTGCTCTTTTGCGGAACATCTCAAAAATGAAGACAAAATCCTTGGCGTTAGCTATTATTGATCCATTTCACATGCATTGTCGGTTGTTGTTGGATTGTTGGTTTCAGACCGTTCATTTTTTGAATGGTTGGTATTGACCACACGTACGCTATATCAAGCAATCAATTGCCAATTGATTCACCACAATTTTCCTCTCATTTTCATACCGTCGTAGCCACATGTAGCCACCATGAATCCATCAATGAACGATACTAGTAGATTGACAATAGGATTTGCCGGATTTGCTTATCATTCCTCATCACCACGATAAACCACAGTTTCTCAAAATAGGTGTACCCTGAATTCATCCTTTACATGAACCATTTGTAATACTAAGCCAACCATTTCGGGGATTCCTTCTTAAGAAACCACCATATCAACCACACAGATCTACCATGTCAATGTACGAAATGTCGATTCAGCACATGAATGGACCAGCCTGGACCATGGATTTTTGTCAGTCTGGCAGTCCCGCAAGTCCCTCACCTGGTTCCGCTAAAACATCCGCTAATAGATATACATTATACAGGTACACTGGATGGCTTATACCCACGAATTCTTAGGTTTTTAGTGTTTTTGGGATATGATTGATTTACCATATAACGACTAAAAATATTTTTTTAGCAAGGGATCTATAAGCCACCAAGTACAGCTAAGATTTCTATGGTGGATTTCCACGCAACTAGGCTACCCGTTAGATTCTCCATAAATCCATTGACCATCAGACCATCATTCACCATCAATCATCATTCATCATCATTAATCTTAAATCATCAACAAATATCAACAACCACCATTAACCACCACAATGGTACCATCTATATATATAATATATATATATAATATATATATAATATATATATATATATATATATATATATTTAATATATACATATTTCCATGTATAAACATCTATACAATCCTCGACACATGGTAATTCTAGGGATGTTAATCCTCACTCCCAGTACTGCAGATTCACAAACAAATAATCAGCCAATCTTTGATCAATGATGAACTTGGTTAATCATTGTTCATAGATAACCTCATTGCTTGGTTAATGAACCACTACTATAACCCCATCACAATATCATGATACAATCAACCATATAATTCATTAATCCGCCTCACAACTAACCATAATTGAAATCATAATTAAGTAACCATAACTATTTGCCATAAGTATTTGATATCTCGCAACTATTGACCATAATGAATAAGAATCACAAGTATTAACCATGGCAGGTTTATGGACCTCAACATTGTGGTTTCTCAAAAAGGAGTATCCCCACAGCATCCTTAACCATTTGTAGTAATAAACCACTAGTAGCTCTGGGGGTTCCCTATATTGAGAAGCACTCATAATATTAACCTAACTATCATCACAATGTAATAACCTGACTATCAACTATCGATTTTTCTTTATTCGTAACAATCCATTATATTTAGTGTAAGACAAAAGCATTAACACTATCATCACCATACTAATCAACTACTATAACCTCATACTATAGTAGTCCACGATAGTTATTGAATACTACTCAAACCGAATTGATCCATTCCGTTGGCACAGTCCGCCAGGCAGCACAGTGCCATGGGTCAAACCCTCCAGCTGTGCGCCTTGGATCGAGAGTCATCCAGGGATGGTACCTATAAACTGATCGCAATAGCCATTTGTTTCTAGGGCCATTTCTGGAAATAGAAAGCCACCATTTTATTGGTTTAGTATGGTTATTTCTCAAATGAGTATTATTGGATGGTCAACAAATGGTGGTTTCTTAGAATAGGGGAACCCCCAAAATTGGTTGGTTTAGTAGTATTGGATTTGGGGGTACCCCTATTTCGAGAAACACCCGTGGGGAAATTGCCTGTAACTTGGGGGTACTCCATGGCCATGGACCCATATCGTGAGTCAATATGATGACAAATATCCATTATCAATATTGATCAATACGAATCATCACGAAGCATCAAGCATTGATGATGGTTTGTAGTCCCTATAATCACTATGGACTCATATTAAGCATCAAGTAACTACGATTCATCTACGAATCATCTACGGAGCGTCGTTGAGGGTCATGATCATTTTGGTGGTTTAGGGACTACCTATTCTGGACAGCTCCGGATATAGTGAATCCTTTTAAGGGTACTACGAACGGCCAAGCTATCGTTGGTAGAATATTTATCCAATAATGTACAGGGCTTCATCAATGGTGCGGGATAGTCCATGTTTGACAGGATTCATTTCTGGGGTACCAGCGCATGCCTGGGCTACAGAAACGGTTTAAGCTGTCACACCATTGCTTTGCTTCAAATGGAAGCATAGCCGCCTTATATATGTCTAGAAACATTTGAATGCATACGTATGTGTACATATGTGTGTTTCTATTAAAAAACTAAAAATACATCATACTTTTTTTTTCCGTGCATACATTAAATAAGTGTATGCATTATGCGTTGGTCATCCTATAGAATTACGGTAGTAGCACACACACACGCAGGTATTCCCATGTGAAATCTTTATGCCCATACAAACATTTTGCATGCGGTATTGACAGCAAGGTTGGCATTTTGGTGGCCAGCAGAGCTGAAACAAAGTGAGTTATTCATGGTGCACACATTCGTTTTCAATGATAGTGGTTGGTCCTGGGTGATAATTATCCATGATGATAAACCTAACCTAATGGTCAATCAGTTCGTTAATGATGATTAACGATGGCTTCATGGGTGGCCAGTCATGACAGAGAGGGGGAAAGCACCTTCCGTGGCTACCTCCCTTCCGTAGTTGTCCTCGCTTTTGCAATACCTCTCGATGGCTGAGCTCGGCTTAGCAAAGCATACGGCTTCAGCCCAACTCACTTAGTAGACGGATCCAATACACATGACGTGCTTGAGTAGTTGGAAGGGGTCATGAGTTCATCTCCATACAAATCCAGACTTCTGCCAGACTAGAAGGATATCTAGCATCACATTCTCATTGTTTGTTTGTTTGTTTGTTTGTTTGTTTGTTTGTTTGTTTGTTTGTTTTTTTGTTGTTTTTTGTTTGTTTGTTTGTTTGTTTGTTTGTTTGTTTGTTTGTTTGTTTGTTTGTTTGTTTGTTTTTTTGTTGTTTTTTGTTTGTGTTTTTGTTTGTTTGTTTTTTTGTTGTTTTTTGTTTGTTTGTTTGTTTGTTTGTTTGTTTGTTTGTTTGTTTGTTTGTTTGTTTGTTTGTTTTTTTGTTGTTTTTTGTTTGTGTTTTTGTTTGTTTGTTTCTTTGTCTATTTGTTTGTTTGTTTGTTTGTTTGTTTGTTTGTCTATTGAGTCTGTTTGTTTATACGTTGTTTGCTGGTTGGTCGTCTTTATTTTGTTTGTGCTGTTGTTGTCTTTTGTTTGTTGTTTGTTGTTTTTTTGCTGTTGTTTGTTGTTGGTGGTCGTTATTTGTTGTTTGTGCGTTTGTTTTGTTGATCGTTCTTTCTTGTTTGGTTTCTTGTTGTTGGTATTGTTGCATCAAGTTGAGTGAACGATCCCACAAAAACTTGTCCGGTCAGTCAACCAGGATTTGGATAAATTGGGAAATAGAGACAGTGGATTTCCAAAACTTGTAGAACTCAGTGTTCACATCGAGTGGGAATGTCGAAAAAGCGGTATAGTTCAACCGAGCAAATGATTAGAAGCCAATTGAACTTTAGGACACATACACACATACTATGAGAAGGTTCAAAGTTGAACCATAATGTTAACACTTGTGCATTCAGACTCTTCCCATTAGAGCATTCGCTGGCGATTTCCTACTGTTTGTTACAATGGATTGTATTCAATCAGGTCGATTTGTAATTGCGGTGATCGCCTGCTCAGGAACAGTCCAGAACAGATATGGTAGTTTCTGTAAATACGGGAACCCCCAAATCATCCAATATAGGTCATTTGTAGTAATAAGCCAACCATTTTTTGGGTACACCTGTTCTAAGAAACCACCATATAGCTATGGGTGAAAACCCTGTACCCCTGTTTCCCCACTATTAACCATTGTTTTCCCTATAGTTTGTTGGTTATTATCCTTCATTATTGGTTGGTCACTATTGACCCACAACCATATCACTACTTTTTGTTTGGGCCTAGGGACAAGACTGTGGGATGGGTTGGTGAAACAAGAGTCACAATCGTGCGTGGAGGTGACCAACTACCAGATCAACGGTTGGATAGCGTTACTCATTGCTACCCAAAGATGATGGGGAATATAAACCACTATTGTTGGTTATTACAGGAGATATCGCCTATTATCAGCTGTTGTCATCCATTATAACGCAGAATCTCCGAAAAATGGGGTACCAAAGATCATTGGCTTTTTTTTGGGCCGTTGGATCAATGGGGCGAGGCAGATTTTTGAAATTTCTTACCTTGCAATGTTTAAAGGTGCTCTTTGGCGTGCCACATTTTGGCAGGGATTCCAAAGCTTCAGACGATTACATGGTGCAAGATGCTATAGTGGACGAAATTGAGTGTGTTCAAGAATGGTTTCCCCAGAAGCATTTGATTTTTTAGATATGTAAAACATGTTGACAGCTTTTTGGAGGGGCCACAAGCCCACAGCCACACACTGTTGACCATGCGGCTCTGGACACCTCAGGTAAGCCGACTGCTCACGACTATATGACGGACATGTTTGCGCAACGTGGTGGAATTCGGGGTTACCATCCGAGGCTCCAGGGCTTGCCTTGATTATGATTGACCTTCCAAAGCGGCCCAAAAAATCTGTTGCCTGAATGGACTGTGGAAAAGGAATCATGCTTCCAGGTTGACACGTGCAAGTCTTCTAGGAATCCCTCATTGACCCTAAAGCTTGAAAAGAAATTAAGGTGGTTCTTTTTGACACTGCTCCAGTGAGAACTTCTGGGTGCCTTCCTTGGAAAAAGACATCTCAAAGGAAGCATGCAAGCACTGTGCCACATAGCGCAATGGCAGACTTGCTTTGTGGCTGATGCTCACCCCTGTCAGCTACCATGAGCCGTTTGCAGGCAAGATTCCATCAAAGTCTGTGCCTAGGCCTAACCCAGACTGGCTAGCTTTGTCTAGTGAGATTAGCGGCACATATAAAGCGAGGCAATTTTGCTTCTGTGCAAATGTCGCGCCAACCCTGTGCCACATAGCGCAATGGCAGACTTGCTTTGTGGCTGATGCTCACCCCTGTCAGCTACCATGAGCCGTTTGCAGGCAAGATTCCATCAAAGTTTGTGCCTAGGCCTAACCCAGACTGGCTAGCTTTGCCTAGTGAGATTAGCGGCACATATAAAGCGAGGCAATTTTGCTTCTGTGCAAAGGTCGCGCCAACCCTGTGCCACATAGCGCAATGGCAGACTTGCTTTGTGGCTGATGCTCACCCCTGTCAGCTACCATGAGCCGTTTGCAGGCAAGATTCCATCAAAGTCTGTGCCTAGGCCTAAACCCAGACTGGCTAGCTTTGCCTAGTGAGATTAGCGGCACATATAAAGCGAGGCAATTTTGCTTCTGTGCAAATGTCGCGCCAACCCTGTGCCACATAGCGCAATGGCAGACTTGCTTTGTGGCTGATGCTCACCCCTGTCAGCTACCATGAGCCGTTTGCAGGCAAGATTCCATCAAAGTCTGTGCCTAGGCCTAACCCAGCCTTGATTATGATTGACCTTCCAAAGCGGCCCAAAAAATCTGTTGCCTGAATGGACTGTGGAAAAGGAATCATGCTTCCAGGTTGACACGTGCAAGTCTTCTAGGAATCCCTCATTGACCCTAAAGCTTGAAAAGAAATTAAGGTGGTTCTTTTTGACACTGCTCCAGTGAGAACTTCTGGGTGCCTTCCTTGGAAAAAGACATCTCAAAGGAAGCATGCAAGCACTGTGCCACATAGCGCAATGGCAGACTTGCTTTGTGGCTGATGCTCACCCCTGTCAGCTACCATGAGCCGTTTGCAGGCAAGATTCCATCAAAGTTTGTGCCTAGGCCTAACCCAGACTGGCTAGCTTTGCCTAGTGAGATTAGCGGGCCATATAAAGCGAGGCAATTTTGCTTCTGTGCAAATGTCGCGCCAACCCTGTGCCACATAGCGCAATGGCAGACTTGCTTTGTGGCTGATGCTCACCCCTGTCAGCTACCATGAGCCGTTTGCAGGCAAGATTCCATCAAAGTTTGTGCCTAGGCCTAACCCAGACTGGCTAGCTTTGCCTAGTGAGATTAGCGGCACATATAAAGCGAGGCAATTTTGCTTCTGTGCAAATGTCGCGCCAACCCTGTGCCACATAGCGCAATGGCAGACTTGCTTTGTGGCTGATGCTCACCCCTGTCAGCTACCATGAGCCGTTTGCAGGCAAGATTCCATCAAAGTCTGTGCCTAGGCCTAAACCCAGACTGGCTAGCTTTGCCTAGTGAGATTAGCGGCACATATAAAGCGAGGCAATTTTGCTTCTGTGCAAATGTCGCGCCAACCCTGTGCCACATAGCGCAATGGTAGACTTGCTTTGTGGCTGATGCTCACCCCTGTCAGCTACCATGAGCCGTTTGCAGGCAAGATTCCATCAAAGTTTGTGCCTAGGCCTAACCCAGACTGGCTAGCTTTGCCTAGTGAGATTAGCGGCACATATAAAGCGAGGCAATTTTGCTTCTGTGCAAATGTCGCGCCAACCCTGTGCCACATAGCGCAACGGCAGACTTGCTTTGCGGCTGATGCTCAAACCTGTCAGCTACCATGAGCCGTTTGCAGGCAAGATTCCATCAAAGTTTGTGCCTAGGCCTAACCCAGACTGGCTAGCTTTGCCTAGTGAGATTAGCGGCTCATATAAAGCGAAGCAATTTTGCTTCTAATTATTTTCCAATAGATTGGCATAGATTGGCTGTGTAAGACTGAACGTGTGGCAATGGATTGCAATGGGAGGCAGAGAATGACTCCTCCGTCTCTACTTTTTGCACATCCAGATGTGTGTCTTAAGTCTATCTATCTCGATCGATCTCTCCGTGTCTCTCCACGTCTAAACTTCAATCTGCATTTTTGCCCGTTAGCACTTGTGTTTGCCATTTGTGCAACTCTCAATTTTTCGGAACTCATTTACACATGCAGGGTGCATCTCTGAGTCCACAATCTGCAAACATGAATGTTCTCGGATATTATACATACATGTCAGACTTAAACTAACAAATCGATCTATATAAATCAATTCGAACATATACGTTTATATACTCATGCAACCTCAGCATATATATATATATAGATACATATAGACATACTGTACATGTTCACACATTTGAGAAGTAGAAACACACTCATTTATATCTACTATTGGATTCAAATGGTGTTGTCTTGTACTGTCATGTAGTGGATATGTATACGTGCATAGGGTTGTTTGTACCAGTAGCATGCACTCGTATCCGGGACTAGGCATTTGCAGACGTACCATTTTCTATCCGCCCCTTGGTATACATGTGCATATATGTCTCGTGCAGTCCATGCTCATTCTGTAGTGTCTTTCAAAGTCAGATATCTAATAGCACTTGTTCATTGGAACTAATTATCTACATCACCCACTTCCTGAGCACCTATCTATTCTGTCTGTCTGTCTGTCTGTCTGTCTGTCTGTCTGTCTGTCCGTCCCTCCCTCCCTCCCTCCGTCCGTCCGTCCGTCCGTCCGTCCGTCCCTCCGTCCCTCCCTCCCTCCCTCCGTCCGTCCGTCCGTCCGTCCCTCCGTCCCTCCCTCCCTCCCTCCCTCCGTCCGTCCGTCCGTCCGTGTCTCTTTATATGCATGTCTAGATGGAGGGATCCAGGGGTAGATGTAATATGACAAGTTCACACATTCAGGCATTCAGGTCTGGCACCACTGGATCTTCCATGTTTGATCATTTGCAGGACGACAGACATTCCTGGATCCTACCTCCAATCCTTCAAACCCAGAGTTGCTGGTTGTTGATGCTCATCACCAAGAACCTGGCGGTGTCTGCTGGGAGCACCATCCCTACCAGTGATAATCCGAGGTTCGTCGAGACCGAAACTGGGACCGAAGCTGGGATTCGCTACTGCATCCGTCACAGGTCCGGGTCCTGGTGGCTCTGGATTATGCTCCGGTTCACTCCAATTCGTGGGGAGGAAAACTTTGCGTTTGAACTGCTGGTGATCCGAGGCATGGGGATACCACCCCCAACTATTGGTCCTAAAGATCTCGGGCTTGGGGAAAACCATTGCCATTCGGAGCATCCTGATTGACAGTTTCCCACATCTGAATGCTCAAGCAATGATGGCGATGAGGTCAAAGGTAGTCTAAGGTCCAAGTTCGCCACAGCTGTAAGGTCTGAAAAATTTTTGGCCTATAATTTCTTGGGGATAAGCCATGACATGGGACCTGGGGATGACAACGTGAATGACAACCATGCTCGTCTGTGCTCAATATTGCCGCAGACTCTTGAAAGACTCGGGCTGCAGTTGCTCTCAGGAAGCTATATGAAAGGGTCCAATAACAGGATCATCAGCGTCGTAGTCATCATCACTGTGGATAGTGAACACCTGTTTCTGGTTTTGCTCATCCTCCACTCTTGAGAGACATCACAGTGAAAGCCAAGCACCCCTAAGAATTGGTTGAAAGTGTTGGCGGATCAAACACTACTGGTACTCTTAGTTTTTCTTGTTACCATTTCCTAGCCATTTCTGCTTCATCATTCCCAGCGGATCAAGCATCAGTACCGATCAAAAACTACATAGATATCATAGATGGAACGCTAATGATTGACCATAACCATGATCGACCCCGTAGTGTACAGTGTAAACCATGGTTAACTATGAATGGTTTATCATGGTTAATGGTATCTGATCATTAGTTTACAAATCATTTCCATGATTGGTTAACCATAATTACAAACCATATTTTATCGTATTTGATTAATGATTCAGGAATGATCCATACTTACAAACCATATTTCCATGATTGGTTAACCATATCGATTAACCACTCTCAACCATAATTATGAACCATTATGAACTGCAACTATCAACCATTATTAATCATTATTAACCATCATTAACCATTATTAACCATTATTAACCATTAATGATCACAACTTGTAGCCTTTCCATGATCCAAAAAACCGACGAAAACCGCGTCCCAGGACTGGCTATCCGCTGCTCACCTTTCAAGGCACCTTCAGTGGCCCAGGACAGCGACGGGTCAGGATTTCTCGTCAGCCATGGGAGCTTCGTGACGACGTATACACCGCTATACCTATCTACCTACCTATCCAGTCTATCCTACCAACCTATCTGTCCGTCAATCAATCTATCTAACTAATCTAAAGGATCTATCTTATCTATCTGATTTATCAGACCTCCCTTCTCCATCTCATCTATCCTATTTTTTATCCTTTCTACTTTACCTATCTTATCTATCCTATCTTTCTTATCTATTTTGTTTATGTTATCTTATCGGTCCTATCTGAGATGTCTAATCTATCTTATATGCCTTCCTATTATTACTACCATCATTGGTGTAATCGATCTTGCTTATCTTATCTTATCTAGCTATCTAGCTATCTAGCTATCTAGCTTTCTAGCTTTCTAGCTATCTAGCTATCTACCTACCTACCTACCTACCTACATAGCGTATATAGCTTACCTATCTATCTTCTCTATCTTATGTGTCTTATCTATCTTGCCTGCCTTATCTTTCTTATCTATCTTGCCTATCGTATCTATCTTTTCCATCTTATCTTATCCGCCCTATCTGTCCTATTTGCCCTATCTCATCTATCTTATCTATCTTATCTATCTTATCTACCTATCTTTCTATCTACCTATCTATAAATCTATCTATCCATCTATTTATCTATCCATCTATCTACCTGTCCATCAATCTATCTGCCTACCTACCTACCTATCCATCCATCCATCCATCCATCCATGCATCCGTCCGTCCGTTCGTCCGTCCATCCATCCACCCATCCACCCATCCACCATCCACCCATCCACCCATCCACCCATCCACCCATCCACCCATCCACCCCTCCTTCCGTCCGTCCGTCTGTCCGTCGGTCCGTCCGTCCGTCCCTCCCTCCCTCCCTCCGTCCGTCCGTCCGTCCGTCCCTCCGTCCCTCCCTCCCTCCCTCCCTCCGTCCGTCCGTCCGTCCGTCCGTCCGTCCGTCCGTCCATCCATCCATCCATCCGTTTTTTTGTTCTCTTATCCTATCCTGTCCTGTCCTGTCTATCTACCTACCTATCTACCCACCCACCCATCTATCTATCTACCTATCTACCTATCTACGTATCTACCTACCTATCTATATATCTATCTATCTTCCTTCCTTTCTTTCTTTCATTCTTTTTTTCTTTCATTCTTTCTTTCTTTCTTTCTTTCTTTCTTTCTTTCTTTCTTTCTTTCGTAGTAATGATCACTATTAGCAATTACAACCACTTTTTACCACTATGAATCATGATATTAACCACTAGTTCCTAATTGCTAATCGTGATATTAGGAGTTATAATTGATAATCTGATATGATAATTGCTAATCTGATATTATAATCATCACTAATTAAGTATCACTACTAGTAGTACTAACTCAATATCACTAACTTACCACCAACCAGTAGTAATCATCACTATTAGTCATTAATCTTGATATCCACCGCCAATTCACCACGAATTTTCTGCCCGTTTCCACACGATTTTGCCTGGCAGAACTCCACGTGGAAGGGCGGAACAAGGACAACGCTCTAATCTGCGAGCTCAAGGCGGGGCCCGGGGCGACACACCATGGATCCACCCACGGGTGGTTTCGACCTAGGGGACACCCAAAATGGTTGGTTCATTACTATAAATGGTCAATAGACGGGATGATTTCGGGGTTGGCTTATGACTATAAATGGTTCATAGACTGGATGATTTCGGGGTACCCCGATTTTGAGAAACAATATGCTAGATTCTTTTGAGAACCTGGAGAAAATCATTGGCCGAGGCAGCTACGTTATGGGAATTGTAGGCGGAAGCAGGCCCAAATGACAGGCCCAATGATAAAAGTTCTGCAGGCACGTGCCGTGCTGGGTATCATGGGGATAGCTGCTGGTCAGAATGAAGGATTGGCACCCCATATCTTTGCCAGACGATGCAGATTCGCTGCAAAATGGAATCGGTGGCTTCCATGGACGTGAAGAATTTTGTGGGACATTGTTAGGTGTAAGATTTTTGACACATTCTCTGTTGCTTACTATCCCCTATTATCATCCATTCTCAATGATTGTGTAACCCCTACAGTTGCTTGTTATCGATCTTTTACTATTGTTATCGATTCTCAATGATTATATAACCCCTATCAAGATCTTTTACTGCTATAGACCACTAATTTTTGAAAACGTTTCAGTTGCTTGGACCAGTTCCGACAGAGAACCTTGCAGCTGCGCTGCACAGAAAGTGGGCGAGCACTGCGAGGGCTTCGTTCTGCAGTACGTCGATGCAGGCCGGGTATGTCTGGGAGTGGAGTTTTGATCGTGTAACTGTTTGTGTAGGTCCATTAATATCTCCCTCTCTCTCTCTATATTTGCATGATTGAATATGCATGTACGCACTGTATATATTGATATGCATGCATATAGGGTTTGTACCAGCATCATTGTTAAGAGCTTTTGTAAGTACTAGTTTATCGGGATACAGCTGATGTATACCAGATGTGCTATCACGACAACAAGGCTGAACCCTATTGGTAGTATGTTTAGAGATGATTGATGAACCCGAACAAAGATCTTTGCATCTAGTGTTGAGTAGAGCACAATCATAGATGCGGTCAAATGACTACTTGCGGCTTCATTTGATTTTCACTGGTTGACGCAACAGCAGTCATCGACAAAAGAGATGACGTCAATGTAGCAGTGTCCCGAGAGCATCGGATCGGCACCATCCCAAGGTTGATCTGTTGCGCTAAGCCAGCAATTTGTTGGGATATACTGCGTCATTTCTATATGCTGTAAGCTCATTTGGAGAACATCACCCCGCGGTGGAGACAACAGCCAGAGGTTTTCAAGAAGTCATGGATGCCACCCCCAGCAAGCATTGCGACTGCATGCGTTTTTGTGGGGAACTTCGTCATGACCTGATGTGTCCCTATGAAGAAATACCAAGAGGTTGGTTTCCCTTCTTTGGAATTGATCCATGGCAGTGGGCCAGTCCCGGGGCACATGGGATTCTGGAAATCAGTTCATTCATGGCTTCGTGTGTGCCAAGTTTAGAGGATGGAGAACTGCAATCAGCAACAAGACTCTAGCTGCACCGCCCCCAGCACCTGGCAAGCTGAAGTGGGGCGCCGTGTCAGGTCTGGTGATTGGCGGACTTCTCGCTATCTCACTGCAGAGCAGGCGTGCGGCAAGCGCGTATGTTTCTGGAGGCAGTGACGAGTCACTTTGCGTTTCAATGGGAATTACTTGCCATGCCCCGCTTACACCTGGCGTGCTGACAGCCGCAGTAAAGAAACAGCCTTGGCGCGGAGCTCCAGGATCTTGAGATATCTTGAGTCACTGTAGGGATGTCGGCGTGGCGTGTTTGATCCATTCTTATCGTTGCGAAGCGATTGTGATTGTTCTGAAAGGAGTTCGAATCCACTCTGAAATGCGTCAACTCTGCAGAAATGACCCCCTTACCTTGCTGAAAAACACCCATTGATTTGTCGGTTTAATTCTCCGCTTGGTGGGTTGCAGTTCAAATTTTATCAATGGAAGTCACAGCCTCAAAGATTTGGCTGTGGCTCGAGAACCTCGTAGCCCTTCGATTTACATTCCGCAAGCGAACAGAATCCTCTTTGTGTTTGGATATCGACTTTCCTGCTTTGGTGCTATTTGGTTGGTACAGTTCCATCAGTTTACATTGTAAAGATTCATAGATCATTCATCTACAACGCGTTTTAAAACATATATGTGTATGATATATGTAAATAGATAAACATATAAATAAAGTAATAGATGAATAAATAAATCAATAAACAGAGACAGCGAACAAATATATATATATATATATTTGTATAATATATATATATATTTATATTTATTTTTGTATATTATATATACATATATAAATATATATATATAGATAAATCCATGCATAGACACATTTGCCAAATCCTTGTTTATGGCTGGCATGACTTGGATATCCATAACTCCCTGACAACTCTGCTGGTCGCTAGGATGCGGGAACGTGTCGCTCAGGCGCAGTGACCAGCTGCTTGTCCCCCTGTGAGCAGCAACCGGTACTGATGGTGGTAGCAAACTGGCTCAGCTGCATGTTAGGTGTAAACAGATGGTGAAAACATGTTAGCTGTATATATCTATATATCTATCTATCTATCTATCTATCTATCTATCTATCTATCTATCTATATATATATATAGAAGTTTACACCTGACATGTTTTCACCACAGTCAGACACTTCCTTTAGAGATGATCAATGCTTAATTCATGCGCCTGTCATCTAGCAACCGCACATGAGCCATGGTGCTTAATGGATAGAACCGGATTGATGCTTTCGAAAGCTATTGACCCTTCGAAATCAACCTATCTCGGAGTGTACGGTCACCGGCTCCCAGGTGCTGTTTCATCTGAGCCATGGCCATTGACGGCTATCGTTGTGGCTTAGTCTCATGATCCCCTTAAGTCATTGGATTGTCCTGTCCTACCGATGGTTACAATGGTTATATCAGGGATTATCAGGGTTTTTAGAGGTTCATATCGATGGTGATGATCATGCTATTATAGTATTGGGTTATTGTTGGTCCTGTCGGTCCTATAGCCATTGTAACCATAACCCATCGTTAGTCCATCCGTATTCTCCTGTACCTTTTGTAGGGCACAAACAGGGTGGCGGAAGTTTCCAGAATAGGAAGCCTATCTCTCTTAACATATGGCAGTGGGTCAGTTCCCCCCGTACCCCTGGTTTCCCCATCATTTGCCATTGTTTTCCCTATGAACTTGTTGGTCATTCTCCCCATGAAATTGGGTGGTTAACTGCTTGATCCAGCTCGCCATATCTTCTTCTCGAACATCGCTTCCGAGGGACCTGCTAGAACTTTTCATTAGTTGGACATTTGACTTCCAAACTTCTTGCGATTCTGGTTGTTCACCATTGACCACCTATCGTTTGTCAATGCTTATCATCCCCTAGTACGAACCATTGGTTAAGGTTGTTGTCAACGTTGTCAATGGCAAGCCATCTAATAGTGAACAGTATTTTAGCCACTACTCGTGAACAATTGCTGAAGGATGTTGTTAGCTCTTAGTCATTACTAATCATTCTCAACCATCGCAGCGATCCGTCGGAACCACCGGTAGGTCTCGCCGCGGGAAGAAGAGATCTCACCGGAAAGAGGCCCATGCAAAGGGCAGGGCCGGTGGCTGGTGAATGGCACCCATTCGAATGGCTGGCGTTGCTGGTCACCCGTGCTGCTCATGCTGTTGCTGGCACTTGTGGTTACTGATTTTTTAATGATGTTACTGTTCTGGAGTCTTGCTGTTGTGTTTGGAGCCTCGTGCTTTTTCTGTTGCAAGAATTGCACAAATTTTCAGAAGGCAATATCACCGCCTCCGCCAACTGATCAGCAGATATTTTATGCCAATGACAGTAACCATCAATGTCAATGAATGGGGAAAATCATCAATCGCTTCCTGCTGTGGAATGCCTTGGCGACTGGTCGCTTGGCACGAGAAGGTTTCGACTCAGCCTGACTACGGTAAGGATGAACATTTCATCATATTTTGTCCCAGCGCAGCATTGGGCACTATTATAAGCCATTACACTCATTCTTAAGCAAAATTATCCATAGCTATTGTGTCAACCATTGACAGGCTATGTTTCGCATAGGTTTTCTGGTAACGATTCTTGCGCTGCGCGGCCTTTCGGTTGAGCTGTGAGCTTTGTGTGGTTCGTGTTGGCAAGGCGATGGCAGCGTTACCCATAGATCCTGCGCCCCACGGAGGGGATGCCTGGAAGTGGTTGAACGGTGAACAACGGAAGCACCTACATGGTTGGAACCAGGGATTTCTAAGCGCAACCTGGGGCTGGTACCGTTTGAGCTCGCTGAACAGGTGAGGTGGATTTGGAAGCTGAAGGAGCAGCAAAGTGCAGTGGTAGGGTTGGGTGGTTAGTTGATTGTTTAGTTGATTTTTTGTTAAGATCTAGTCAGTTGGATTGAAAATTGAGTGGGCTTGAGTATCCAATGCGTCCAATGCCCTTCCAAGAAGGAAGGCAATGTTGGGAGTTGTTTCTGTTTTTTTGAAGTTCTTTAGGGACTGTTGTGATTTTGGGTTACGTTGAGCGTATATGTAGTCTGTATATTCCCCAAATGCGGTTTGCAAACACATATCCGTATGTGCATGTATAACGAACGTGCGTACGCATCAATATTTTGATTCCCATTCTTATGTATGTATATGTGGATGTACAGAGGATGTGCATATGCATATTATACATATATTATACAAGTAGACAATGTGTCTAGGATCCTATGTTGATACGAAGTGATCTTTCTATATGTCAATGCATGCGCATTTGTTTGTGCAAATGTTTACATGCACACGTACATGGATATTTGCATAACATACATATACAGTGCGCAAACACATGTGGCTTGAAGCATGATAGATGATGATGGATGAATGAAAACCAACAAGACAAGGATGGTCGTTAGCTCTTGGCAGCAAATTTTGTGGGATGTTCACGTCGGCCAAAAAAGCAGACGGAAAGACCGTAAAATTGCACAAACATGGACCCACTTTTGGGGCCAAAATGCGGACCCAAATCCTTTGGACAAGTAAATACGGGTCCCATTTTTAGGTCCGCATTTTGACCCCAAAAGTCGGTCCATTGTTTGCGCAATTTTGCGCAATTTTACGGTCTTTCCGCATGCGCTTTAGGGCGACCGGCGGCCGAATTTGTTTCCAACAGCTAAGATCATCCTTGTCTTGTTGCTTGTCCTTCATCCATCACCATCTATCACGCTTCAAACCACATGTGTTTGCGCACTGCGAGGGCCCATGGCAGCGAAGCCGGTTTTAGCAAGAAGAGCTGGCCCCAGTTTTGGTTCCAGCCGGCGTGACTTCTTGAGGAAGCCATTTTCAACAGGAACACCACACCCTGCAACACTGGGGGCAAGTGACAAGAGCCCACACGGAGCCCAGCGGAGCCCACACTTTTATGTGGAAAAACAGAGGAGCCCACAAGGAGCCCACCTGGAGCCCACGCAAACATTCGGGGAAAAATGACAACAGCCCAAGCGGAGCCCATCGGAGGGAGCCCACAAGGAGCCCACAAGGAGCCCACCTGGAACCCACGCAAACACTGGGGAAAAATGACAACAGCCCAAGCGGAGCCCAATCGGAGCTTACACTGTTATGTGGAAAAACACAGGAGCCCACAAGGAGCCCACAAGGAGCCCACCTGGAGCCCACGCAAAAACTGGGGAAAAATGACAACAGCCCAAGCGGAGCCCAATCGGAGCCCACACTTTCATTTGAAAAAACACAGGAGCCCACCAATTTCACCCACTGGGAAATATAGTAATCTCCTGGACGGGTGAGGGGAAAGGTGGCCCAGCAAAATTTAAGTTTTACGCATACAATTGTCACGCAGCAAGTATTATATGCCAACTTCGTCCTTGAGGGTGTTGTGCCAAATCTGGGTTGAGAAGTACAAAATAATAAAAGCACGCCCGGCGCCACGGATGCACCTGCCTTATCCTTCTATGGGGGGGGGTGGGGGCTCTCCAAAGAAGAAGCCGGCTGGAACCAAAACTGGGGCCAGCTTCTCTTGCCAAAACCAGCTTCGCTGCCATGGGCCCTCACAGTATATATATATGTACGTATGTATATTATATACACAATGTAGGTATATCTATATCTATATCTATATCTATGTCTATATCTATATCTATATCTATATCTATATGCAAAGCATGTTCCGTCCAGACGTGAATATATCAACATATTTAAAGGCTACGTTTTTTGGTCTTTGTGAACATCATCTTCGCACTGGCAGCCCGCCAGGAGCTGGTCAGGCACCACCTCACTTTACGGGAGAGGCAGCGGGTGCCGCAAGGAGCAGCGGGTGACCACTTCGTTTCCTCGGTCTACGACAACGGGTATGCTTGCAGAATATGCACGTACATGCGAATAAGAATAAGGTGTACTGTACATATGTGTATATTCTATTTATATATATATATATGTCTGTTGCTTTTGTATGAACTGTGCTGTATAGATTTTGGAGTATACAGATGTGCCCTTAGGGGAGGTGTTTTTCTGTAACAAATCATCTGGACTGGTCTATTTTTGGACCCTTGCAACTGCATTTGTGCAAAATAACTAGATATATAAAGTATGAACATATTCGTAGAGACATGCACAGCTACATGCATCTTCTATATATTAATATGGATCTAACCTTTTGGTTGCAAGATGTTTACGACGCACAATTTGTGTAATCCCTGATTGAGCACACCTTTTAAGCAAGGATCCTATCATGGTAGTTTCATGTAGTTTCTAACGTCCCAATCATTTGAATGTCCATGTGTGTACACCTGCATAAACGTGAATGCACATATTATCAATAAATGTATATATGTATAGGTTTTTGCAGAGAGGTATATATAAATAGAACCGTGAATATAGGCTAGGCATGTATCCATGTGTATACATAAATGTCTTTACCGTTTTCGATGTTATGTAACTGTATACACATGCATGTGATTGGGCGGAAAGGCAACCATGTATACATATATATGTATATATACATATATATGTATATATATATATGTATATGTATATACATATATTTGTAATTTGTATGTGCACATATCTAAAATGTACACATGCACATCTTTAACCAAGCCTTCACACATCGCATTTTGCACAACGTCCTCCAAAGACAAAGGCTGCCATCCTTGTCGTCTCAGGCGGCCTGACCAAGAGTCGAGGTCCAAGGTGCTTGGCGGCGCTGCGAGAGGCTGTTTTTTGGTTGGTCAGTTAGGAATTTCACAATGTGGCCAAAATGTAGCGCACAAGGCCTTTTGTTGTTAGGATTGCTGCGATCTTGGTTGTTGTGGATGTTGCGATTGGTGTGGTGGTTGTTGTTGTTGTTGTTGTTGTTGTTGTTGTCGTTGCCAACATTGTTGTGGTTGTGTTTGTCGCTGTGTTCTCGTCGTAGTTGTTGTGGTCGCTGTCATCGTCGTGGTGGCGGTTGCCGCTGTTTGGATCGTTACTATAACGGATGATTATCAGCTATTCATGACTCATAAGTGGGGATTTCTTGAGATAGCCCAACAACGATACAACTTCCAAAGACCTAGTAGAACCATGCTCGATCTTGCCTACGATGGTTGAACATGGATGCCAGCCTGTGACCATAGCATTTGGGATACCTCTGCATGTTTGGAATGAAAAGTCGTTTCGCCGGTCACTGTTGGCACGCCACAAGTGGGACCTTTGTTTGGAGAGTTCAGTGATGAATAGAGATCACACAAGTGGCGGCTGTACTGTAGCGACACTTTCTCCCCTCTGCTTCTAGCTGGAATGGTTTGGTCATGTTGCAGTGGTTTTAAGCCAGGTTTCTTGTTTTTTTTTTTTCTGCTTTCCTTCACCAGTGCGTTCTATTGTATTGAACTGTCCATCAAGCATGCGCGGCTAGTTGCCAACCTTCAATTCAGCGTCATTGTTGTTATGTCGGCAAGCTAAACATAGCGGTTTGACAACCTTGACACGCGTACCATATTTTGATGCCTAGCCCTTCATAGCAGCATTTTTTGTTTCTGCGTTGTTTCTTTGGTGGCACTAGCATTTCCAGCGTCATTGTGCCCTCAGTCACGTACAGAACTCCCCAGATCCCCGACTGATACATGGGGGATGTTGTTGAGCAAGTACCCTGACTCTGCGTAATGATCAACCCACAGTTATGTTTTAGATAGTGTCACCGTGGCCTCTCCATTTTTAGTTTGGACTATGGACGATCAATGGCTGCGCATATTGCTCGTCTGAAGGGTCACTGGCCGGTGGATGGTTTGTGGATTCTCCATCACAGGTTGGGATGGCCCCGGGGTTGGGACCTCCATGGCATATCAGGTTTCACAACTGCTGGGTGCATCAGCGAGCGAAAAGTCGAAAAGCGGAGTGAACCGGACCGTTGTGATGTGGGACATCAGCAACCAAATTGGATGTGTCTGATTTTATAGGAGTTGTAAGAGTAAAGATAGAAATGAAGTGACGATAAACCACATGTTTTAAATGTGGGACAAGAAAACCAATGCTTTTCTAATGCCAATGTACGGCGCGGGCATGCACACCACTTTAGATGATTCAGACCTGTTTGACTTTGGCAGTCCCTCTAATTCTGTCTGACGAGGACAGGCATCCGAAGCAATGCTACTTTGGCAGTCGGCAGTCGAAAGTAGATTCGAATCCTGCCAGATCAGAAATTCACAAACCAGCCAAACCAGCCAAACCAGCCAGCATATCGTTTCAGTATGTTTCCATTGGTCAGAACTGATCTCCAAAATGGATGGTTTTGAGAAGTGATCTGTGCTTAGCGAAGGAAAGCTCATCTGTTGGAACACATGCGGTCATTGGGAGTTGATCCGTGCTGCTCCATGACTTGAAATGCTTCTACTTTGACAATGAAGATTTGTTGCGGCACTTGGAAGTGCAGTTGGGATTACTGGGATGCAACCACGATTCTAAACCCATAGGGTAGCTTATGATCCCTACAACCATGGTTATCACCCAGCTACTGTGTGGGGATGCACCTCAGAGCAGGCTTGGTGGTTTGTGGCACCAAATATGAGCTCTGGGTGCTCCATCCCCATGAAAGGCTTGCCGCAAACCAACTCTCAAGGGATTGGATCTGAACAGCGAACCAACTGTTTTTGCGGCTCCGCAAATGATCATGACTCCCAAATTGGTTCAAAAGCAGCTATATTTTTGAGCAGTAGCTGGGGGGCATCGCAACCACCTTAACGTGCTTCGCTTAGAAAGACTCAGGATATCCACATTGGACTTGCCCCCAAATGGAAGCGCTGTTAGACAGGGGTTCACCGGACGTTCTTTTAAACAGTTGTGCTGTGCCCTGGTTGGACCACGAATCCGGCCGCGCAACTCTGCCGCTCTCCAGGGGCTACACGAATCTTGTTGCACTGAAGGATACAATGCGAGCATACACAGAGTCCTATGATGGAAATAGATTCTGCTATAGATTCTGCTCAGATCTCTGCATGATATCGTACTTGCTTGATCAGCAAGCAACCGAACCAACTGCCAGCCACTGTTTTCAAACAGCTTACTCATGGAAAGTCAAGCTTTGCAACTTGTCATGGTCTCATTCCAGCCACGAGACTTGATACATCGACAAGACGTGGCAATCCGCGGTGAGGCAGGTCACGAGTCACAAGTTGAAAGTTTGCTGCCGGGGGCAATCCCCTTGTCCTTTCAGTCAGACAACCCCAGAAATCCGGGTGAACAAATCGTAGTTTTTTTTTGGGCGGGGGCTGGCTTTAGTATTGGGCCGAAGGGACTGAAAGGGATCAAGGGTCAATAGTAGCGAGCAAGATTCTGGTAGGGGCATGTGTGAGAATCCTGGTGCAAAGGAAAAACTTTGAAATGAATTGAGAAGCGACTAGCCTGAGCAGAGATGTTCAGCTACTCATTTTGAGGGATTACGGTGCCTCAAACAAGAATTAGAAAACATCTTGATGGTTATGTAAAATCAACTTTTTTGATGTTCATTCCCCATCAAGACCAACTCTTTTGGTGAATCCCTGGTTTGGGGGTACCAGCATGTTTGGGGGTACCAGCACGTGAAACACACAGAGGACCAAACACCTGCGGCTGACATTCGTGATCACATCATGAAAGGGGGGCGAGATGACTGCTCGACTGGAAAGGGTGCACGGTCTCGGCTGAGATTGGGCCTCAAATTGCCGTGAAAAACATTGGTTTCAAAAAGGAGTAGAAGCTGAGAGTGACAGTACCACCTACTGTACATAGATGTCATGGGGACGTGAGCACACCGACATTGGTTTACATGAGCATTGGTTTATAACTTATGATGGAGATGCAACCACCTACAAAGTCATGGGGATGTAATCATCGAACACTTGCGATTTGTGATCATCAAAGAATGGTTGATGATACCGCGTCATCCATTACGCTGTTCAATCTGTCGACTGAGTACGGACCATGCCATCCTTGGGAAGACAAGTAGCAGAAAACAAATTCAACCCACTTTAGCACTACTACTGCTGCTGCAGCTATGATTACTACTATTATTAGGGTCATGATGAGCTAGGAATTATCCAAAGTGGTTTATGCAATACGGCATTTATTACAAGCTAGATCAACCTAGTAACATGGTATTAGCTCGAAATTCACGAATGACGCTCATCTAGGATTTTGAACTAATTACTGTATTTCCCACCCATGAACCACGCTTACCTAGGAGCCCATAAGTATTAGCTGGGCTCCGCTACCCTGTTCAGGAAAACATGAAGGTCACGGATGAAATCCTCATCTCGGTGCAAACTCTGGGAAAGCGGACTTGCCTTGTCACAGTCTGCGCCTTGGATCTGGGTAGCTATGCCGGACTACTAGCGACTGCTGGACGTCACCTCACACCATGACCAACAATGCTGGGGATCATGTGAGAATCAGCCAACATCAATGTATCCCACAGCATATTTAGGCCTTGGGAAACCGCAGTGAGTCCAACGATTTTGACCACCGTCACTCAGAAGCTGCCAGATTCTCTCTGCTCCCAAGGTTAGTGAGAATGAGCTGGTTGAACACCTCAAGATGAGATTGGAGCAAGTGTGGAAGCCTCAAAAAAAGGTGTAACAACCAACAATGATGGGGGTATGCCGATCATAAGCTGCCGTATCCTCTTGTGGATCCGGTTGTGAACATCCAGGACATGAACAGACTCGTCCTTTGAGAGGTACAGCTTCTGCATTGGGGAGACATTTGGGGCATGGACCCACGCCCCAATGGTTGGTTCTGTGGTTTTTTTGTTTGTTTGTCTGTTTGCTTGTTTGTTTGTTTGCTTGTTTGTTTGTTTGTTTGTTTGTTTGTTTGCTTCCTTGCTTGCTTGCTTGCTTGCTTGGTCGTTTCATGACTAGTTGGGCATTACCATTGCTTCACAATGAACTATTTCACCGGTCCAATTTCTTATTATCGCTAATATATAACTTTTCAAGTGCAACTCAGTCACTATCATCACTAGACACTAGTTGATCATTGTTGTTTCTTGTCACCATTTGTCGGGTCTTCTACCGTGGAGCATCCCGGAAATGTGCAGAAACTGGGAAATGCTTGTCGCCAACACAAGGAAGTGCATTTGTTTGAGCAGCCTGTTGACAGGACGCTTTGGAACCTGTTCGCTGCTAGCAGTTTGAATCCGACATGCACCATACTTAGCATATCTGATTATTTTCTATATCATGTTCGCATGTGTATGTATGTATGTATGTATGTATGTATGTATGTATGTATGTATGTATGTATGTATGTATGTATGTATGTATGTATGTATGTATGTATGTATGTATGTGTATCGATGTGTTTACATATTTTGCATTGATGGGCTACATATCCAGAAATAGATATATTAGATAGATAGATAGATAGATAGATAGATAGATGGATGGATGGATGGATGGATAGATAGATAGATAGATAGATAGATAGATGCAAAGATAGATAGATAGATAGATAGATAGATAGATAGATAGACAAGTGGAGAAAACGCTAAATACATAAAACAGATAAATTGATAAATAGATAAAAAACATATCATATACACATATCCCTTTATTTGATCAAATCAAAGCACGCATATCGATCTATCTATCTGTCTATCTATCTAGCTATCTCCTACCTACATCCCTACCTACCAACCTATCTACGTACATAGGCACCTTCATGTGTATCTACGTACGTACCTGCATACTTACATGCGTATGTAACTACATTTGTACCTACATATGTACCTACCTACTTACATGCGTTACTTTGCTTACTTTGGACGGCTTGTCACAAGAGCCTCAGGTTTGGCATTCCAATGAAGATGCAATGGCTCAAGTACCAAGGCCTGGGCGATAGGAAACCAGGAGCCACAACTGGGCGTACATGAAGCTGCTTGTGGCACATGCGTCAAACTATGGCTTTCTTGAGGCATGCAATCAATGTAATGACTCCTAGTGTACAGCCTATTGATTGGGCATGGTATGTCTTGCGAAACGTGCTATTTGGCTTTGTGGGGAAGGATGGCTATGGCGGCTATGGGTGCACCCAAACTGGCCGGTTGTTTATCATTCCTTACGATCAATCCTTCTTAACCATTATCGGCAGCATTCCATGATGAAGCCACTATGAGCCATCATTTTCCACCATCAAACCGAAATTAAAAGTCATTATCCATTGGTAACCATTGCCTATCAACAGGAATCAGGATTTTTGCTTGCGGTTTACCTATCCTCAGCAAGCGGCTTCGCTGGCAGGCAAGAACGGTAGCTGCAGTGATCTGAAGCCAGGTCGACGTCTCAAGGAGAGTAGCTGCGGACTGAGTCTCGAGTTGTACGTCAATATAGATATTAAGATGTATCAACAAGAAGCAAACAATATGTGTGCACAAACAGACAAGTAAATGCGCATATATTCATGGTCCATGCAAGTATCTACATATAATCTACATGCAAACGTGTGGTCTGGTCTATGTTTCTACATACCCAGATGATGGTTTCTCAAGCCATAGGGGGCCAATAAATCATCCTTCGTATCAGTCATTTATAGTACTAAAGCAACAATTTTAGTGGTCACATATTTGGAGAAACCACCATACATGCCCGTTTGTCTACACATAGCTGGTTGTTCTCCCTTTGAATAACACGATCCTCACTTGGAATGAGTACCCCTGATGGACATATCTTACCGTGCTCGCAAGCTTTTAGTGATTAGATCTCATCATATCACAAATATTACCTTGTGGACAATCCCAGCTTTTGTCCCTGCGCTACGGGTCTTGTGAAGGTGTTGATTCATTGGCCCAAGGGAAGCATTCAGTGATTTCTCGGTCTTGTGACTATCACCGGCCTTTCTGAGGGGAAGATCAACTGGAGAGCCCGGGGCTTTAACCAGCAATTATAGGGGCTTCTTAGGTCGATGTCCCCACCATTGACGTGGGAGAATGGACAATGAACTTACCTGGTACATTTGGGTGGGAGGTCCTAAGCACACAGTTGTACGAGGGGATGATAGATGGATAGGTGGATGGATGGATGGACGGACGGACGGACGGATGGACGGATGGATGGATGGACAGACGGACAGACAGATAGATAGACAATTAGGTAGCTAGACAGGTAGTTCGCTAGATGGATAGATAGACAGGTACGTAGTTAGCTAGCTAGATAGATAGATGTGCGCATGGAATTCTGATCCAATACAAGCTTGTCCCAAGCGCTAGCTTCTTACATACACAAGCTGGCAACTCGTGTTTTTCAAGAACATACTCCTACAATAGCTTGCAGATAGATACAGTAAGTAATGATTCTGGCATTGCGGGACCAATAAATCCTTTTGATGAAAATGTATTTGTGTATACACATCTATGTATGCACACTTTTGTACACAGATGTATGTGTATGCCACTGTATACCTAATTTGGCCCATACATGCACACACATGTACACATATATGATCATGTCTACATATATCTACATACATATGTCTACATATATCTACATACATATGTCTACATATATCTACATACATATGTCTACATATATCTACATACATATGTCGATATTGACCTATTCTCTATATCTACATCTATATCGACATTGACATCTATTTCTATGTCTATATCTATATCTATATCTATATCTATATCAATCTCTCTGTCAATCTATGTATCTATATATCTATATATCTATATATCTATATATCTATATCTATTTCTATATCTATATCTATATCTATATCTATATTGATTTCTATATTTCTATATCCAAATCTACATCTATGTCTATAGCTGGATCTATGTTTGTATCTGTATCTATATCTTTATATCTATATCTGGATCCATATTTATTTCTATATCTATCTCTACATCTATGTCTGTATCTGGATCTATATTTGTATCTATATCTATATCTGTATCTGTATCTGTATCTATATCTCTCTGTCTCTCTCTCTCTATAGATCTACATATATATATATATCTATATCTCTATCTATATCTCTATCTGTATCTCTATCTCTCTATCTATCGATCTATCGATCTATCGATCTATCTATCTATCTATCTATCTATCTATCTGTATTCATATATATATATATCTATATCTAATATCTATATCTCTCTGTTTCTCTCTCTATCTATATCCATATATATCTATATATCTATATCTATATATCTATATATATATATATATATTCTTATGTGTATTTCTATGTGCACATCTTCTACACGCACAAAGAACGATCAGCGCACGGACGCAGGATGTTGCATGGGCGAAGCCAGCGCGTATCGTCTTAGGGAAGCAGCTGCCACCTCGGCCCCAGGTGGCGAGGGAGTGATGTCGGCTGGAGAGCCACCTCTAGGGACTGCTTCGCCAAAGTGTCTATGGAGTACAGGGACTTACAACTACTTACAGGGACTTACAGGGACTGCAAGAATGATCACCAATCAGTTGGGGTTGACCTTAACACACAAAAGATCCGGACATGGCGGAAAACATCCAGCAACCAGACTTGTGGAAGCAGACCTGTGGATGACGCATATTGACGCATTCTGTGATGTTGTTGAGCAATCAACATTGCAGGCGCAAGGGTACTTGTACTAAGTCTGGAGTCTGGAAACAGCATGTCAACAATGCTTGGGATGCACAAACTGCATGAACTGATCCACCCTCAACCTATACTTTTTTGGCTTTCAAATGTGGAGGGAATCGTTCCTGTTTCTTTGTGATCTTTTTGCCACGTGTTGACTTCCAAGAATATGCTCTGTCAAAGGGGTGGTCCCAAAGCCAACAATGGACCTGTATCGCTGGATGTGTTCAATGAAGCCATTCATTGTCCAATGTCACTTTGGATTTTGCAACTCTGGGGGTTCACTCCTTTGAGTTGACGGAAACTTCTGTTGCTTTGCTATCATATGCGGTGATGAGACTGTCTGAGGTGAACAGGGGCTTATTACAATCCATTCAGACCAAACGACCAATCAACAGAAAAATCACCCATGCTTGGAACGCCAGTTTCAAAAGTGGTATTCCACCATGGGGCTGTATATATGGATATACTCATATGCACATGTTTTGCATATCTAAATAAGTATATATAACATGCATATTCATAGGGTGGTGCAATGATATATATATATATATATTTACAGAAATCTATAGGTGTATGAGATTATCTATTTGTAATCATGTTATCAAGCAAACAGACTCTATAGTTGAATGTATATATATATACACAGGCATGTATATGCACACATACAGATATACATGTAGATATGTGATATCCGTCTCTTTATTCTGTACGATCAAGAACAGTATGATTTTTGGTGAATATAGCTCGGCTCAAATGGAACACCAACTGACCGGTAACTTCTGTTGGTGTGTTGGGCGTACCTCTGCATACTCCTTCCAACCGTATGACAATTCCTTCGTCCCTACTTTGTGAGGAATTCTCAAAGCACTGGTGGAATACTTTCCAAAGTAGTGGTGGTGGAGCAGGGTTGTTTCGAAAGTGGTAGTGTTTTTCTAAAACCAGGCTTAAAAACACACATAATTATATATAATAATATATATATATATACACACACATATATATATACATATGTCCATAATCTCTCGAAGGTTTGATTTCCACCCAGCTGTGAATGGAGGGCAAGACTTTAATCTTTTTTTTCGCAGCCTGGATGGTCCCATCTGCATGGCACAGGGAGGGAATATCACGAGATCAACAAAAAAAGCAGCGAATGAATTCGTAGAAAATGTCTTTCCAACTATACTGGGCTACGTTGAGATCATACTTGCCCCTTGACCTACACTCTTGCACGATGCTGGTCTTTCCATCTGGCTGCAAAGGACTTCCTGCACAGCGGTTTCCCACAGAACGTGTTGCTTCGTTCCTACATGTGATCCTACCCGGCCTGGATCTATCTATGAAGTACGAATCGAAGATGAGAGATTCATGAGCCGAAGCACAACCTTACCATGAACAGCTGCTGTTGCCCTTTCTTGGGGACCAAGTTGTCCACCTACTGACCAATCATTTTGAGAAAGGAACCCGCTACTGCAGGGGGTTAATCAAATTTCATCAATACATGTTATCCTGGGTCAGCTTCGCTTGATGTGCCTCGAGTTCCAGCAGCTTCGAATGGTTTTCCTATCCCAAATGGTGGGAGAACAACCCACATTGGACCTGGTTGGACACCAACCCAGGGCGACACTCGGCCCTCGGCGCCAGGGCCTGCCTCCGAAATACCGAAAGGCGCGCGGGTGAGCTGCCAGACACCAGCTCGATGGCGGGAAGGGGAACTGAGGATTGATTGATAAGGGTAGGTGAACCAAGGCGAACCAAGGTGAACCAAGGTGAATCAAGGCGAACAAAGGTCCAAGGCAAACCTGGAAGATTGGTCAAGCTTCACCGTTCCTGGCGGTCAAAGCAGATGCCAAATGGGGGGCCAACTTCAGAGTCGCTGGGCGCTTCCAGTCTAAACAATCTTTGAGGAACTATCATGAACCATCATATGGGTGACACTCACTAGAAGTGACCATGTTGGTTGAAGACTTGATGATTTAGGATGATTTAGGTATGATCCTCCATTCACCATCCATTTTGGTGGCGCATTGGTCCCCGAGTTTACCATTGGAGGTGCAGATGCTGCCACCGATGCCAAAGTTTCCTCCGCCGCAGACGCAGGACACCTCAAGCTTTTGGGGACATCTTGTATTCCCAGAAATGGTAATTTCTCAAAATAGGGGATCTCCAAAATTGATCGTTTATTACTATAAATGGTTCATCTGTTGGATGATTTGGGGGGTCCCCTATTTTGAGAAAGACCTAAATGGTTCATGGGACAAATCCAGGAAACTCACAACAGGGGCTTCGCCTCCAGGTTTTTACATTAGCCAAACAATGATATAGTGGGTCGAGCTGGTGGAATGTTACAATGAACTTTTTTTGGATGGTGGCTTATGACATCTGGCTATGGGTCAATATTAACCATCAATAATGGCTTATAATGACCAACCAAATCACAGGGTAAACAACTGTTAATAACAGGGGAACCAGGGGTACAGGATTTTGACCCACAGCCATCTTCTGACCTAGTTCTCCATATGAGTTATGGTCACTGTTTGTGATTCTATGAATCAGCAAGAGGATATGCAAGCAAAGGCCTGGGGTTCTCCAGTTGATTAGTCGTATAGGCACGTTACCGTAATGCCTCATGTGCACGGGCTTCGTATTGGAACTGTTTGTGATTGTTTGACGATTCCTATTGAATCCTATCGAGCAAAACATGTTTAGTGATTATCCCTTGTGAAGCACTTGTTACAGCAACATTCTCAATTGGTAACGTGAGGTGAGAACAGGAGGAGTCATGTTTCAATATTTGAATGTTTGTTTTGTTTTGTTTTGTTTGTTTTGTTTTTTTGTTTGGTTTTTGTTTGGTTTGTTTTGGTTTGCTTTGGTTCTTTTTTGCTTGCTTGCTTGCTTGCTTGCTTGTTTGCTTGTTTGCTTGTTTGCTTGTTTGCTTGTTTGTTTGTTTGTTTGTTTGTTTGTTTGTTTGGTCGTTGATTTGTTCTTCAATTAGCTAGTTCGTCTATTTGTTTGTTTGTGGCAGAGCTTCGTGGGTATCACGTTCAGATTCTTGGCTGCATATCTTGACAATCTCCCCGGCAAACGAGCACGAAAAGTCAATTTGACCCTTTCAATACTGGGAGATACCACAAAAAAATGCCATCAATTCTTCCATGAGTGGCCTGTGATTGGATCTCAATCATGGGGGAGCGCTTGCCAACATAAATATCTTAGCAAACTCATCCACTGGCAGAGCGAATGTTTTGGATTTTTCGAAGCAACAGAACAACTAACCAGAAAAACTCCAGTCAAATTCAAGGCAGGCGTCCGCGTTTCTGATTCCTTCAAATTTCATATCATGGTACAGGTACGTTTCGGCGATTCCAACCACTTGTAAGTTCCCCTTCTGTTTAAGGGTCGATTCTTGTCTTGAGTTGTGATCGCTTACGATCAACGATCACGATCCATCATTATTATATAGCCATCATGAGCCAATGATGTAATCATTCACTTTCACGATCCATCATCCACTATCCCAACCATATCCCAACCATCAAGATTCATCACTGACTCACAATCGTTGCCATCTCCCACCAGGACCCTCCGCGTGGCGATGCTGAGCGGCGGGAGGCCTCCGCAGGGTGGTTGGTAAAGGCGACCAATGATGGTGAGTACAACCACTTGTCAATGGCGAATCATATATTAGGCCATGTGCGATAATTGTGAGGCAGTTTCACTTGAAGACCCATCTTTATATCAATAATGACAATGACGACTCATGATGTCAAGTCTATATGGGGCTGATGACAACCATCCCAACAATCGGTAATGATGGAGTTATGATTGAGCTGCGCATTCCGTCACACGGTTGTGCTGTTCAAGCGTGCTGTTCAAGCAACGGTGGTCCGAAGGTTGTTGACAACTGATGATTGCCAATAGACAGTAAACTCAGTCAACAGAAGCATTTGCAAGTACTATTTCACACATGGCAGAATTGCTCATAAGAGCTGTGGGCCCCTTTTGTGCGTGTGCAAGTAAAGGACGGTTCGCTGGTTATCATTCGCAAACTGAAACTATATAATACGGGTATGCGTCAAAGTTAGGATACCAAATAACCCACACCTTGGATGTGTACCCATATGCTTTTCCTGCGAGGTCTCATCAACTATGTATGGTTTTGGAATAGTTGCGGGGCCGGAGGACGCCATGTTCCGGTTTACCAGCCGGAAATTGCTCAGACCCCTGAATCCTGTTGTTCGGCTTATTTGTTGGTTCCAACCTGTGGCAACAAGAAACACTGACTGGGCAGTTGTCAATTGCAAGAGTACGGGGGAACCCCAGTTCAATTTGCGGGTTTTCATCAAACCCACACACGTATCTGTGTTGCTGAGTGATAGGTCTGGTTCCCTATGCCTGAAATACAAGATGTTCTTTGTAAAAAAGGAACCACGGGTGGTAACAATTCTGATTTTCCCAAGATCTGGAATCAACTTGTTTTTATCTCAGCAGCAACTTAACTTAACCAACTTGATTTGATGGTTGATTTGATGGCTGGTTGACAATAGACCCTAACCAACCAACCATCACAAGGATGGCTGACCGAGCCACCAACCCGAGCCATTGAAGGTTGGCAGATGGCAAGCCCGACCAGGTACCCTCCTCTCCGCGACCGCCCAACCGTCCTGTGCCCAGCAAGAAAGATAGCGATGAGGGCCCGAGACCTCGGCCGTCCGGGGGAGGGGCTGGGCGGATCATTTTTGCGATGCAGTCGTAGTAGGATTCTTTAGATAGCTCTATTGGGATATATTATTTCACTTTCATATGTGTGTATATATCATTGACATAATTTGCCAGCTAATCAAATCGGTACCATGGTATAGGTTCGTCATGTTCTCTAAGACGAGGATGGTAACCAGCACTTGGGCCTAGCTCATGTACTTCTGACAAGGTGGTGCCCTTTCATGTACCTGATTGGACAGGGATGGTCCCAGAATCTAAATACGATGGTAATCAAGGGGTATTGGTAATACTTCTTGGTAACACTTGATGGTATTACTATGAGGTAAAGCCTCTTGCATTACGTGGAGGTACTGGTAATCAAGCCTGGTTGCTTGCTGATTGTGATGAAGCTGCCTCGCAGCGAGGTCGGCGTACCCCATCGGCGGCCAAGGCGGTACTGCACAGTTGAAGGTGTTATATACATGATGTTCGTACTCCACTTCTCCAACTTTGGTCAACCAAAGCAGTGGTAATTAAGTGATTAGGTATATTTCGCGATCAACATTGATATGATAGCCATGATTGATTGAAGTTTGGAAGTCAAATTTCTGAGGGAAAGTTCCAGTAACTAGTCCTTCAGAAGGGTTGTCAGACAAGAAGAGATGTCAAGAGAGACATGCACGTGCGAGACACGCGAAGTACGTTTTGAAGTCAAAGTCGAAAAAGCAAAAAGGTCCTGCAATGTTTTTTGATGCTGAGATGTTAAAACAGTGCACGCCGCTGTGGGGCGAGCGGTGTTCCGAAGTCAAAATCACAAAAGAGACGACTGAGGGCCTTGCGACGCTTTTGATGTTGCAACAGAGAGAGGTAGAGTTCAGCTGAGTCAGAAAGGGATGGATAGAAATAGATGCAGATGGAGAGAAAGAGATAGATAGACAGGTAATTAGGTGGATAGATAGATAGATAGATAGATAGACAGATAGATAGATAGAAAGAAAGATAGAAAGAAAGAAAGAAAGAAAGAAAGGAAGAAAAAGACAGAGAAAGAGAAAGAGAAAGAAAGAGAAAGAAACAATTAGAAAAAAAAAGAAAAAGAAAGAAAAAGAAAGAAAGAAAGAAAGAAAGAAAGAAAGAAAGAAAGAAAGAAAGAAAGAAAGAAAGAAAGAAAGAAAGAAAGAAAGAAAGAAAAAAAGACAGAAAGAAAGTAAGAAATAAAGACATATATACATAAAGAAAGAAAGACCGTTAAAGAACGAGAAAGAAAAATAAAGAAAAAAAAACATACGAGGCGGATAGAAAGATGATTAGCTTGAAAAATCAATAGAGCAGTCCGTAGATCGATAGACAGAAATGGAGAGAGGTAGACAGATAGACAGTCAGATGGGTAGACGGAGCAACACCTATTCGAGTCACCTGTTGCTCTTCCAATGGTGATCGCTCTGTCACCTATGCAGCCAGCAGCCAGCATCCCTTTCAGGCACGTTTCTTGTTTTGTAATCTTCCGCCACTGTCTTGTGTTGTACTAGTAGTCATGTATAACTAGTTGCAATTGACCAGAATAAACAGTCATGAACTATATCCTTCTGCTGGGGTGTGGCTATAATCGGTTAAAGTATATATGTATGTTGTTTTGGTATGGCCAAACCACTGCAATCATCAACTTATGCTACTGGTATGCCAACTCAACTAATGTGGCACTAGCTTTTTGCAATGTCCAGCCATACAACTGTGGATTGTGCACAAAGTCAGCCAGATTTCGCACATGCTGTTCTTAGTGGTTGGGGTACTTGGTATGTGGCTGGGAGAAGCAAGGATTCGCAACATCATTCAGAACACGGGGTGTTGTCAATTCAGTTTTTTTAAAGTGTGGTTTGTGGATTGTTTTGTCGAAGAGTGGGCATTTGATGAAATGGCAATGCCTCCTGACTGTTGGGCATTTTTGTGGGTGACACCTCCATCAACAGACTTTTGGTTTACAGCAAATTTGTTCTGCAGTGTGCCTGGAAGAGAACAAAACATCAATAAGATGCAACTTCGACTCGTTTTAGGAGATTCTAGACATTTGTAACTTCGTTTGCTCATGGCACTTCTTTGGTGTCCTCAGATTTTGTTTTCTTGTTCGCTACGATTCTTCACGCGATTCCAGGTACACAGCTTGAAATTGCAAGAATCATTACACAGGGAGGTACCTCTCACCCCCCACCGGTGCCAGTCCGAACATGATAGCTGCAATCTAGAACTTATTGGTTTGTCAGAAGAGTAGAACGACCAAGACGGACAGGTAGAGCCTATTCATCTGGTTGTTTCTTTTGTAGGCCTTCAGGACCAGTTAGGCGATGGTGTTTGATCCCATTCTGGTTGCTTACTATCTCTACTGACCATTGTATAGAATCCGTCTCCATATGTCTTCGCCCCAGTGATGTTTCTCATGGAACGTCGTGGATGCCTCAACCCCTATGGCTGTGCACGAGCCTAGCCTGCAGGCTGTGCCTTTAGTGCCAAAGGGGCCTCTGTCGACCTGTAGCACTGCAGCCACATCAGTGGGCACTGCGTGGCTTGCTTCAGCGCCATGCGTGGCCTCTGCTGGGAGTTGATGAATTGCCAAGTCACTGGTCAGTCCTTGTTCCATATCAACTGACCGAACCTACCACTCTTTGGGTCATTCTTGTCCATTGTTTTGCCGCCCTGTCCTTTGGGAGAACAGAGTTCCTGTCACAGTGTGGGGGTCAAATGGCTCGACTACATCCTGACGATGGATTCCTTTTGGGGTCTCTTTGGCCCTCTGTTTTTGACCCACGACCAAGTCATATTCAAAGTTCAAAATCTATGCGAAACTGGTCGTTGAAAAGGTCAAAGGTTTGCAACCCATCTCAAGATGCTATCCTGGTTCATTGCTTGCCATGGGGTGCCGTACTGGCTTGTTTATTGGCGATGATTGCAGCGCTGTATGGAATAGCTCCAGTTGGTCATCCTTGGCAGATCACCATTCTTGTTGCGTGAGTGAAGCACCATATGTTGTTATGTAGGTTGATGCTACCAGATATACAGAAAATGATGACAGTCCATGATGCGATTTCCAGGAATGATAGACCAGCTGGCAACCTCTCTCACTTGCGCATCTGAAACGAGCAGTTGTCACATCTCACCTATCCAAAAAAAGTAAGTGATGAAAAGCGGTGTTCCCTAAGCCCAGTTGTTTGATAACCGACTGTAGCTGGATATTATGGGCAACACCACTGGGGATATAACAACTGTAGCTGGCGCCCATGAGCGAAGGGCAGGGAATCCAAGTACCTGGTACCTCAAACAACTGTGACAATCAACATTACAAACATCATTTTTGATAAATCACGTTACTAAACCATCATTTTTGATGACTGTTACTTGATCCCAATTCTGATCTAAAATAAATGGTCACACTTCACTTAAAAATTATTGATACTGCCCAACGGTCACTGATTTATCAAAATTCCATTATAGAAATCATTTTTGACCACATAAATCATTGATTACTGCAACTTACTGTTACGGTCGTAAATCCATTACTGTAACTTACTCTTACTGTAAATCCATTACTGTAAATCCATTACTGTCACTTCTGATCACCATTTCTATATCCCAACCCCTTGCGCTTGGACGCGCGGGGTACCACCCGCGTGCGTCCAAGGTCCTGTGGCGCTCCCTCGGTGAGCCATGCGCATTCCTGGGCCCCAGCTCCGGTCTCGGGCGGAGCCACGCCAAAGGCCTGGTGGTGAATCAATGGCTGTAAATGGCTATGACCCAGATTGTTAATGGCTATAAATGGCTATAAATGAGGAATACGCCCAGTTGTTATTGTAAATGGTGAATAAAGTGGATGATTTGGGGGGAATCATACTATTTCAAGAAACTACCATGTGGTGGTTGAGTGCTATAAATGATTGTGGGAAGGATGATTGCTGGGCCCCTTGAGAAACCACCCTATTTTTGGAGATTTGTTCCCGCCATTTGTTTGTTAAACAGCATCACCCTATTAACCTTTCGCAGTTTTTTCTGTTTGTTTACGAAGCCAAACAAGTTATTCCCAAACCTAATAACAGCACTTGTGTTGGAACTGTACTCAGGACCATGCATTCAAGATATGGAGCACTTCCTTCGCTTTGCAGCTAACGTTTGAAAAAGTGCTTTCACCATGATTTAACAATAGGAGAAGCACTGAACATGATTGATATGTGTCATGTTCGTTGGTAAGAACTGGAGATGAAAAGAATGATCGCAATCAATGGAACACGATCAAGACAAGTCACTCAAGCAGTTCCCAGGAACCAGGAAGTGGTCAAATGAATTCAGCCAGCCAAGACTAAACAGACCACTAGCTGTTCAAAGGCTCCATGGTTGGCACAGGAGTGTCATCAACAGAGTGTACCTTGGTTGGTTGCTGGGGCTCTTCTTTCCTGTGAAAATCCCATTGGCTGGCCCCCGAAGGCGCCTCCCCAAGATCATTACCAAGCCTTTGTTTGTGGTTTGTGTTTGAAAATTGGTTGATGATTGTGTCTTCATTATCGGAATTTGATGGAAATGATAAATACATAGATAAATCGATAAATATATATGTATATATATATATATATATACATATGGAAACCCAACCATGACTGCTGGTGAACTATTGTCGACCCACCAGAAGTGGATTGGATTTGTCTGTTTGTAGAGGCAAATTTGCCTCCATTTGGAGGATCGGTATGACACGGGTCAAAAGGGGTCCCAAGGTACTGTACTTTCAGAAAGCCGAGCAATGCCTCATCACAACAGTAAAACAACATGCTGGCAATGAGAATTTAGTAAGCATTGATACAAACAAGAATGAAGTGAATGAAAGGACTGAGCAGAATCTTAGTCCGGTCATGAACTTCAAAAAGCTCGCTAGAATCTCAACATGTTTTGAGCAGGCGCCGGAGTCCTTCAATGACACGTGCGGCACCCAGATGAAGGTTGGGTGAAAGTAGCGGTGCCCAACAGTCAATGATGAGACTCAGAATGGTTTGTGATATTCAGTGATGGTTAAGGATGGTTGACCGCAATTACCGCTGATGGACAGTGGTTACCAATCGTCAATGAATGTTGACCATAGTGAATAATGCTTAAGAACAGGGGGATTGTAGCCAACAATTTTAGGGATGTGCCAAAAATCTTAGGTTGTATCCTTGCTATAGCTATTGGGCTAACTTCACAGAAAGTCCAGTTTGGTGAGATCAGAAGCCCGTTTGAATCGGACATTGGGTGGTGATGTTTAAAGCAAACAAATGGGGGTTTCTCAAAATTGGGATCCCTGAATTGGTTGGTTTATTAGCATAAATGGTAAATACAGGATGATTTAGGGGGACGCCTATTTTGAGAAACACTCAGATGGCTTCCTCTTTAGCCCCCCATGGGTCCAGAAAGGGTATCTTGGTATCTTGATGGGGGGGGAAAACTGGCATGGCATTTTTTCCGACACCACCATGACTCTGTGATTGATGAATTGTGCGCTATTTTATCATCTGGTGGAATGGGAGACCTCCCAAATCATCCCATACTGACTATTATTGTAATAAACCCGATAAACCAACCATTTTTTTTGGGAATTCCATTCCAAGAAACCATCTCCTGAAGTCCTCATTCTTGTTGCGCCGTTGCGCTTTGATGCCCAAGCGATTCTGAGGCGCACGAAGAGAGCACACACTCCAGGCGCTGCGCACAGTGAAACACATCTGGCGCCAATCGGTTGGCTGGTTGGCTGGCTGCACCAATAAACAACGCAGCCAATGCACGGCGACTTTGCATGATATGATAGGTGGGAAAATAGGAATAGACTAGAATAACCTTAGAAATACATATGGGTTTTCAATTATGACAAGTCTTGGAACTAAGAATAAATAGTAAGAATATGCTTCGGATGTGTCCTCGGGGCATGGATATGGTGGTTTCTCAAAATAGGGGACCCCCCAATCATCCTTTATAAACCATCTATAGTACTAAACCAACCATTGTTTGGGAACCCCCATTTTAAGAAACCACCATATGGTTGGCATATCCCCTATCATTGTTGGTTATTTCCCCCTATTGATCATTATTGATGGTTATAGCACCTATTCACAAACCGCTCCTAGTATTAACCATTATGGTTAGTGATTATCCCCTAGTATTTACTATTATTTACCATTGTTGACCATGACTAACGCCAGAAAATCACATGGCTAACCACTATATGGTCGGTATATCCCCCATTTCTGCTGCTTGTTCTCCCCTATTGTTAATCATTATTACATCATTATTTTTTAGAATAACCATTATTGTATAACCATTGATGATTGTTATAACCCTATAGTTTCTGCTGGTTGTTCTCCCCTATTGTTAATCATTATTATACAGAGTACTGGTTTTAAGCCAGCCAGACTGGCTTATTATAAACCCTAAAAAAACCTATCAAACCCTATAAAATCAATGGCTATAACTTATAAAACCTTATAAAAACCCTATCAATCACTGATTTTGGATCGCTCCTAGGGTTCCGCTGCAGGCGCTCCCGCGGTCAACGTGTCCGTGCTGGGCCAGTCACGTGGCGAGTTGCAGCGGCGCGCCATAGCGACGGCGGCGTGCTACGCTGCTACCCCCATTGCCAAGGCACCATGGATTGGGTTGAACCATCTCGAGTGATAGCAGTCATAGGTATGTCTTCTATACATATAGTAGTAAGATGGAAATGGTGATACATGTCCATATTCGTTGTAATAAATGTAACATTTCAATATATGTATATTATCAGATCCTACCATGTCATACCATGTCATACCACATCGTATCATATCCTATAAGTATCATATCATTACATCCCACTCACTACATTATATTAGACTATGTTTTATTATTTGTTGTGTGTGTGAGACCCCTATAGCGCTGGTTCAGTGCAGAGTTCTCACAATGGATTGGCTGACACCTGGTGGTCATTGGGTTTCCACAACCGCGATTCTATGGATCAACAGCCCCCAAAACAGTATCATTCGCAGGGAAATCGCCAATTCTCACGGGCCATGGACAAAACCCCTTTGAAATCCGACCACGAACCAAGAGGTCCAAGAGTACCACGGATATCTGCGAATCATTTTTGACAGCACTCGAATGTGCATCCCCACCGGCTCGTGACTAACCATGGTTTCTGGAGGTTACTTCAGCTATACCATGGGCTACAGGTAGCTCGGGTAGTCGGGCCGTCGGTCAGAAAATAATGTCATAGTTAGTTGCAGGAATCAATTCGGGAAAGTCGGGCCGCACTGCGTTCAGCTGTGGGAGGCGTACCTGCTCGCAATGTTGTCCGAGGTTGTCTCTAGCATTCCTATGAGAAAGGTGCTGTGCCAGTGAGAGAAACCCTACGCATTACACATGCTTACATTGATTTGTAAGGAGCTAGTTTAGCTACCTTCGAGGGGGTAATAAGCCACCTTACAGGGGTTAGTTCAGCTACCTGATGGGCTCAAGTTCACCATGGTTCCGACTGCCGAGGAACGGTCCAGGTGCGAGATGGGGCCTGGGCAGGTGGTTGGACACGGTGGAACGGCGCCACCGCATTCACCACCATGAAGCGCCATAAATATGGCTGTGGGTCAAGGCTTTAACCAACCAACTCCTGGGGGAACAATCAGCGATAATAAGGAAAACAATGGTTAATAGTGGGGAACCAGGGGGACTAAGGGTGAACTGACCCAGAGCCATTTTGATTAGATGTATATATATATATATACATATACATACATATATATATATATATACACAGTATGTATACATTGACCATTACAATCACCATTGACCACCAATTAACCATCACCATTGTAAGCACATTAACCAGCAATGTAATTCATTCCCGCAAGCGCACTTTTGGAAGATATTGGTTACAAATGAACGACATGTGCACACAATTATATTGAAGACTTATCAGATTCTATGTTTTGTTAATCGATGTTCTTCCATCATGCGGTTCTCGCCACTTCCAGCCCCAGCTTGCCTGGTGCCAACAAAATAAATAATCGGTTGATTTGTGATTTGAGGGGGTTGATTGACCGAACTTGAAATTGCCAGCTGTGTAATTGATTGGACTATGCAGACACCGAGCAACAGTTTCAAACCATGGATCACTCACCTAGCACGGGCCGCTTCTGAAACACGACTTTGACTCGTAGTGGTGGAGCCAACCACAGAGACCGGGAGGTATAGGGGATGCCAACCAAGAACGGGCACCAGGGATCAATAGTTTACTCGCTCTTTTTCGAGCTGGTCTTACGCGCGTTGTTTTTCTCCTTGAATATATCTCAAGATGATCTGTGTACTCAGCCGGAACCCATCTTTTCAAGCAGTGATCTACGTATATCGTTTCACAGGTTGAGCGGCAAGAATATTTAGCAGATTTCCGATCCTGCATGCTGAAACCAGAACACCCTGAACTTCCCGTCAGTGTTGCAAGCCAACAGTAAGTGCTTCCAGGGACACTAGTAGCTGAGATATCAACCGTTTCAACCATCCTAATCGAAAATCCAGCCTAGAAATGGCTGGAGTTCACCTACCAAAACTGGCGATTTTTCAACTTCCTTAGGGACCCGAGAGTCACCAGCAGGGCCTCCCTTGGTTCCATGGCGTTCCATGGCAGGGCCTCCCGGCAGGGCCTCCCTTGGGCTGCAGCTCAGGTGTGGCCCGCATTCGTCGTGCCGACCTTCAGCGCGTGGGTCGCTTGGGGGTGGGCGCCTTCGGACTCGTGACGCTGGAGGTGCGGAGCCTGGCGCTGGGAGATCTGGCGGAAGTCTCATCCTCGAAAGGTGGAGGGAAGGTTAGCAATGGAGCTAATGGTTTTTAGTTAATCTAGGTTATTAGTTAATGGCTAATGGTGGTTATTAGTTGATGATTGGAGCTTTAATAACCATTGCGATGAGCAATGGTTTTTATTAGTTAATGATTAATGGTTGATGATTGGAACTAGTTGATGATTGGTTTATTGATGAATGAAGTTGATAATGGTTTTTAGTTAATGGTTGATGGTTGATGAACGGTTGATTAATGGTCAATAGTTGAGGAATGGAGTTGATAATGGTTAGTAGTGGTTGATGCTGTAATGGTTGAAAACTCATGATTTTTCAAAGGTAGACCAGCTATTGCTATGAGAGATTTTCCAGTTCCAGGTTAGTTTGTCGGAGAGTACAACCTAAGAAATCTGTTAAACAATCTACTAAGAAGAAACAAATCGAGAATAGCTGAACATACTTTGAATGCCGTGGCCGAAAGTTGATCCCATCACCCCGCAATGTTAGGAATCTTTTGGGTTTTGAGTATACTAGAAATCTTGATTAATCATGTTAACTCAGGTAGTGTTGTTCCGCATTTTCGGAAGTGGTCGTGGTCCAAGGGGTGAACATCAACATGAGACTCCAGCCAGTCTTTGAAACAGCCAGATTCTTTTTGTAATTCTTTTGTGAGGAACGTCATCATCGGGGCTCGTCCTTGTGATGGAAAGAATCATATCTTTTCTTTAGATGACCCATTCCCAACTGGGGTTGTTGGAGTACCCCAAGAAATGGTGGTTTCCTCACCGAAAACGTCGAGGCTTTAGGGGTACCACCATTGCAGAAATGCCTGGATTGGCCTGTTGTTGATGTTTGTTCCCTATCCCAAGGCATCAAATTAGTCACCACCAGCTCTCCTCAACCAAGTCCACCTCCCCGCCGCCTCTGAAGCTTCAACAGGCCGACAGGCGGAATGGTCGAACCTACGCAGGGCTCCCCAGTGCCTGGGTGTCGAGGTGTGACAGAACAAGATCGTTTCCTGGTTGGTGTCAGATGGCTAAAGCCGTGGTACCTTGACACACCTTCAGAACATGATCTTCACCATGTCAGATGGCTATGGTCGAGGTGTGTCAGATGGTTTTTCGTCTGGTTTCACATGTGCCAGATGGCTATAGCCATGGTGCCTTGACACACCTTCAGAACATGATCTTCACCATGTCAGATGGCTATGGTCGAGGTGTGTCAGATGGTTTTTCGTCTGGTTTCACATGTGCCAGATGGCTATAGCCATGGTACCTTGACACACCTTCAGAACATGATCTTGACTATGTCAGATGGCTATGGTCGAGGTGTGTCAGATGGTTTTTCGTCTGGTTTCACATGTGCCAGATGGCTATAGCCATGGTACCTCCAAGTTGATAGCCATGAGCGAAACTCACCAGCTACGGGGGTACATCATCAATGGACACAACTCCAAATGGCGTTTTCTCAAGTCATAGGGATACCCCCCAATTATCTCTGATATTGACCATTTATATAGTAAGAAACCAACCATTTGGTTGGGGTCCTCAACGGCTTAAGACCCCCCCCCCCATATGGTTTCATGAGATCCCAGGGCGCTCTTTGGCAGGCCTTGAAGGCGGTCTCAAAGGGCTACCTTGCGCACCTCAGAATGGAGTGACCGGCCCTGGGGGGTCCCATGGATGCCATGGGACCGTGGATTCACAGCTTTCCCGTTGTTGGCTCATCGCATGCGATGAAGATGGGAACTCCCTAGAAACATCTGACGAAAACGCCGTACGCTTTTTCACACGCACATGCTCCTTGAAATTATATACCTTCTGACGACAGCATTTTTTCCGGAAAGTGAAGGATAGTCAAGCCATGCCATGACGCAAAGAAGTGGAACCGCGGAGTGCGGGCGACAGGTACTCGGTGCTGAATGAGAAGCGCATCCTGAAGATGCTGGACACACCATTCGCCACTTGGCGGGCTCTAAGAGACTGACCGTTTCAGGGCACCAGTTTGTCTAAGATCATCCTCCTTCCAGTTCTACCGTCAGTTTCTTCCATTTGTTTTATGTTAGCTTATTCATGGTGATACGGGCACACGTGAATGTATGACAATGCAGAACACATCGCACAAGTCAAAGAGAGTGGCATTGACTTTGTCATAGTTTGCTCAAGACCCAACTTCTTGTCCCTGCCATCGATTCTCTATTTCTTGCGGCAGGGGTCATCTTTATCCAAAGCCATCCACCACTGCTATTCAAAGTGCATGATGATGAGTTTCGCGACTAAACTGCCACATGCGCAGCGATGACAACTTTCATTGGCATGTACCCTGGGTACCAGATTCAGCCAGAGCTGTATTGTCCGTACAGCCCTGTATGGCCGTTTGAACCCGGACAACAAGAACAAGATTGTTCAGGTTTCCGTTTCGGACTCAGTGATGCTTTGACGGCTTATTCTTCTAAAACGTCCAAGAGCCGCTGACACAATGCCTCGAAGCGATTCGAGAAAGGAGGTCCAAATCGACTTCCTGATGAAAGCCGTGGACACTTTGAGGGCAAGAGAGAGGGACTTGAAGGCGAGATTGGACTCCGACCATGAAGCATTTCAGGTGCTTCAAGCCCGGCTGGAGGAAACCGCAGCACTTGCAGAGCAGGTTCCGTATCTGAAAAAGATGCTGGCCGACGTGGAGGTAGAGCTTGAGGAGGAGCGCCGTTTGAGAGGTTGCCTTCAAAATGAGTTCGAAGATATGAAGGCGAAGAAGATCCAATGGCAGAGGTTGGTTCGAGGAAGTTCGGAGCGGATTAGTGAGCTGGAGGACCAGCTCTGGTCCAGCGAGGCTGTGCTTCAAGATGTGCTCCAGGAAGTAGAAGACTTGAAGATGGAGCTTGACGAGGAACGCCGCTTGAGAGGTCGGCTTGAAAATGAGCTGGCTCAGAAAGATGGCGGTTTTTGTGACCTGGAGGACCAGCTCTGGTGCAGTGAGGCTGTGATTGAAGATTTGCTCCAGGAAGTAGAAGACTTGAAGATAGATCTTGACGAGGCTGCGACCAAAGATGGGCTCCAGGAAATAGAATACTTGAAGATAGAGCTTGAGGAGGAGCGGCGTTGGAGAGGTTGCCTTGAAGATGAGCTGGCTCAGAATGATGACGGTCTCAAAACCGCGTGTCGTTGCGACAAGAAGGCTGACCAAAACCCTCCGAGGCTATCATCGGCTTCGACGCAAGCTCCTCCTCCTGATGAGGAGGAGATCAGGTCTGTGGCAGACAAACTTCATGATATCTCTGAAGAAGAGCAACTTCTACATCCCAACGGAATGTATTTGCCAGATGATTTGTGGTCTATTTTGCTGGAATTCCTTCCGGTAGCTGAAGTGGTGAACGAGGAGACATGCGCTGTGTCTCGTTTTTTTTCAAATTCAAAGATCTGGCTGGCTCATTTGCTCAAGCTGATGGACCTCGATTCGTTGCCACAAAGCACTGGCAAAAAGACACATCCTGCCATCGAGTTCGGTTCGTGGTCCTGCGCATCGCGGCAATGCCGACCGTGCTAGCGAACTGGAACGCTGTGCTTCAGAAGGTTTCCAAGGGTATCGCACCTTTTTGAACGGGCTTTTCATGTGGAACGCCCAGTGTCCGCAGATGGTGCAACCCTTCCTGACGACAGTGATGCAGTGGTATTTTTCTGGAGAACGTCGGCTTACTGAGCTTGGAAGCACTTTTTGCGGTATGATGCTGGACGAAGTCCCAAGTGTGAGACGTCCTATTCTCGTTGATCTCTTGTCGCTGACGCGGACGAAAGGTTTGAGTCCGGACAAGTATGAAGAGTTCATTGTGCTTTTGAGAAGCTGCAGTTCAGTCTATCAACATCTTGGGAGGGACTCAGTAGCTGAACTCCTGGTAAGCGTCAGAAGCTGGACAGATGAGAGCCTGAAGAGTCGCTGTTTACTCGAAATCATTGCGATCCTGAATGTGGTATTGACAGATGAATCTGATGCAGTTCTGGCAAATCGCTGCTTCAAGCATATGATTGATTTCAAGACGCAAGGGAAACTGGATAAAGCGGCGGCACAAGTCCAGAAAGTGCTGGATTTGCTCAAGCAGAGCAGCTGACGGAGAAAAAAAAAGTGCATGATGATGAGTCATGTATATTTCCGATTGGTTGACTTTCATTTCCGGTAGAAAAGATCTTCTGAGAGGTTGTGTGGTGTAGGCATATGGGTATACAAAATGCAACCATTCCCAAGCCAGTTGATTGTTGAAGCTGATGACGCGAGGTTGTCCGACTACTGGCCACTTACAATGGCAGAGAGCACGTGTACTTCCTGCTCGAGGCAGTCGGATGAAGCCAGGGTTGGACCATTTCCCATGCCCATGGGCACTCGATGAGCCAGGTTCCTGAGGTTCCTCAAACGGCAAAAAATGCTAGTCTGTAG
>VSDK01019359.1:213843-239054 GCA_009767595.1 Symbiodinium kawagutii | reverse complement strand
ATTTGCAGAGATACAAAGTTTAACCCTGGAGCTGTCTTAAGGACCCTGGTGCATGGCCCTTGATGGGAGCCCAGATCATGTAACCATCTGCGGCATCCGGTCACTTGGAGATTGAAGCTGCTCACCTGTGGGAATGCCGCGCCATGCCCCGCCAAATAACCAGCGGTTTCCATCTTCAAATGATCCTTTTGGGCGAGCGCTCATGGGTCCAGGGTGGGTGGTTGTAGTGGGGGGAAACTCGCAGGGTGGACTGACACCTGGGGTGGGCCCCTGAAGACATGCGCCATACCCATGCTGCAGAATCCCAGTGCTGAGATGAACATCACAAAAATGCTGTCAGTACATCCCATTGTGGCACCATATAGGGGTTTCTCAAAATAGGGAGCCCCAAAAAATGGTTGGTTTATTACTATAAATGACTATTAATGGATGATTTAGGGGCACCCCTATTTTGAGAAACCACCATATTGCTTGTCCAGGGGTTTGTTTTGCAAGTTTTGTGGTCGAGTTGGTGCGTCTCAAAAAAAAAGAGCCGTTGGGGACATGTCTAGAGACATATACGTACACAACCGCGCACACGAGTGTGTACAATCCGTATGTTCAAGATATCTATCTATCTATCTATCTATCTATCTTTCTATCTATCTATCTATCTATCTATCTATCTATCTATCTATCTATCTATCTATATATGTATATATTTTTTTCACTTGAAGAAGAAAACAGAAAACATACAAAGTCCTCATCTACACACCCATCATTTCCATTGATATTCGCAGAGCTCTGTCTAACTGGCCAGCACGTGCCCCAGCACCGATCCCGCCATGTCGGAGGCAGCATTGGGAGGAGAGCTTTTCACCACTTACGAGCGGCTGAAGCTCTATGGCCCCTCGAAAAGTCGGGGATTGGGAGCAGCACGCAAAATGATGGACCCCCAAAACTGGTTGGCATATTACTAATGCTTGATATGAGATGATTTAGGGGTACCCCTATTTTGAGAAACCACCAATGTATATATACATAATATGTAGCTGGATAAGTGGCCAACTAATCATAGCGCAACCGGTCCGCGATCCATTGTGAATTACTTTGTACCAGAACGTTGGTTTGATAGCTAAAGGTGTAAGTAGAATCTCCGAATTGCGAGACACGGTTGACACATAGCGAATGCAACCACAGAATCATGAATGAAACCTCAAAGGCCGAGAGCTAAAAGCTTGGGTTCATAACGCTCTCCAAACCAAAGACATGAGGAACCTGCCAGCTGTGGGGGTCACCACGGATGTTCCTTTACTGAAAACTCCAGCGCCAACAACACGAATGATGAACCATCATTACCCATGAGTCAACCTGCATTACCAATTTCATAGGTGAACACGACTGGCGAATCGATTGTCAAAAGTGAGTGATCCGCCAATGGATCAAGAATTGATCCATTTAACGGTTTTTTACTCATGAATTTACCACCATCAATCATTCTTACTGCAACCATGGTGGAGAATTTCCTTTGCTGCCAGTTGCTCGGAGCCACCCTGGGGCAGTCTCCCGGGCAGCAGAATCCATTTTTTCTCAGCATGCGATATGGCCTGCATGTTTCAACATGGCGAACAGATTCCCAAATCCTCACTTGGGTGACGAAAGATGTTGATTATTTTTGTCGACCCATTTACCCCAAACAGCCGAAACCCTAGTTCCGCACACAGATAGTGTTTGCAATGGGGTCTATGTGGTTATAGTGACTATAGTGGTTAGTGTTCCCCAAACCTGATCAAGTTGTCGGTTGTCCCGCCATTTTTCTTGTCCAACCAATCTGCGAGACTTCGAGGCTCAGAGGTCCATGCTCGCTTCTATGTTGCCTGCGTCACAGAGGCCGTCGGAAAATTTGGCCGTGTGGGTCATAGGTCCATGGTGCGAACCGTGGTGCCATGGAGGAACGCCCTGGCCATGGGTCAATATAACCCAACAAATAGGTAGGTGAATCTCCAATGATATCCAAACAAAGACAACTTTGGTCACTTGTGGGATTTTCACTAGCGGGGTACAGGGTTTTGATCCGCGGTATTGATCCGCAAGCATGTAGCTTCAACAAGTCACCAGTTGTATCACCACTGTGCTTGAAGGCCCTGGCGCACTTGCACGACAAGAACGTGATCTACCGGGCCCGGAGGCTTAGGGTCCGCCAACTCCCGGAGACCAGCCACGGTGGTAACCAGATGGTTGTGGGTTGATGGTGATGTTACCGGGGCTACAAGTAACCATAGCTAACGAATAAGGGGGCTAACTATCATAACTAACAAATTGTGGCTAACTGGGGCTATCATAACAACTAAGGTATTCGAGTTGTGGCTATCATAACTAGAATGATGAACAGCATGATGGTTGATGCTGGCAATCGGCATAATTCATGGTTGAGGTTGTGGCGCCTTGCAATGGCTGGTCTTTTCCCACAATGCCATTTGTTGCCTTATGTTTTTCTGGGGGTCGTTTGCATGTTGTCTCCGGTCCACCTGCCTGGTCCAAACCAGAGTTCCACTATTGTTTGTGGTATATCTATGATGGCTGCGGAGTGTTATATCCATCTTCGCTTGTCATTTCCCCATACTGTTGATAAACATTCCCAGCCCCTTGCTCAACAATCAGCAAGAGTGAAAGTGGCTGTTTCAATTAAGATTGCCACATCACTTTATCTGCTGATGGGCCCGGCAACCTGTTTTTTCGCTGTTTTTGCTCCAGCTGCAATGCCTAGGACTTGAAGCCGGAAAATCTTCTCCTGGATGTGAAGGGCTTTTGCAAGGCACCTGGGGCCTTTGGAAAGTGGCAAGGGTTTGGGACAACATGTGAGGCCATGTCGGGCCCGGAAACCTGCCCGAAAGGAAACTCGGGCAACTTGGGGGCAAGTTTGAGAAGTTTTAGAATTTCAAGCAAGATCCTGGCCACTTCACTTTGAAGACAAATTAGTTTGAAAAAAACCGTTTTAGGGCGCTGACACGCTTGCCTCACAGATGTTTCGGGAAGGATGCCTGTGTCTCCACCGGGATGCTCTAAGGAAAGGCTTCTCTGTATTCGATTGAATGATGTAGCTGTCATTATAGGCATCCTCAATCGGAACAGCCAACTGTCCACAAGAGATGAACATATCCTAAGGTCCCGCAATGATCAACGACCTTTGCATGGGCGAAGGGACAGTTGGCTGCACCCTGTGATGAGACATCACACGTCGATTGTTTGAATGTTAAGCATGCCATTAATATGATTCAGGGCTTACATGTGGTGGTTGGAGATGGTTGCATGAAATGGCATAACCACTTATACCGATTCACTTGCACACTTGATGGTCTGTTTGTTTGGAGTGCCAGCAGTCCAGCTTTCCCATTCTGATGAGATCCATTCTGCAAAAAGTTAAGAACAGAAGAGAAGCTGAGAAACAGATAGGAAGAACTGTCCACAAATTGTGCCATACAAACAATTTCTGTAAAAGGTCAACGGTCAACCTTTAGGGCGCTTGGGGGCCTCAATGCGTTGAGCCATGAAAGCCACCCGGTTGGTTTTCCGTTTCCCGTATATCTATAATATCTATATCTTATTTATATTTAAATCTATATCTACATCTACATTCACATTTCTATATCTACATCCATGTCTATATCTATATATCGACATCTATACCCACATCTATATCATGCATATATACACATCCAGTTGTTGATGATACCGAGCCAGTGAGCCCCAAGTTTGCCAACGAGTTGCTTGGAGTTGGCCAGGTCACTGACATGGGCTTGGCCAAGATCACCAGCAGTGGGACCACTTGGCCTTGAGATTGGATGTGGTAGGGACAGTTTATGGTGGCAAATGGCAGGAAATGTTTGATGTTGACTAGTTTATCATGGTAAATGGCAGGAAATGTTTGATGATGTTTACTGAGTTCAGTGCATCATCGTGGAGCTTTGCATTGGTAAATAAGGGTTCTGATGAATCATATGGCTCATAGGTGGAATTGATCCATGACCAGCCGTCAGTGATGGTGCAAGGGTACCGTTACCCAGATCATTGACCCTGCAAAGTCACGGCTAGCACTTAACGGCACATCCTTTGCAGTTGGGTGCAGAATTACCAGGGTGATGATCGTTTGAAAAATCGGGAACTCCCACGATTTAGGTGGCAACGAGAACAGTGGAGATCCTTCAGCTGCTTGTTGGGAATACTACTCAGCCAACAGAAACTGCGAAGACCATGAGTGGGATCCAATGAACCAAGTCATTGCGTAAATGCAGTATGGCTGTGGGTCAAAACTCTGTACCCCTGGTTCCCTATCATTAACCATTGTTTTCGCTACTACTGTTGGTTATTATCCCCCATTAGTTGGTTGTTTCATATTGACCCACAGCCGTATCCTGAAACTGGATCTCCACTAGTTGCTTTCACGACTAGAAAAAAAAACAGCTTGAATCTCCCGTGCTTGCAGATGCCCAGCATTTTTGGACGTCCCCCAGACAGTATGATGATTACCCATCGAAGCTCGAGAGGCAACACAGGTTCCGCGTGCTACAAACATTGAAGGGAAGTGGATCCATGGAAATTTGACCAAACTGGCGAAGAGGGGTAAAGCGCACTAATGACAGGTTGCTAGTAAACAACCCAGATGTGATGGCAAATCACTAGCGATGGAAGATACAATTAGCTGTGGTTCATTGTCATTGATCTCGCGTTGAATATCAAATCATCCTCTGAGTTTAGCGCAACAATGCCATAGGAAACTGGAGGTTTTGCAGGGAAAAAGGTGAGGGTTTCCGGTTTCAGCACATCGATCACCAACGTTCGAGACACAGGTGCGACCTACACCATGGTGGGGACTCCGGACTACATGGCACCTGAGGCGGGACAGGGGAAAGGTCGCTGAAACCGATGGAAAGACGAGGATGGGTGGTTTATAGTTCAGATGGACCTTCATGAACTATTCATAGACATCAGATATTGTACATGGTGTATATACATATCATATGTATGCAAAAGACCTCTTCCTACATGATATCTAGTACAGTAACGGTAATACCTGCCAGGCCATGTAGCAGAACTCTCCTCCTTGCAATTCACATCCTTTGGCACCCCCGTACACATAGTCCTTGCTCCAATGCCTATGCAGACTCATTGTGCGTGCAGATTATAAGCATACATGACGTACAAGAAAAGCAGAATCGCATGTAGATTCACATACTGTAGGTATATGTACCCCTCATGATCCCTTATGTGTCATTTTCAGTCTCCTGACTGGAGAGAGATAGAGACACAATGAATGTGCCTGCAAAGACCAGCAGAAGGCGATGGCCTCGAATGAGTGCACATGGGTATGTCCACAAATACAGTAGCTTTGAGGGCAAAACTGATAGTTTCCTCATGAAGATGTTTTATTTTGGTGTTTTTTTGGTACCTCGCTCGACAATCAGTATTATGGCTTGCCTCAACAAGTTGGGGAGTATGGGGCGCTGTCAACATTATTGTTCGTGCAAAAAAGAGTCCGGAGTGTAGCAAGCATGATGATGCATCTTCATCCGCCGCTTTTTGACATGTTGCAGGTACTTCATTAGTCATGTGCAAACAAAAGGTGGACCACCCGAGCTTTGCAAAGCATTTTGATGCTTTTTTGGTACCCAAAACCCTGGGATCTTAGCCTTTGGAGAACCTTTCCACCGACAAAACAGGGTTGCTGGCGACCTGGGCACGGCTCGCCGTGCTGTTCGCTGTTTGCAGGTCATTGACCAAACGGGTCACACCAAGTCGGTGGATTGGTGGACTTTGGGTGTTCTTCTCTTCGAACTACTGGCAGGCCATGCGCAGCCATGCGCAGCCATTCGCAGCCATGCGCAGGTTCACATGGTCCATCAGGGGCCCTGAAATGACTTGCTGGGTGGGAACGGCCACAGTGGTAGGTGTCCCTCAGGTTGAATTGTTGGCTTGCAAAGTCAGAAAGCTATAGTCAAAGAAATTGATAGACATAACTAGGTGAGAAGAAAGAGGCCTGGTGGATATTCATTCATGTTGGGTTATCTACATTGATATGTGCGAAATCTTGATGCCGTTATTTGCACTGGAAGCAGCGCAGGATGTTTTTTAATGCAATGTTTTGCGTATTTTGTGCCCGGAGCAACGTGGCACTCCGTTGACATGAGGGATGTAGAGACAAAGTGTATATATGTGGTATGCGGTTCTGGTTTGAATACAGCTGAATGTTCCATTGTGGTATCATGTACTCGTACCACTATACTGAGTCATCCGAATCCGGTTGTCCACAAATGGTCCTCCAGCCATCCCTACAACGATCACTGCACTAGGTAAATCGTCCATTTGGATCGGAGTCTTCGTCATTAATGTGCAGTGGATCTCGGACACAAATAACTAGAGCGGGCCGCAGGTATGAGTCACGCATGGTCAGAATGAGTATCAACTTTCGTGAGATCTTGCTGTGCTGGGACAATAAAAGTCAGGCACACTGTATTCTTTCTGGTACCAGTATCAATAACGGTAGATCCATATTCATAAATCGGGGACAGTAGTCACCATTGACCTTTCTAAAATCAAAGAATTGTGAATCGTAGTACGTTTCATATATTTGTCGTCCCCGCAAAAACGGTACTTCGTTTGCCTCGAATCTGCGCTAGTTTGTTTGCCAAGATCAGAGGTGGGACAGTCCCGAGGGGGTTGCGCCCTCATGGTGGCGACTAAGCCCCGATCTTTAGTCAACACTATATTCATCTGGCATGGGCATGGAGGCTGTTTGTTAGTAGAGGGAGATCCATATCACTAAACCACCCAATTATTGGTGCTTTAGAAACACTTCAGTAGAGGGAGATCCATATTACTGACCCCCCCATATTAGGTTTAGTAACATCGATCCATCATACCATTCGAAGGCCTAAGCTCATCGGATCGACGGTTGTTTCCCGGCCAACTCCGAGCCGTTTTGCAGGCCACGCACCCTTTGAGTCGAAGACGGGCAATGCACAAGAGACCTACAGCCTGGTGAAGCGGGGCATCGAATCCGTGAAATTCCCCAACGCAGTGAAGATCCAGGCCATCCAGCGACCAGGATTAGTTCACCGTGGTTAGTTACGCCCTGTAGCTGAACGAACCCCGCCCTATAAGGTGGCTTATCACCCCTAGAAGCCATGGGAACTAACCCTAGAAACCATGGGAATTGTGACCACTTACGAGAGGGTGCACATCCAAGAAGGGAATCGCTACCATCCTGGTGACCACATGCCGGGCTCGCAGTTGATCCATAGAGCTGCGAACATAGCGTTTCCACGGTTTGCCGCTGGTGAGTTACCAACATATGGCCTATGGATCAGGAAAGGACCAGGGCAATCAGACAAAAATGCAGCGCCACCGGAGATTCCAGCGGCTATAGATTCTGATAGGATAGGGTTGCCGGAATAGCTGCATATTTTGTCCTTTTTTTCCGCGCTCCTAGTCACACAGGCGTTGGCAAATTGTGCTCCCAAAATCCATTTGTGCTTCTTTTCTTCTGCACAAATATGCGACATTCCAGCAACCCCACTTAGATCTAAGTGAGTTCAACTCGATCGATCTACTGTAGACCATCTATTTACCAGTCTCAAAAGGTTTGCACGTTTAGCCTGGTAAATCCTCCCCATGTCAGGCAGGACAACTCGTTCGAATTTTGTGCCACCGGTCTCCCGAGGTGCAACGGGAGGTGTTGGACACTGGGGAAGCAACCGCTAGGGGGACCCTATCCCAAGTCCTGCAAGGGAACTCACCATTGCTGAAGTTCTTCATGAGACACATATCAGGGAAACGCTCGGATGGACATTCCCCCAATGGTTGCCTATTCAGCATTCTGTATTTTCAGAAGGGGTAGAGGGTGAAGTGTCACCCAGGGCCATTTGAGGGCCATTTGGATACTTTCGAACAAACAACTGGACTTTCTCTATGAATGCCACCAGGCGTGTTATTTTCAGGCCACCGTTTTGACCCGCAGAATGTTGTCAGCCTCTGCACTTTACATAGCTTGATCTGCTCAAAACAGAACCTGCTATAACTACCTGGGTGCAGATGATTGCAGATGCATTCGTTGGCCAGAAGTGCATTTAAAGGGGATCCGTGTGGGCTGCTTGAAACTCGGACATGGAACGTGTTTCTGAAATCATGGATGGCATTCAGCGAGTATCCCGTGAGAAGGGGTGGTTACAACTCATAACGTAGGTTATCATCATGAATCCACCAACAAATTAGTATACACCGTCAAGGATGGATGATTGTCATCACTAGCTGCTGCGAATCAAAATGATGGTATCGGTAAAGTTATTCTGGAAATTCCTCTTGTTGCTCATCATATTCAGCTTTCTGCCTTGCTGCCCATGCATCACATGTCTAGATGCGTGTATATGCAGATATATGTGGTCAATCTCTGCCATGCCGGGGGACATCCCAACAATGACTAAATCACAAACAGCTTGTTGTAGCCCCACAGCACAATGACAGGAAAGGCGCTACGGCCAAAACAGGCAAACAGCCAACAAAGGATTTGGTTACAGGGAAAATTCCAGGAAACTGGTTTACGCACTATCATTGATGATGGTTTTCGATTTTTTCCCCGTGAGCCATTTAAAGACGAACAACAACTATTTACGTATATTTACGTATCACAACGGAAATGGGACCGAGCAAACATAAACAACAAGACATATTAGGATACCACCCCGCGGACCTGGAAAGAGCCTATCAAGCATCAGTGGGCATCACCAACAGAACATCGCGGGGATGTCGCGGCTCAGAAGAAGCCATGTTCTGCCGTTCACAATCGAGTGGACCCAGTGCATCCTACGGTGAATCCCTTCTGAGTGCATCCGCTGGGCATTGGCCCAGCAGTGGGTTTTGATGCCAGCCACATGGTGAAGCCGCATGGTGAATCGCCAACAGGAACTGTTGCTGGGTCGCTTCGTTGGGACGTTGGTTTCACCCATGTTTGGTTCCGCGCAATGTCCCTCTTCCTGGACCCTTCCAGCAAACAAATTTTGCTGGAATGATGATGCTAATGAATCTAATGATTGCCTCACATCAGGGTGAAGCACGTGCTAGTGATTGCTAATATTGCTGGAATGATGATGAAGATGCTAATGATTGCTAATATCAGGGTGAAACACGTGCTGTTTCAATATACTTCGGCCATCTTCGACCATTTTAATGGTGCTAAATGATACCTAACAGTTTCACAAATGATGATGCTAATGATTGCTAATCTGGCTGGCGGTTTCGAACAATTGTTTATTTTTCTTGGGTATTACCAAATAGTTGATTAGTTGACAAACATATTCATTAAACAACTGATAATTAATCAACTGGCTAGAACCATTAGTTATTTGATATTGAAACCAATAGGTACTACTACTAGTCGATACTATACTAGTTTCCACTAGTGGCTGAAACCACCAACCAGTAACTGCTTTTTTTGTTTCAGGGCGTTTCGAGTACGCGGTTCACTCATTGAGATCCTGTGACTGACGCGCTTCGCTCCAGGAACGGATGCGCACCCCAAAGCTGCGTAACCACCCATTCTTTCAGCACTTTGACTGGCCAGGTGCGGTAAGGAACCAGGGATCGAATTTTGACTGAGATTTTTGATTGAGAGTTTTTAGATGTATAAACAACTTGAATTTTGATTTAGATTGATTGAGGTTTTTTTTCACATGTTTTGTTTTTTTCACATGTTAATTTTGATTGAGATTGAGTGGGTGGTCTTGAGCTGGTTGGTGGTTTGATTCACATGCTTATTTTTCGAAATGTAATTATTCAGAAATGGTTGGCAAACATTATTTCGGAGGGGTGGTTCAACCACCAACCAGTGTAGCCTTAGCAGATTGAAGCTGGTGCTCGATCCATGATGAATGGGTTGTTTCCAGGCATGCCAGACGATTGGATCACCAAGCATGGGCACAAGCGGCACCTGTCCCCGTGCAGGTTTGCAGCAATTGCGTATCCTTCCACCACTGGTCCCGCAGGCCCTGGTGAAGCTGGGAGGGTAGCTGCCGTAGGGTCTCGTTGATCGAAAAATGATTTTTTTGCAATGGTACTGGCTGGTGCTTTGAAGCATTTTTTCCCTAACATTCGGGATGGGTTGGTTGATGGATGTTGACGGACCAACACGTCAACTCCTTGCACGGAGATACGTGGTGTGTCGATTCCATGACTCGGCACCACTGGGATCCATTCAGAGCAGTGAATCATCGAAAGATTTGGCCCAACCGGAGAACATGCTAAACCCATCACGTTTGCAACCTCATATTTTCACACAAGTTTTGGTGTCCACAAGGCTTTCAATACTGCCATGATGGTGAGAATTATTCACAGGATAATTGCTGGTGATGCTGATGCAGACACAGTAGTCAATCCCCAAGACATTTGTCTATGTTCATACTGTAGCCGTTCCTATTGTCGTTGTTGCCCTCGTCCGATTCAGGCCCATAGATGCATCCATTCAACAACTGTTTGCTTTTCATTCCTCATTCATGATGCTTAGATTGGGTTGACAAATGTTGATAACTGCTAGAAACGGTAAATTAGATTCCAAACAATTATTCAATAGCAGTTGATCATGTTGGGCGATAATGATTCGGAATGCTTGCTGTATATATTTATATGCGCGTGTACGTACATGTCAGAGATCAGTAGAGGTGAACCATCAACCAGTCGTTGACTGGTCAGCAGATCACGAGTCACGAGCATAAATCATTTGGATTTGTTAGTTTCCTCTACAAATGGTGGTTTCTCAAGTCATAGGGGTACCCCCAGCTATCATCCAGTTTATGAGTCCTTTTATAAACGGACCATTTTTGGGCTTCCCAGATGGCTTGAGACACCCAAATGGCAACCCCCAATCCCAACCCCCTAACTACCTGCAGGATGAGACATCTGCGGCTCAGGTTCGTGGCCCACGGGACTTGAGCAATTTCCGGGACTGCGAGCACGAGGAGAGCCATGCCGGGCCCATGGTGGGGGCCCAGCATGATGATGCAACCAATCATGGTTGACAACGGTAGTGGTTGAGATTGGCGAGGGGTTCATGATATGAGGAGCTCAAACGATTGGTGAACTAATCTCGGTTCATGATCAACGTTGTTGATGATCAATCGTAGTGCTGGGTGATAATGGCTATTGGAATGGTTACAATTGTGGCTAGAGTCATATCGATGGTACATTATAACCAAATAATGGTGTTGTGGATGTCGGCTAACATGAATGATAGCCATTGTCAACTACTACTATATAAATGGTTGATAAACTACAACAATCATGGTTCTGAATCGATACATATATATATATATATATAGATACATATACACACATAATATAATGGTTAGTTGATGATACTTGTAGATGATCAAAAATTGCGATGATTCTTTGTCAAGTGATGATCACCCCGGTTGGGATTCCTACAACGATTGTATTGACTACCTGTTGGTGGCCATGAAACATACAGACTGATCGTCATTCATTTCGATTGTAAGCGATCCTGCCGAGTTGGGTCATCCATAATCATTTATCCTAGCCGTAGCCACTTTTATAGTTGGGTATATCATCCATATATCTTCAGAAATCTTGGGTCATAGGCAGAAGTTAACAGTTGGATATCTCAACCTTCAGAGGTTGCAAGAGAGATTCCTGGGTAGGTATGTCAATGGACTTTGCCCCCAACTGGCCAACAAGTAAGTGGGATCCCCGTTCTTGGCACGAAGCCGTGTTGAGCAACTCCTGGCTGGGTTGCTGGGTTCGCCTACCATGTGCGATCACAAGCGGATTGATTGAGATGAGATTCCTAGTACCTTTCCACGGTTGATCTCTGCTCTTGTGGTTCGGTAGCCTTCCCACTACGCTTCTACCATGGCGGATTCAACGCATACGGCGGATTATCGTCAACGAGGTGAAGGAGAACCTGAAATCAGATGAACTTACAGGGTTTCAGACCGCTTGGAGAGGACGCTCCCAGTGCTGTGGAAGCTAACAGGGGGTTCCAGTGGACCCAACTACTTGTTGTTATGAAGGATGATGATGATGATGATGATGATGATGATGATGATGATGATGATGATGATGATGATGATGATGAAGATGATGATGATGATGATGATGATGATGATGATGATGATGATGATGATGATGATGATGATGATGATGATGATGATGATGATGATGCTCCTGCTGTGTTTGTGGTGGGGATCACCATCATCGCAGTCGCCATCATCGTAATCATCATTGTGATTTTTGGAAATCGTCGTGATAGCAATCATGAGAAGCATCATCTTGGCAAATGGTATGGTCATAGTCCATGAGCCGGAAGTCGCAAGATTCACAGGTGCGGTTTCGTGCAAAGGGATGAACGCCAGCTGGGTTTCCTCAGCTGTTCAGCACCTGACTAGTGCTATACCACCCATTATACTGCGTTTTCGCCGAAAGTTCCCCAGGGAATTGTCGGTGTGAGTGCTGCCATTCCCCGGCGGTTTTTGGTTTATAGCCAGCACAGAATGGCTAGCGGCTAGCGTTCATGAAAATCATTGTGAATTTCTGTGATTTTTCTTGTCGACAACTTGTGGTATATGCCCTGTTCATTTCCTCTTCATGCCCTTTTAGTTGTTCATGTCAACAGATGTGAATGGTCATGATGGATTCAGGTCCATAGTCATGGTTTGTCATGGTAAGCTGTGGTCACCCCCCTTGCGTTGGTGCAGATCCAACGCGCCTGTGAACACTGGGCAGGACCCACAGGCCATGCCATACCAGGCCGGAGCGCGACCTGGATTTGATAGGGGAAGGAAACACCATGGGGGGTAGTAGCCAACCATATTTGGTGGTTTCTCAATAGCTGGGGGTACCCCAAAGTTATGGTTGGTTTATATATTGATAATAAATTATCAATATATGGTGTATTCGTAATGAATGATTAATATAAAAGATTATTCAGGGGGTCCCCTATTTTGAGACACACCCGTTTGGAGCGACAAATCCAAGGTACCAACAGGACTGGGCACCATGATTGTCGATCATGATGGTCAACCTACGATGGATATCGATGGTCAATGACTCGTAAGTGTTGCACGAAGTAGGAATAATCAGGCAGTACCCGACTTGGTTGTACTTGTAAATGTGGTACCCTCCAACCACTCCACTAAAGAAGAACTGTTGATTCTTTATTCTTTCGGGGAACCGCAATGGCTACAGTTTGGGGATGGCTCCGAAGTCTACAAGTGCATGGTGCCCAGGTGCTTTTTGCCGTGTAGTTGCGCACATGCCCTTTTGCTAGAGTAGGAAACTTTGCGATCATTTGCCACTGAGATGATGGAATATTCCCTAAAGTTTAGTTGCTCAGTAATTTGATGTCACATTTTGCTTCCCCGACTTGCGATGGTTACTGAATTTAGCATGTCTTGGTCAACAGCCGTGTCTGGGCTTGTTGGCAACCTCTGTACCCCTGCATTGGTGGAATCTGCGTTGAAGTGAGTGCAGTTGCCTTGTATCGGGGATAGCCAGTACAGGCACAAGCAAGAGCTGGTTAGGACAATCCAATCATGAAGCTGGCTGGATATCCATGCAGCGTGGAACGAGAAGCCACCAAGCATATCCCCCTAAGATCCGCATGTTGATAAATACGCATACATTTACGCGTACATATAGTAGATTGTCAGGTATTGAAAACATATACTGTATAAACAGACAACGTGAGTGATGATTAATACATTCTCTATAAACATGACGCATCACTTCTTCGAGCAATTTTTGTTGATGGGTTCATTGAGACTCTCCAGGCTTTGAGCCGCGCAGGACACTGGCAGTGGTTGGGACATCGGTTTCGAGGACGATGAGCTGAGTGCAGGGGCCAGTGCTGCTGCAGCCGCCGCGCCCTTGCTGTTGGGGCCCTGGTGATCTGGTTGGGGAAAATGGGGGGTCTCCATGGTGCCAGGTACTTCCAAACGGTCGTTGTTTTGGTTAAAAAAATGGTTGGGGCTACCATCAGTCATGGACAATATGGGCCTACTTGTAGCAGTATGGGCCTCCCTGTAGCTGATTGCCATTTCTAGCTTGGGATGACTCAAAGCGCTCGGATGACAGGGCCAGACAACCCGGACAACCCAAAAACATGATTAACCACTTTGAGCCATGACCAGCCCGCCGGTGTTGAGAAAGGAGTACATATGTAGAATCCAAGCATATCCAAGAACAAAACAGGGTTGAACATCCAATCATATCCATGTTTCTGAAGGCCATTCTTTACAGACCCATGAGTGAATCCAAGCACATCCAATATGCTAAACAGGATTTCGAAGCCCCAGTTTCCTTCCAACACACCGGAGACCAACCTCCAACAACCACTGGGGATCCAACACCGGTGCTCCGCAGCGAGGCCTTTGCCTTTGGGGGCCAAAGCTTCGGCTTCCCGTGACCGTCTCAGCTGGGCCGTGTCCCAATGGTGGGGTCAAGGGTTCATCGTACCAGCAACCGTTGATAGCTGGGCCAAGGCCATATGGTTGTTTCTCAAAATAGGGGACCCAAGAAATGGATGGTTCATTACCATATACAGTTGATGAAGGATGATTTGGGGGAACCCCTATTTTGAGAAACAGCCATATGATCCCCATCGATTTCTGGGATCACCAAGGTGGGGTCACCTACCATGCCCGACGATGATGGAAATCAACATGGTGAATTCAGTACGGTTTTTCGTGTCTGCGAATGGTAGTAGTGGAGAATGGTGTAGGTAGTACTGATAGATGGTTCGGAATGGCTAATAATCGCGCGCATGATGGCATTGATAGGGAGTGGTGTTTGTCGGGTGACGGCTGAATGGGCAGAGATTGGTCCTCAGCTGGTGTTTTCCATTGGGAAGAAGCTACAGGAATCAAGGAGATGATTGATTGACGAATGGTATATTGATCGTTGATGATGGTTATCTATTGTTTATCTAACAGCATGGCAACTATACCAATGGTCCTGACCAAGGCAGTTGGTGGTTTTCCAAGGCTTGATGAAATGATTGCTGCCGCTGGGTCGGTCCTCCGTTCCAAAGCTGGGAACATCCACAGATTTCCAACGACGGATTCCGCAGATTTAGCAAAGGACGCCTTTGGCTGGGGTATTTCCGCATTGTTCTAAGAGGCTAAGGTTTGCACAAGATCAGGGGCGCAACTCAGATGATGATTTTGGAATTGGATAAAGTTGGTGGTATCGCAAATTGGCATTCGTTTTACCAACGTCCGCCAACTGTTTCTTGCTCGGGATAACCGGGCGCAAAATTGGAACAAGCCAATAACAGGCACAGACAGGTCATGCACCCAGCAGACAATGTGTGTCGTGACTCAAAACATTCACTAAGTGTGCATCGTTACACCTCAACAGTCTGTCTTTGTTTGCTGCTGAGCCCACCTTCGTTCCTTCGTTGGGGAATTCGGTTCTGACATGGGCAGAGCTTGCCTGCAGCCTTTCACAGCCTTTCACAGTTCCTATTCTTGGTTGAAGGGTGACAGTATCTTCATTGACATCATATGTCATGATTAGAGTGGCAATATTCCTTGGCCCATGGTTTCTTTGCGTGCTGAATTTTGATGCATGGTGATGAGTTCAATTCTTTTCAGTCAAACCCGAAGAAGTGCAGAACTTCACATCCAAACATCGAGAAGGCATCAAGAAAAACTTGCTGCAACCCATGTACTCCTGCAACTCTTGGTACCTCCCTGGGGATCCATCACTTCGATCAATCATACTTGTTCGATCTCAATCTCGACTTTATATTCATATATCACTGTATATATCTAAATATATATGCACATTTTTATCCACAAATACCCATATTTACACACATACACACATATTTTATTCTCCTGTATTGGTGTGGTGAATTTTGCTCGTGGTCATGGCAGTCAGTCCTTGCCCTTGTTCTCCAAACCACAAGTGAGGTACTCCTTCTGGCAATGTTGCACCACATCAGGCGTACAGGCCACCTGGAAGGGCTGCTACTGGACGACCATGTTAGACCGTTCTTAAACAAGGGGTACCGTAGAACTTTAGAACGTAAAAACGAGCCTTTTCTGAAGAACACACCAGTTTTGGGCGTATTCATTTGTGGCAATATATGTGTTTTACACTTGTAGAGAATAAACTCGGGATTTTTGCAAATTTGGCCATAGTCACAAAGTTGTAGATGTCAATCATCAGACAGCCCAGTGATTTCTTTGTAGATCACTTGTTCGGGGCGACCTTTACACCCCCCGCCCCTGCACAGCAATTTGAAAAATGGGTTCTAAAGTCTGATCAGATTTTAATATCAACACCTGTTCGAGTTTTCGTGGGCTTGAGATCAGCAGCAATTTGAGCTACAAACTTACAAGGCGAGGTTGGGTTGATGTATTGTTCAGGACGCCATATGATAGCATCAAAGCGAACAAAAAGGCTCTTGAAGCCTCTTCTTTTGTTGGATGTAGAATCTTATCTGTTTTTGGATGGGAATTCGAGGTTTGAAAGCCGTAGGCGGTACTGTAGGGTTTGCATTTTGGCTACACCTTCCAAGTCGCCTGGTCATGACTAGGCAGTCAGACCACTTTTCAGGCACCTCCAAATCACCATTTGTATTGGCAGGCAAGCTTGCGATCGGACTAAAAGCGAATTGAAGCATGAACATTAAGCAACAAGTGTGGATATAGCTAGTAAATATTTGACATGCTACTGTGATGTTTTTCGGTGGACCTCGTCTCGACCATTTTTTTTTATGGCTCGAATGCTGTCATGATCCCAATTCATCAGAGGAATATGCAACATGTGTTGCTTCTATGTGCAACACCCATCAAACAGCAAGACAACCAACTGAGAGCTTGAGAATTGAGGGGGTGTAATGTCTGCTTTGCCATTGCACATACATGTACATGTATTGTGGGTGCATATGACTAGACAAATATAATTAGCATACATAGAATTGTACATATACATTAATATATATATATTATATACATATCATATCATATCCAGACAAGTTCATACACATTGATGACGCAAGTTCTCAACATGGGCTTCCTTGTGGCCAGTTCCTTGTGGTGTTCAGGGTGGACTAGGCTTTTCCAAAGGCTCCCAGCACTGCTGTCAAAAGGTCTGTGCCTACAACCGTGATGGCGCAGACAGCTTCTCAGTGTGGAGACTTAGAGGTCACCCACGGCCAGCTGTCCACATGTCTGGTCATGATAGACCCATACAATAGGCCACCACCAACTTCATCATAGCTGGTGATCTCCCACCTTTCCCCCAAATTGGGGGTCTATCAATTTGATATGGATCTATCATTACCTTCGAATCAGCCACATATCAAAGTCGCCAGTTCAACAGCACTCGGGCAGCGCCTCGATGTCATCCCGAGAGCCATTGAGGTTCTTCACTCTGTGGGGCCCTGGCATCTTGATGTTCGGGATCATACCACGAGAAAAACACACATATATATACATATATATACCTGAAATGGAGAAAGTTGAAGATGAATTTCATCAAAATTGTTATCCACATTTATAGCTACGTGTGCAGATAGATATGTTTGTGCATCCCAGTTGGCCGTTTTGAGCTATACCCATGTTATGTTATTATGTTATTGTTTGTTCGCTACGAGTGTGAGTGGGTAGATAGATTGCTACCCCATATCATTGTTGGAGGGCGTGGACATTGAGGGACCAAGATTTCTACTTACACCTGCAACAGTTCCCAGAATATTCTACCTACTGTACTATACGTGCTATGTTGTACCTTGATCCATTGTATTCTGACTATCACTTTTGATCTACACATATTGATAGGTAATACTAATGCCAATCAGTACCTCCTATATTCCTACATCACTATCTTCCTGATTATTTTGTACCCAGCAATCTTTAGATCACTATATGATCAACCTCTTTTTCACCATACTGTTACCTATCCTTCTCCTGAATGCCGGCAAAAACGAAGCCTGTTGATTCACTTTCATACCGAGCTGCGGTTGGTCAATCATTTACTCACCATGATATATTATGCTATAACCACTAGGTTCTAGGTTATGATGATACAACAATTTATCAACCACTATATTACATATATAGATCGGTTATCCATCATGAATATCAATTAACAATGATAAAGCCCATTTATCAACAATGTATCAACCATTCATAAACCATTCATTAACCATTCAGAAGGACCATCCATGCACCATTTGTTGACCATTTATTAACAACTAGTACTCTAATCATTTATCCACCATCTACTAGCCATTAAGAAGGACCATCCAGTAACCATCTATTCACCATTCATTAGTCATTCATGAACCATTATAATAAATTACAATGAACCATGATTAAGCCCGAACATAATTCTCCTGATTATTGCCATGATGAACCATTCATCAATCATTTATCAATTTATCAATCATTTATCAACCATTTTCTCAATCATTTATCAACCATTTTCTCAATCATTTATCAACCATTCTCTCAATCATTTATCAACCATTTACAACGCCTATAGTAGGTATTGATAGTATTTGCTTATAGTAGGTATATTGCAGTAAATCGGCATAAGCAATTATTTATCAACCATTTTTCAATTATATATCCTATAACCTATAGTAGGTATTGATAGTATTTGCTTATAACCATTTATCAACCATGCTTATCAACCATTTATCACTTGTATAACCATGCTTATGCCAATTTATTCACCAACGCATAGTAGGCCTCTGATTCCCAGCCCACAGCCGCTTCTCTCCAAGGCCGCGCTTCCACAGCCCTCCCTGTTCTCCGCGCGGCGCTTCGGCACCGCGGCAGGCGCCCACACGCCAGGCGCGGGGGATGAGTTGTGGTGGATGATGGTGGATGATGTGACCAACTGTAGGGGATGAGGAGCAACAATACTAGGGGATGTAATGGTTGATGATGATGATGATGATGATGATGATGATGATGATGATGATGATGATGATGATGATAGGTCGAAATGGGGAGATAATATGGGGGATAACCAACAACAGGGGGATGATATGATAATTCTATAGGGGAACAATGATGATGATAGGGGATAATAAGCGAACATAGGGGACAATATGACCAACTGTAGGGGATGATAAGCAACCATACGGGATAATCTGACCAAAAATAGGGAATAACGAGCAACAATACTAGGGGATGTAGTGGTTGATGATGATGATGATGATGATGATGATGATGATGATGATGATGATGATGATGATGATGATGATGATGATGATGATGATTGGCCAAGATTCCTGGTTGTTGATGGCGGGGGATGGCTAATGGTTGATGGTGTTAGTTGATTGGGGAAGTATGGTGTTCATCAACATGAAGATTGGGGCATTATGGTGTTTGTGATGGTTAAGGATAGGGTTCATGTTGGGGGATAGAGAATTGGGGGATTTTGATGATGGTTCACTGATGGTTCATTTATTGCTTAATGATGATTAACAATAGAAACGTTCAGGAATGACGGGTGACATTTGTGAATTATGGGTGATGGTCATGAGTTGTTCATCAGGGTCAAGAATGATTCATGACGATGAAAGCAGTGTTCTGGATGTTGCTGGAGATTCAGAATGCTTTGCTCAGAAGCCAGTTGATTCTACACACCTCTTCGAAGCCAGGTGATTCAGAGTGCCACAAGCTCAACTGATTGTTCTTGATGTTTACCTTACTAGTTGTTCACTATTTGTTTTCTTTCATTCTCATTTTTATGTTGATTCCTGTTTACTTTCCTGGTTCTTCACTAGGAATACTTTGCATTCTTGATGTTTATTCCTAGTGAACAACTAGTAAAGTTAATTCCTTGATGTTTATTCACAGTAGTTTTCTTTGCTCAATTCTTGATGTTTAGTGAATGTTCGGCATTCCTTAGTGACCATTTTTTTGACCAGCAGCTCAATGAGGCTCTCTTAGTGAACTCACATACGAATGTTTATTCGTTTTCTTTGCTAAATTCCTGTTGATTCCTGTTTTAGTTGATTATTGGTTGATTAGTATACTAGTTGTTCACTGGTAATATTTGGTTAGTTGTTCACTTGTTGATTACTGTATTTCCATGTATATCCTGTTAGTTCCTGTTGATTCCTTTTCCTTGTACATCCTTTTTTCGTCCACGTTTGCCAACATTTTTCCCAGGTCCCTGGGCCCAGCAGTGCCCGAAGCCCGTGGCAGGTGTGGCAGGGCCGCGGTTTTTTGGTTTCCTGCGGAGAAGGGTGGGTTCAAATGAGATCATTATCTCTAATGGAAGTTAATTTAATGCCCCCAATCATGGTTGAAAATCATAGTGAATTGAAGGATTCAATCATGAGTGATCATGATTTTTAATCATGACTTTTAATGGAGCATTATGATTAAAAGCATCATGATCAGTGATCCATGACCTGCTTACCATCAAAACCGGCTGGTCAATGATGTTTCAGGTGAAAATCATGGTTGATGGTGCTTGATGAGGGCTGGTGCAGGTGAGTGATGGTTGTAATCTTGGCTATCTTGCTTGGGTGAGTATCCTTATGTGGTTGGCTATACAGATCCACTTCATGATGCTCGAAGCTACATCCACACTTTTGGTAGTTCCATTCGACGCATCGCCAAGTCAAACGTGACCGCCCGTAAAAGACTGGGTGAATGAAAACAGACGACCGGATTGGTTCATGAGAAATCTACATTGGAACCCCAACAGCTTTTGACATCCCCAACCGCTGAGTTTTCGGGAGCTGAACAGCTTTGACATTGGAAACCCACCAGCTGAGTTTTCCCGAACCAGCTGAGTACACTTCCATGGCCACCAGCGCCCTTCAGCACCAGCTGATCGGTTCCACCCCACTGGTTGCCCAGCTTGGCCTTTCGTTCGCAGGCACATGGAGCTGCGCATGGTGCACACGTGGTACATGCGCCCGATCGAAAGGTACCAGCTGCAGGCCGGGATTTCGTTGGTTTCCGCAAGCGGACCTTGGGGATGTTTGCAGTTTAAGATCGACAGAAGTATCCATTGATGCAGTTTTAGATCCTACATGCGGTTTGAGATCCGTTTTTCATGATCACCCATTGATGCAGAAATACCCGAGACGATGCAGTTTGCTAATGTTTGATCCCAAAAGATGAATGAAAACGGTGAAACGACTAACGGTTGATCATCAAAGCCGTAGGGCTTGGGGAGTATCTTCTGGCACATTTTACCAGCAGTTAGCTAGGGACTGAAGTCGGCTTGCCTAAGATAGGAAGGTCCGGGAAGATGTGGCACAGGAAAAGCATTGACAACTCCTCACTCCTCCAATGAAGCATTGCAAAAAACATGTTTGTTGTCACATCAAGCTAAACATCTTGGGCAATACTTGGCAATGGAGTTTTCAAAGAAATCTCTGAGGCAATCACAGGCAACGGAAAGACAGGGATATGTCTATAGTGTATGATTATAGAATTATCAAATGTGCATATGTATGTCCATGTTTATATGTGTACGTATGCATGCCATGCGTGTATGTGTACTACAGAACGAATGTCGGGATAGTAAGCAACGGACAAAACCAAACAGGTGAGTTCTGGTGGTATACTGTTTGCATGGAGATTTGACCATGGCTTTACCCTAATGAACCATTATCTATATATCATATTCAATCATTATCATGATATATCGTTGTTTCCCAAGTCACAGGGGACCCCCAAATCATCCTTCATACAAAGCATTTATAGTACTAAACCATCTAGTTTGGGGCTTCCCCATTTTAAGAAGACACCATATTGAGCATTATATAATCCCAATTAATCATCAATCAATCAAGCATCATTGATCCAAAATAATCATCAATCAAGTCATTAATCAAGCAACTATCCAACGATCTAAACTAGATATATTAATCACAATCAAATGAGTTTTGACCACCATACTAACCATAAATCAAACGATCTATAACTTGCGGGTCTCCAAAGTGCCTAGTCATCTGTGAGAGCCCCGGATCCCTGTGAAGACCATCCGAAGTGCGCCGAACGAAACCGCTGAGTGCGCCAGGAAGTTGCATCCCTCGGCCACAGACGCTTGGACAGCACCTGCTGGGCAGCTGCAATCAGATGATGGCAGGGTTAGTAATGGCCAACGACAAGGGGTTCATGATGGTTCATGACGGTTGATGATGGTTCATGATGGTTCATCATGATGGTTGATGATGGTTGATGATGTTTCATGATGGTTCATGATGGTTCATCATGGTTCATCATGATGGTTAATGATGGTTGACCTAATACTACTGTTTAGTACTGGTTGATATTGGTCAAGAAATGTTAATGATGGTTAACACGGGTTGATAATGTTTGATCTAATGGGCAACTATGGCTAGTGATGGCCCAGAATGGTGAAGAATGGCTAACTGCATTTATCATTGATTTGACCAACTCTTGCTTAGAATTGCCATTTACAAAGAGTTCATAGTGGCTGTTTCCAATTGGATGGTTCTGATGGTTTCATGGTCATGGTTCATACTGGTTGATGATGATTCCAATCATGGTTCATGATTGATGGGACCCTCGCACCCGAAACTGATGTCTACTGCAGGTAGAAGGCGTGAAACTCGCCGACCAATTATATACTGCTTGGGTACAAGAAACTGCCAACGAGCAAAATGGGTTTGCCCTCACTTCTGGAAGAGCTGATTCCCAAGCAACCAGCAGCCAAACAGTTGGATGATTTTCGATCATTGCATGCTGTGATTGTGACTTGGTGTAAACGACTATCATTGGTGTCATTCATGAACCACATCGATCTCAGCCAACGACATGGTAACAGATCAACTCCTAAGTCTAGGGAGATCACCAGTTGGGGGTTCACCACCTAGCTAGTTTATAGCTGTGAGACAGCCCAGGAAGCGAACATATCACCGAGAGAGATCCATAGCGAGACCATCGATTCACCATCAAACAACACCATCAAGCAAGAGGATGGCCCTCGTTGCATCATTGAGGGTCATGAGTCATTTCTGCAATTAACCTCAGAATGGACAGGATGTGTGGTACCGTACTTCTGACGGGCCCACACAAAATCTGTATCACAAAGGCCCCAGTTGGGTATGTTTCACCGTCAGTCAGTAGGGTTTGAAATACTGTACATCCATTGTGGTTCATCCTTGTATCATGATGATCTCTTCTTTAGCCTCTGATGGCAAGATTCGTTATGAATATGTGGTTGCGCTCATGGATGGAGCAACCCAAGATGATCATTCTTTTGTAGGGTCACATCTTGCTAGCTGGGGTGCCATTTCTGTGCGAAGATTTCCTGCGAATTATCCCTTTCGATGTATCACATGCAAAAGAAACAGTGAAAGGTTCCACGTCTACAGATGAGCTGGAATGGAAATAGCAATCAACCACCTTTTAAAGAAGGTCGAGATTTCCCCAAAAAATAATCCAACATAATCCAACCATTAACCACTAACATAGCTAACCAGTGAACACTAACATAATCTGACCATTAACCACTAACATAGCTACTAACCAGCACTTAGTGCTTCCTAACCAATAAACTCCAGCTAACCAGTGCCAATGAGCCAACCATCCTTCTAAAAGATACCACAGCCACCTGCCGCTAGGTCGCCTCCCACCAGTCCTGTGCTGGGTGGAGGTGCGGGGAGCCGTGCAGATCTATTGGGTGGTTTCTCAAGCCGTTGGGAACCCCAAAAATGGATGAAATTGGTTGGTTTATTAGTAAAAATGGCTAATAAAGGATGATTGATTAGTATAAATGGCTAATAAAGGATGATTGATTAGTATAAATGGCTAATAGAGGATGGTTTGGGGGTACCCCCTTTTTTTTTGGAGCCACCGTAGGTTCATACACTTTCTTAGATCATCAGCTGATGCACCAGCATGCCCCAGCACTTGGAGTTGCAAGTGTTGCATGGTTTGGCAAGTGCTGTTTGTTGGTTCATGGTATGTTGACGAATGCGTAGCCCTAAAAACCACGAATCGTAGAGGTTCCCAGATCTGTCCAAGAGGCGTATTTCATGGGTGTTGGTTAAGTCAAACCGGTTCTCTGCCCAATTTCTAGTTTGCCCTGGCATAGATTCCAGCAGCCGCGTTGCGGAAACATTGGGCAACTGGGGTCCATTCCCTGACGCTCGACCTGTTGCGAAGGCTACCCCTCCATTTGAAGTTGGTCTCGTAGTAGCGAAACGCACGGCTGTCTAGATATGGCGGTACCTCCACACATCACTCGAATATGAACCCCTCCAATCACATCTTATACAATAAGTATGCATAATGTAAACGGTATAATTGATACAGTAATCATCAATTAATTGGTATATATTTGTAGATATATCCAATATGTTTGGACAGAGAGTATTGAATTTATACATAATATCAACAATTTAGGGGCTTTTCAGCCATCCGGATTTTGACCGACGCCCCAGCTTTTTTTGCACACGTCAGGATGAGTTGTGCTGATCGGTGAGGCTCTTGGCTCAGCAGCGTAACCCTTGGTTGGAGAATCCCAAGCATGTGGGGGTTCTCAATGGTTTTTGTAGGAGATTGGAGTGGGTAATCATAGGGAAAACCAAGGGATTTTCTAGGGTTTCTGATTAATAGTGGTTCTAGAGGGGATAATAGTGGTTAATAGTAGGAGATAATCACCAACAATGATGGTTGAAGAACTTCGTTATGGTGGGTTCTTAAGCCATAGGGAACCCCCAAAAATGGATGGTTGATCACAAACCATTAACATTGGATGACATGTGGGATCCCCTATTTTGAGAAACAATCCACGTTGGTGATAGTGGCTATGGACTTTGCATCCGCGCCTTTGGATGATCATTTTGCACAATTTGCACAAACTTTCCATTCCCTGTGGTGGTTTGTTGTCGTATGTTTCTCTTTGTTTTTTTGGTTGACTGCTATACCCAACAGTTTTGACACGTACCCAAGACACCAAGCTCCAAAGCAATCCTTTACACTTTACAGGGGGGTTGTTGCAGCATGGATCAAGAGTAGTGTACTGGAAAGTGCAGGTTCTCAGACACACATCCAGAGCAGTCTGGTTTGGGATGAGTCTGTGAAGCTTTTTCTTCCCAGTCGTGGTTGTAGTGGTTGTAGTAGTGGTGGTGGTTGCTGTTGCTGTTGCTGTTGCTGCTGTTGCTGCTGTTGCTGCTGTTGCTGCTGTTGCTGCTGTTGCTGCTGTTGCTG
>VSDK01019359.1:176425-213483 GCA_009767595.1 Symbiodinium kawagutii | reverse complement strand
CTGTTGTTGTTGTTGTTGTTGTTGTTGTTGTTGTTGTTGTTGTTGTTGTTGTTGTTGTTGTTGTTGTTGTTGTTGTTGTTGTTGTTGTTGTTTTTCACCTTCTCACCTCTCACCTCTTATCATTTCTGATCGTGGTTGTGTTCCTTCGACCCAAGAAAGCTGCTGAAGGACAACTTCCCGATGAAGCAAGACAGAGCTGTAATGACTTTGATAGGAAAACCTGCGTGGGAGGCTGAAGTGGCTGAAGCTAGAGCCATATGAGACACTAGAACAAAACCCCTCCCCATTTATTCACTGTTGAGAATAGTTGAGGAATAATGATTTTGAATGCTCAATGGTGATTTATTGCGATTGTCTATAGTTTTATCATTTGAATATTAATAATCACCATTATTTGAATAAATCACCATTAAATGTGATTGTCATTTATTTGTCATTGCTATAGTTTTATCAGGATCACCTGTCCAACTGTCTTCTGATTATGACAACCCAGGAAATCTCCTGAGAACAAACCGGCAGACATCATGGGCCATATCCAAGAGTATCGTTTGGGTATATCCCTAGATGGTCGTACAAATCGCCAGGTGTTTAATAAGGCAATCACCGTTGTTACGGGGTGCAGCATGTTTGGATTGGTTGTTGTTGGTCATTGACACCAGTCATCACCGTTACGAAGACCACTCGAGTGTCGAAATGCCAAGCTTCTTGGAACCCACCTGGTCGATAGCTTGACCGTGGCGTTTGGAGCAGCCCATGTGCTACTTTATTTGCCAGCACAGCCAAGCCACAGTCTCCCATGCGCATTTTCCGTTTTGTAGTTGTTTGTTATCCAAGCTGGGTGTGACTGAGATTTTCACTGCGTTTGACCGAAGAATCATGGAGACTCGAACGCCCTTGCAAGAGCCGGCACCATATCTGCAGATTACTTTATCAGTTCCTTTTGCCTTATCTGCTCTCTATGTTGAACAAATAAGCAAGTGTTCGCAGAAACGATCATGTCTGATGCATCGCCATTTGACCGGTTGATCATATCTTCCAGGCCCCTGACTAGTTGGCACCACCATTTGGGAAAGTGATTTCGCTTGGGAAAGCTAGATCATTGGAACTTCAGTGTCAAAGCACCCTTGCTAAGCACTCTGGCTGACGCGCATATCGTTCCTCCCACTTTATCAAAAGCCGTGATGAAAATACCATGGAATAGCTGGTTGGTGGTTTGAAACATCTTTTATTTTCCCTAGTATTTATTAACACATGGTTGGTTGACTAATATTTTGCATAGGGGTGGTTCAACGACCAACCAGAATTGCTGTAACCAGTGGCCTTCAAAGTTGGTGCCTCTACCTTTTCGTTGCAACAGTTTGCGCAGCAATCCGCACATCCAGTGCAAAGGACGAGCAAGATCCAGCATACTGCAAGCATACCGGCCGTTTATTAGCCACAATTATCCATTGACTAAAAGCTATGTGTGGGGATTTCCCAAAATGGAGGGGGGGTACCATTGGGTACCCCTAAATCATCCACTGTGAATCATTGTCATAAGCCAACCATATTCACAAGCCAACCATATTTTGGACCCCCCCATGTGTAATCTATCCTACTAACCAGAAGTCAATTCGTGGGACAAACCTTGGGACAACTGGTTTGGTTTAAAATGCTTGCTAGCAGCATGCGGGAAATAGGGATGTATCAGCTGCTTCTTCGAGGTCAGATCTGGATTAGACATCGATTCATGAGCAGAAAGATGCTTCTTGCGCCCCCAACTTTTGATGTCCCATTCACACTGTTTGTTCGTGTACCGTAAGTTTACATAGATCCAACCAATGTCTTTCCCGTGATGATTCAGTGCTCGTCCTTTGTCCAAGTGATTCAGCTCTGCGTTTCTTCAAGCGCAAGTTGACACTTGAGCATATTTGAGGTTAGTACAGCAGTGCAAATTACATGGAATTCACGTGGCCCAGGTTGAGTTGTCATTGGCGAGGCCTGTGCAACAGTTTTCACCAGCTATCCATTCAGCTCTCATGCAGTGCAGATCTGAAGCCAACTCCTTTCCCCAAATCCGGAGTGCCGCAAATGCGTTTGATCTTCACTAAGTACAGCTCCACAGCTCCGCGCTACATTTAGAAAAATCAGATTTTCATTCGAATGTTTGTGGATGAAGACCTGCTGGTTGGGCCCGTGCGGCCATTTTTCATTCGGAGCCACCCTTCCTGCCAGAGCCCAAGTTGTTTCTAAGAATCAGGAAATCTACAATGAGAGCTGAGTGTTAATGATTCTGCACGTGTGCACTTGCAGGGTGGCAAGCCAGGATCAGTGCTGAAGGGTTGTCTGACAGGGGAACAAACAACGCAAGAATTGATGGTTTCTCCCAGATGTGCCGCATCAAGATGCATGAAACACGTTCATTTAGGGCTATCCTGATTTTTGGAAACACCTATCCCCGTGGATCGGATTCAAAATTGATATTGCTTGGGGCAGCTGGTTGGAACACCATCATCTGGGCTTTTGTTTTTTGGTTTGTGACTATGGATGTCACTGAAGATGCGAGCAGCCAACAACCTCAGTGAGTGCTGTCGTTGCCTTGGCCAACATGGCTAAGCAACCAACTTCTATGACGATGATGATCATTAATTCCGACCTGAATCATTGATTTCATCCTAAAACGAACATCACCTTTACCATGAAGTCAACCACCGCAGCACGCAGAGTTGGGTCGTTGCCATGCTGAAGGTGCAGCCGTTTGTGTCCCATGTCGCCATGCCGTTGTGGCAACGAGTTGCTGTGGGTTTCAAAAGGCTGAGTCGTTGCTCCACCGGCTGCAGTCCTGGGTGGGGGAAGTCATCCCCCAACGCTGGGTGCACATGGATGGCACAGGCCTGCTTGATATTTGTTATAACATACCTGCTTGATATCTGTGATTAAAAAACTTGCTTGATGTCTGTTACATAAGTCATATACCTGAAATATTGGAAATCGCAGAGCAGATCTCTTCCAAATATCTGTCATATCTGTCATATAGGTCATATAAGTTATATAATTATAAGTGTATATAACCTTATATGACATATATAGTATATAAGTGACTGGGCTCAAATCTTGGAGCTACAACCCACGATCTCATTGGAAACCTCCCAGCACCGCCGCCCACCGCTTCTCCACAACGCTGCTCCAGCCTGGCTCCAGCCTTTCCGGCGCGTAGCACAGGCGCAGGCGCAGCACTGGCGGGGCGCAGCCGTTGTGTTTGGTGAATTGAGATCCAGTGTGGAACACTTTTGGCACAACAATCGTGACTTTTGCAACTTATAAGTACTTCTAATAGTATTATATATATATATATATATGCATATATATTATATGATTATATAGATTGTATTTGCTATATCTGTGGGTTCTTGGGTTTCTGAAAGGATATAACGAAACGTGGGAATAGCTACTGGCCAAGTTTGGGAAGCGCGTTCCGGAGATGATACAGTATGTTTCATGGCGCTGGTTTGTGATCGCTTTTATGGATATTTTCAGACAACTAGCAGTCATATAACCATCTATAAGCCAGTGATTAGCAAGCAAATTGGCTATTGTTAACCATCAACCTATGTGAATATGATGTCTTTTGGGAAACCAGGCACACGCTTATGTCCTTGTGAATCGCAAGGGCGATGTTACCTGGCAATGTTTCCATAGAACTAGACTTGGCGGTCATAACATCGAGTGGGGGCATTTTTTCATTCCCACGCAATTGGAGACGCAATTGTGATTTGGCTTTGTAAAGGCACTTATGACGAAAAGCATGTTTTTCTTCTGCCAAGAGAGATCCAAAGACAGAGAGAGAGACGCACAGACTTTGTACTACAGATTTTTCCCGTTGATTTGTTGGGTCCCTGTTGCAGCCAAGTCATTTTGAACAGCCGTCGGGTTTGAATGCCAAGAGGAGACTAGGAAATGCCCAACCCAAACGTTAATGATGGTGGATGGTCAACAATGGTAATCGATGGTAGTCCATGAGGGTCACTGACGGTGAATGATGCCAAATTATGGTCAAAGATTGTAACGACGGTAAACATGATGGTGAGCGATGTAAATGACTTGAAATGATGGCCAATGGCAAGCAATGGTAAGTGATGGTCAACAATGGTAGACAGTCGTAAACGACAGCAAATGATGGTGAACGGTAAACGATGGGATACGCCCAAATCATCCAATTCAACCATTGAAAGCAAGAAGCCATCCATTTTTTGGGGTTGGCTAGGTCGACCATATAGTTGGTATATCCCCTACTATTGTTGGTATCCCTTTTCATTGACCATCATTCCCAACGGCGGAACAGAAACCACCATAAAGAAGTTGTTCAACCATCATGGTTCACCAACACAAGCAAAAATCACCAGCTATGACTTTAGGGGTCCAAAATATTTGGAGAAACTACCAGCTATGGTGGTGACTGCGATGGTTCACGTCCATCAGTTGGTGCTTGCGTTGCGCCGCAGGATAGGCCATGGAGGCCACCTACCAATCGCCGCAGTTTCATGGAGGCGGCGCGGCGAGCAGCGGCGATGTGTTTGCCACGAGGGAGCACGAGACGGACTCGTGACATGGAGGTTTTTTTGATATTGTTTTTTAGATATATAGTGGGTTTATAGTGGGTTTAGATATGATTAATTTTAGATATATACTAGGTTTATAGTCGGTTTATAGTGGGTTTACGGTTTTTAATAGGTTTGTAGTAGGTTTATAGGGGATTAGAACGGTTCATGGGGGATAGTTAGCAACAAACTCATGGTTAAACAACTACTATAGAAGTGGTGGTTACCCCTTTTGGGGGTACCCCCAGTTATCATCCACTTCATGATTGATATTGATAGTAGTACAACAACCACAACTTCTGGATCCCGCCCTGAAGCACGAAGGTGGCAAGTTACCCAAGTGAAGTACCCTACAAGCAGTCGATAGCAGAAATCATCATGCCATGGCATAGCCTATTGTCAGGTCTACCTCAGGAGGCTCATGTGGATCAGACCCGTGTCACCTTGGAATACCTCAAATCAGACATCAAATGGGGAAGCTGTAGCAAAAACGACTGCTTATCCCAAAGTAATCATTTTCAGTAGAGTCACCATGAATTGATCTAATTTAGGAACCGCCGACGTGGCATTGACTTGATTATTGATATTGGGTATACATGTAAACCTGCAGCAGATAGTTGCATATAGAATCAATTAGACATAAAATATATGATCTCTTGATAGTTTTGTACTTGCTCATTTTAAGCTTTGCATATATCCATTGTTGGCAGCTTAGGTGCCGTCAATGACAGCTATTTCCTGTATACATAGGGCATGGATCAATACGAAATATGGATGTTTCTCAAAATAGGGATACCCCTAAATCATCCAATATAACCTTGGTAGTAATAAACCAACCATAGCTTTGCGGTACCCCCAGCTATTAAGAAACCACCATAGCATCAGAAGTTGTGCTGGTATGGGAGGTATGAACCTTAATGGTATGCTTGTACTAATAAACGACCATTTGGCAGGTATGCTGTGCGAGGTTTCTGGGAAGTTGTGAACTCTGCCATGTGATCTCCATGAGAGGTGATACTAAGCCACCCTGGATGGACCCTGAAGCCTGACCGAAACCTATGAAGATCCATTTTCATGACAGTTCGCCCAGAATGAGTCGGTACTCATCTCATGAATCCATTTGAGTTGGTACTCATCTCATGAGGCGATGGAATGGTCACGCCCAGTGGCAACATTGAAATGGGCAACTTGGAGGCCGAGCGGCCGAGTGACGCTGCGGGGTGTGTTGGCACGTGCCAGCGGGAAATGGGGGTTGCGACCGCTGGTATTTGGGTGGTAGGATGTAGCTGTTAGTCATGGGGAAACCACCGGTTTTGGGGGTGCACCATTCTTGGACAAACCCATATACGAGTGGCAAGTTGGGTGTGTGTAGTGGGAGCTGGAATTAGCCCAGAGTTCTCTGCATCAACATCTCAGGAGTGCATCATGTATGGACACCTGGGGTACGTGAAGTTTCAGACTGAAGATGGAGAAGGGAAGTTGCGTTGCCTAGAGATGCCTGGAGAGACTTTTTATGGCTTTCTTGGTTACATCGATGAAGCATCAATCAGCCAAGGGAAAGCAACCAGACTTAGCTAATTGAGCATCACTAGCCTCAACGCTTGACGACATTTTGTGAAGAGATGTGACAAGAGCAGGTATCGTGTTCCTGCCATTTGCTTTTTTGGTTGGATTCAATATATATATATATATATATATATACATATATATATATATATTCATATAATCATGCTAGTATTCTCCGACTATCATTGCGAAAATGATGGCATCTACTTTCAGTTGGAGAACAGCACATGATTTCTGGAAACTTATTGTTTACTGTCCGCGCTTCATGGCTGCACTCCAGCATGGGTTGTAAAAACGTGTGCTTTGCGCATGAGTTGAGTTCCTGAAAAACTGAAGGACCGGACCGCTGAGAAGACCGGCTGTTTTTCGACATGGGAGCACTTGCCAGGTCACTTCGGTGGGTTAAGAAATGGTGGTTTCTTAAACTGGGACGCCCCCAGATCACAGAATTGTAATCCTTTTTAGGTAATGAACCGTCCATTTGTAAACCATCCATTTAGGGGTTCCCAATTTTAAGGAATCCCTAGATTGCCAAATAGTAGTCATATCAGATTATGCAATGCTGGAGTATATGTATTGTGATGTATGTATGTATATACGGACACATAGATCTATGGGTATATACATGTTACATCGATCATGTCTTATAGAACCTGATATGCACAATTGGGTTTTAAGGAGAATGACATGTTATGTTCTGGGAATACTCCTCCATCAGCATCCTGGGGGATGCCCGCGTACACTGCTTGACAAGCCATCATCCCACTGGTGGCATTGGTTTCTATGGAACTTGTGTGACCTGCCGTGATTCAGCACACGCGTTTCTGCTTTCAGGGCCGGTGCACTCTGGACGAGCCTGTCATGGAGACGATCATGAGGGATTTGAGGCGCAGAAACCGCGCCTAGTTGGGGACTGCGCCTTCCATGGTCCCAGGCCGTGTGACGACACGAGGATCATCAATGTGTGGTCGCTAGGTAGAGATTCCTCAACAGCTGTGAAATGTGTAGATATGCCAACACATTTTCCCCAGTGTTCAGTCACAAACGGCTCCCAGTCTAGCAAAGGTTCCAAGCACCATGTGCCAATAGCATGTCAAAGACAATTAGGGCAATCTGTGTGGTGTGTGAAAAATCAGGTGTCGCTTCACCGCGCAATCCTTTCCCAGCTTGCTGAGCTTGCTGCTGGTTGATTACGACTGGTGGCCTTTCGCTGGAGGTCCATAGGCACCAAGCTGAAGTATGTGATGCTTCCTAGAGCCCGAGTGGACAAAGGCGCAGGCTTGAGAGAGTGCGGAAGCTCACGGGGAGCTTGGGGGGGTGACCACTGTGGCTACTGGGGATACAGGCCCCCCTACTGTTTCTGTGGAGATTACCTTTGGCTATGTTACAGGATCCCAGCCATACTGATAGTGATTTATCCATATCCCAAGTCTCCATCCCAACGACTATTTTCTAGCAAAACGAGTGACTTGGAGCTGCCCAACTCCGGCAAAACAGCCAGATTGCTGGTTTTTGGTTCTGTGTTTGTCTTTCTTGAATTATTGAGGGGGTTGTTGGTTATATCGCTCACTGTTTGATTGAACTGGCTCCATTGTTGCCATGAACCAGACACTGGAAAATGGTGCTTGTTGATGGTTAATGTATAACCTGGTTGATGGTGTTTGATACGCTGGTGAATGGTGGTTGACCTGGTTACTGTTGGCTACTAAGCTGGTGAACGGTGGTTGAGAAGCTGGTTCGTGGTAGTTATATCATGATGGTCAATAATGGTCAGACAGAACCAGTTGGTAGTTAACCATTAACCATAATGGTAGTTATATCTAGATGGCTGTGGGTCAAAACCCCGTACCCCTGGTTCCCCATCATTAACCATTCTTTTCCTTATCACTACTGGTTATTATCCCCCATGAAATTGGTTGCTTAAGTGCTTGACCCATAGCCAGATGGTCACAGCTCAAATCATGGTAGTTACTGGTGGTCAGACATACCTCCATTGTTGGTCACCTCTAGAGCTGTGCCAACTTCCAGTGCCGCTATGGACGATCATTGGGTTCTGCAGCTGTGCAAGCAATTCGTCGGAGTCGTCGGAGCACCGGTGTACTGTTGGGTGAGCAGTTTATGGACGGTTGGATACACTTTACTTTACCAATGAATCTACAGACATGATCATACATGGATCATTGAAAAGCGATCATACAAGCAAGAAGCACTGTGTGTTCAGATCAGTATGAAATAAACATATTTTGCACACGCAGAGTGGTACCGCGCCACAAATTAGTTGGTCCAGAGATGTACCACCATGTACAAACCATTCAAGAGATAGTCCCTGAGTCCTCCGAATTCATGCCATACCTGAGTACTATACCGACCATGAGGCTGAACAGCTCATTATTAGTGGCAGGCAACCAATATGTTAGGCAACCACTGAACATTGATTACTATTAATGACAGGCAACCATTTCATATAATCCCATTTCATTTTTATGAATAATCAGTTATTAAGCCTACTATTAAAGACTCTTAATAGGTTTTTGATAACTTATTTCTTTATAACTGATCAATAATGACCAATTATCAACAATGACCAATGAACTTATTGATAATGACCAATAATTAATGACTGAATACTTGTTAATACCCGATCAATAATGATCAATTAATTAAAACACGATCAATACTGATCACGATAATCAACAATCAATAATGATCAATCAGATATTATCATTGATCAATCAATGAATCAATTAACTAGTGATCAATAACCATGACCAGCCAACGTTGTGATCACCCAACGGGGCGACCGTGCTGAGGTGGGACCTCTGGGGTCCATTGGTCCTTTGCCTGGCGCTAGGCTCCGGGATCGCGTCATGTGACGAGATGTCAGGGGAGCTTGGTAGGTTCCATTGGTTGATGTAGATGTATACATTTTTGTGCAGTGATATAAAATATGAAACTATGTATAAATATAAGAATATAAATATATATACATCATGTAATATTACTATTGATATTACTATTATATTTCTTTGGATATTTGTACAGTAATATATATGACGTTTCTCAAAATACGGGACCCCCAAATCAGCCAGTTTATTAGCCATTTATAGTGAAAACGCATTAACATTGGGGTCCCCTATTTTGAGAAAATACCGTGCGTGTGTATATATATATATATAAATATATTCAACTTCATATCTTTGTATCCACTGATGTTATGGCTTGTAAAGATTGGCTTGATTCTTGATTATAAGCTTTCTTTCGTATTGGTGGTATTGCGATTGGTTGATTGTTGTTGGTGGTATTATGGATGGTATATGCATGTATATGTATACAGACACACACGCTTTACCGATGCTTGTAAGATCTAGCCTTGTCGATATCGATAACTTATCACATTTATTGTTGTATAAACATGCATAACCAAAGCTACATGATATATGCACATATATGCGTACGCATATATGTATAGTGGTTTTGTGGTCCTGTGTGGCATAATCGAGCATGTGTTGTAAATGGAAGACTCTAAAAGTCTATCAGGCAACAATACACTTGTTTCATGGCTACTGTCCGAACCGAACACCAGCAAAACTGTCGAGAAGAGCCTTGCAAGGTCTTGGGTTACGGAGCACAAGCCCAGTAGTGATAGGTCAAATTTTGTTTGGGAAGCCTTGATTTGGTCAAAACTCATTTGAGGCGAGTTCAGAATTGATCTTGTTGATTCTCAAAGTCGACTGCAGGAAACGGAGCCTGCGGTTTATTCGGTTCATCAGGGGGCTTCCGCTCTATAGGGTTTCAACGGCCACAGGCAGCTCGCTAGTCTGTCCGTCGGATCAGCTTGCAACAGGCATCATGCTCTCGTTACATGCTGAGCAGGTGCCGGTCCAAGCAGTGCTGTGCCAGTGTGTGAATTGAAATCCTATCACTTCTCATTAAAGATAGCAGTGAGATAGCTCGCACCCAAAGGCATTCCCCTAGACATGGGAGCGATGCCCTCAACAAAATTGGGGGCTCACATCCGAACAATGACGACTGGGATCATTTTTGCAATGTAAACAGCTGGGGGTGCAGGATTCCATGTTACGTGAGTGGTCAGCACATGTGAATGCACCAGTCACTGTTCCACAGTGGTTGGCCCCAAATGAAGCCTTATGTTTTGGGCGGTTGCAGCCGGTTGCAGCCCCCTTATGGGACCCATGGGGTCGTGGTTTTGGCTTTGGCCCCATAGTGCCCATACCAATCTGCCATGATCTATGACTAATATCTATGTGCAAAAGTGGATGGATGGATGGATGGATGGATGGATGGATGGATGGATGGATGGATGGATGGATCAATGGATAAATAGACAGACAGACAGATAGATAGATAGATAGACAGATAGATAGATAGATTCATAGATTCATAGATGGATGGATGGATAGATAGGTAGATAGATAGATTCATAGATAAATCGATAGATAGATAGATCGATAGATAAATTCACAAATAGAGAGATAGATAGGTTGGCAGATAGATAGGTAGGTAGATAGATACATAGCAATGAGTGGGGAAATACAGAGAAACACCAAGCGAAAAAGCGCAAGTCTAAGGCGAGCTTAGCCTTTGGCCTCGTTTTCATCATTGTTTGGGTCGGCTCAGGTGGGGATTGCGCGTCAGGGGCATGGAAGATTCGCATGGGTGGACTACATGTTAGTGTTTGGGAAGATATGTGTACCCGTACAGCTCACATAATTCCAGGTAAGTACATATGAATTCTTTGGAATATATATATATATGATGTGGACATACATACATGCATGCATGCAAACATACATATAGACATACACAGATACACACGCGCGCACGCACAGATGCACGCACGCACGGATGCACGCACGCACGGATGCACGCATGGATGCATGCACGGACGCACAGACTTGCGCATGCACTCTTGCGCGCACGCATACATATACATGCAGATGCAGACAGACACATATATGAAAAGACATACAGTATCAATCAAAGAAGGGGTTCTATCATGCAGAAGCAGATTCAAGTTGTGGATCGTTGTAAAAATTCACAGTGGGCCGATACACTCATCCACAATTGGTCTTGCAAAGTGCCTGTGAGTACGTATATGTGTGTGCTCGGATGTATGCCTGTGATGTAATGTCAATACTATTGCAGTCGTTGATGCCAATGGCAATGTTAATTGATGTTAATTGTTTTTCTTCTGTCTTATTTTCCTACTGTTCTGCAACGCATGCAGGGAAATTTATTGTGAAACTATCAAGGAATGCAAACTCCATGATGATCTTTACCACTTGTGGACAAACTCGTCACCCATCTATGCTGATGTCCGGCTGTACCTGGGTTTTGCACGCGGGGCGACGCATGGCGACGCTTCCCCCAGGGGTCGTCACAGTGAATGCCCTGCTGTTGAAAGGGAGGATCAGCTTCTTTCAGTCGGTGCAGGGCTCAGTAGGTTCGGTTGCATGGTGCCTGTAGCAGATGGTGAGTTCGGGCAGTATGAACCAATTTTATGGGGGATAGCTGGAAAACAGTGAAGTTGATGATGGTGATGTTGCTTTTGGCAAGAAATGCGATGGGGTTGTCATACCTCAAATCTGTGCTGATGGCGTCACCTGGTACACTGCGCGAGCCAGTGGGAGTGCAGCCACCGGGAAAATTTTCCTGCAAGGTAACTCATCTCCCGTGCACAGCATACGGCTGGTGTATCCATAGGGAAGGGTGGAAACCAAGGGAGTTGTTATTGGATCCCCTGTTGGACATGGTCATTTTTTGACGAGTTGTTGGTGGTTCCCTTTTTGGACATGGTCATTGACCACTGGGACTGGGCCCCGAACTATGGTACAGTCATATCTAGTGCAGTCATAGCTATCGCACCCTGAGTGTCACAGTCACCAAGAATCACAGTCATCACCATCATGAACCATCATCATCTTGTGAATCCTGTCCATCTTTGTTGCTTATTGTAGGTATCATGATTGATAGGATATATTGCTCACCATATAAAAAGGCATAATGCAACTCTATGACACAATGACTGTTGGTTACTCATCCACGATTGCTGGTTACAATGATTAGGAACCATCCTCGACTGATCACCCCACTTAGCAACTAGATCGTAACCCTGGTTACAAATTGAGTAAGCAGCAAAAGTCGAGTTATCCAAATCGCAACCCGAGTGAGCTGACCAATCGTCACCAGCCCCAGGATCATCCATGCTGAGTAATTTCTGAGCTGGTGAGTGGCCAGTGTTTACCATGAATGATTTTCAATTATTGGAGTTATTTGCATAGAACTAATATACTTATATTCCATGTATTGGATTATTTGAACAATTGAACTAATATACTAATATTTAGATGGATGCATGTTATTATACTGTTCCATTATTGGAGTTATTTGCCAGCATTTGAACTTGAACAATTGAACTAATATACCAATATTCCATGTATCCTTAAGAATTCCTCTCAGTGAAAAGGAATACTACTATACTACTGGTTGGTGGTTTCAAACAATTTCTATTTTCCCTAGTAGTCATTAACAAATGGTTGGTTGACTCATATTCATCATTGGGGTTGACACCACCAACCAGAATTATTTGCGAGTATTTGTCATGACTGACAACACATTGATACTCAGTCAACCAACCATGATTGGTGAGTCATTATTCAATCGTTGTCAACCATCATCCGCCATGATTAGTCAGTAATTTGTATATGACCCCTGATTCTTCGTGAAAGTGGTCACCTGCCGAGGTTTGTGTTTTAGGCCAGCTCCGAACATCTGCAGCAAGGGCAGCACGTGTGCAGGTTTCCAAATATCCATGGGGTGGTCGACCACCTACCACCATTGTGACCATTGTGGTCAATCATGGCAGTGGGTCAAAACCCTGTACGCCTGGTTCCCCTACCGCTAACATCACTAACCATTGTTTTCCTTACTATTGGTTGGTCCATGTTGACCCATAGCCTCATTGATTCAAGTATCGGCACTGGCAAGGGTGGCGGGTCCACAAAATCTCTGTAGCTTGTGCTTAGGGTGGGCACGGCCAGTTGCGTGGTCACCACAGTCCTCGCGGATTCGAAGCGTGTTGGGATTGGGTACACCGTTGATTCACTATTGGTTACTCCGAAACACTAGTTGACCCCTGCAATCGTTGCTAATCGCTTGAACATCCCCCGGTTGGCCATGGTTCACTATAGTTAGGGGTGAACCATCGCGAACCAACCACCATGGACACCATGGGCGATTTGACCGACTTGGTTGTTTCAACACATCAGCGATAGCCAGCATTTTCCAATAGGTTCAGCTTGCTTACCGTGGTATCTCTGGAAAGTCAGCATGGTTCATTCTGTTTGATTTTGCAGGCCGAAATCATTGATATTACCCAAGAGATTCTGGGCAGGTTTGCAACACTCAATGTCAATCAATGACCATGGATCGTAACGTTTACTCATGGTTGATAGCAGTTGATCGCAGCCAGATTGACGAATAGAAACCGCAGATGCAGGCAGAAACAACCCACGGGTACTGACCTTCCATGGAGTCCCCAGGATTGCCAATCCAGTTGGCCGTGAGCCAACAGGAGTTTGTCTCAACATGGAGTGAAGAAAGCTATATGGCTATGGGTCAATATTAACCAATTAATAATGGTGGATAATAATCTACAATAGTAATGGGAAACAATGGTTAATGATGGGGGGAACCAGGGGTACATACAGGGTTTTGACCCACTGCCATGTATTCAAAATGGTAATCAAGGGAGTGAAGCAAGCTACCGATTTCTGAAATCAGCTTTTGGATCGCTCAGACTTCCAGCGGCTCCCCGGCACTGTTGCAGGTTATTGCATCTTCCCACTCGTCATCGCAGCATTTTGTTCCCTCTTGCTCAATGTGATTTGGTTGAAGGCTGGATCAGCAAGCATCGCTAGCATCCTGTGTTTTCAGCAGTTCAGACGTTTCACATGTTAGAGAAATGGATATATATATATATAGAAATGAAGCCTCCATATGTTGGCAACTTGTGATGACATTGTCAGAGTATGGTTGCGGTGTTGCTCTAGTGGTGCATTGCATGGATCACGCCGTGTGGTCCAGAAAGATGCTTCTCCATGCAACACGCTGCAAATCCCCAGACACCCGAGAAAAAATGATGCTTCTTCATCAGTTCTTCACCCGTTTTTCACGGGTTTCAATCATTTTATTGAACCACCAATGATATTGTTGCTTGTTACCCCCTATAGTTAACCATTCATAAACCACTGGTTAGTCATCATGCCGGTGGCCACCAGTGATGTTTTCCCAGCTTGACCATGGCGTGCGGCTGCAGGTGATCTTCGTAGTGATCGGCTTCACCTGGGCCACTGGTGCCTCGGTGAATTTCATGTCGGAGCTGCTGCCGGAGGATCGCAAGGCGAGGCGCGCGTTTCCGCGGCGCGCGGCTGCGCGGGCAGGGCTGGGAATTGGTTAGCAAGGAAGTGGCGTAACAAGATTACAAACCAGTTAACTTACAGATGTAATCCATTACAAGATTTGTTTAACAAACCAGCAAACTGGATTAACAACTGGATGGTTTGCTAGCTTAAAACTGGATTTCAAATCTAGCTTTGGTTAGTAACTGGATTAACAACTAGCTGGAGATTAAGCCATGGAAACAAGATTGGGAAATTGCCAGTTAGTAACAAACCATGCTAACAAAATGGTAACAATATTAGAAAACAGGATTCAACAAAGTGGCAAGGAGATTGTGGAGTGGCAGCAGTCGTGGCTTAACCACAAATGGTTGATTCACTAACAATCATCATTAACCATCATCAACCATCACTCAGAGATTCGTCGCGCATCGCAGAGTGATGGTTGATGATGGTTGATGATGGTTCATGATGATTGTTAGTGTGCAAATCACCAGCTGGAATCAAAACTGGGGATTGTTTTCATGATATTGTTCACCAGCGACTCTGCCATTGCTCCGAAACAGGACCCCCACAATAGATGGTAAAAACTACGTGATCCTTCCATCACCCAGCCCTGTGAATTATGGCATTCAGCTAGCTTGACTTCTGGATCCAAGGCGACAGAAGGAATGTCAGTACGTGACTGGTGCTGTGAACCACCAGAAATTGGTGGCTTCAATCCCACAGATGGACACATCCATGATTCCTGGTCCAACGGCACTATTGGTCTGCCGGCCTATTTCTCACGGTTGATATCCATAGCATGATCTACCCATTGAGTGATGGATGGACAAGACCCTGCAGGCCTGACAGCCACAATGCAAGTGAGCCTTCATTTCGTGATCATCAATGAATGATCAGCATCAATGGTGAATGAATTATTGCCGTGAGTCGCCTCAACATCATCATCATCATCATCATCATCATCATCATCATCATCATCATCACCATCATCATCATCATCATCATCACCATCATCATCATCATCACCACCATCACCATCATCATCATCATCATCATCATCATCATCATCATCATCATCATCATCATCATCATCATCATCATCATCACCATCATCATCATCATCATCATCATCATCACAACCACCATCATCATCATCACCATCATCATCATCATCACCACCACCATCATCATCATCATCATCATCATCATCATCATCATCATCTCCATCATCATCATCATCACCATCATCATCTTCATCATCTTCATCATCATCATCATCATCATCATCATCATCATCATTACCATCATCATCACCATCATCATTATCATCATCAGCATCCTCATCAGCATCAGCATCATCATCATCATCATCATCATCATCATCATAATCATCATCATCATCATCATCATCATCATCATCATCATCATCATCATGATCATCATCATCATCATCATCATCATGATCATCATCATCATCATCATCATCATGATCATCATCATCATCATCATCATCATCATCATCATCATCATCAAGACATCACTTTCTTTATCATCAATGGAACCCAATCGATGCTTGGTCCACTGTTTCTTCTATCGACCTGCCACGTCTCGTGTTCGCTCTGCCACCTTTGAGGCCTTGGGCGTCTACCCCGTGTGGCTTTTCTACGTCTGGACGCTCAGGGACCACGGGTGGTTTCAAACCCAGCAGCCGACCCACCGGCAAAAATGGTTTCACAACTTTGCAATTTTCCAATTGGACGAACTCATCATGCTTCTATCCTGACCGATGTCGACCCATGGTTTGTTCTCGACCCTAGGGGTCGATGGAATACAGATCGATGATGCAAGAAATGCCTTTGGAGGGACTATGTGTGTCTACATCATCAATCAGCAACCCCTGGCGCAGTGAAGTCTGTTGCTGAGCTGGGTCATCCCGCAACCGAAAAACAAAAGGCGTAACTCTGGGTATAACGATTTGCCAAATGCTACAGCGGTTAGAACGGTTGTGATAAGATTGCAATTCTTCTGGGCATGGTGGGTTCCTCAATGGTTGACTGATCAACGGCGGCCGATCAGATGATATCATGGTTCTGCCATTGACCGGTCAAGCACTTGGCTCTGTCGGCTTCGGTCTGATTTCGGTTTGCCAATCATAGGTATTACGAAGGAGCCAATGATTTTATGGACATTACCCAAGCAATTGCGTGGCTGATGGCTAAGTGTCAGGGGCACAATGGGGTCACCCAGCAACCATTTTATATCCAAGCTTATCAAGCAAGTACCATATTCAAGGCCAAGAGCTTGATGTAACGGCTTTCCTGTTCATTCAGTGATGCTTTTGACAGATTGGAACTTTCTGAATGACGCACCCGTGTGGTTTATCCATGGGCCAAACCTGGCTCAACACCGGGTTGGGGCTCAACTTTCATGGGTTGCAGCAGTTGCGTGGTACCAGGATACCCATTTGGCTGGTTTGTTGCAGCACCCATGTTCATCTCTTGCTCACGAATGATTGGCGCCGTCCTGTTATCATCAGTCTCGTTCACCAGTGCAAGCATGATCACTTAAAGTTTCTCCACTTTTGCTGCAGCATGGTGATCATTGACCACCGCACCACATTTAGTTATTCTCAACGTTTGTCAACCAGCATTGTAAGTGAAACATCCATGGCTGTCAACATTCTCACCCATGGTTCACCACATGGGTCAACCAGTGTATGAACCGTGGTGAACCATGGTGAGCCACGGCTATCCACTCCCGGGGGCTCAGGTGGCCATTGCTTGGCTGATCCTCATCTCGTGAGTGACAAAAATCTGTGGTGCGATGCGTTCCGTGAGCTTCGTCGATGGCTGTTGCATCCGGCGTGGTTGGACACGGCTTCAGATCGCCAAAAGATGGGGAGAATCGGTTTGTTTATCACAGGATCATGGACACATATGAACACATGGATGCAGTCCAGCGGGATGTGACCCACCACCTTGGGTTGTGCTCGGTTGGCACCCGCCTTAGTCAACCATGCAGAGTATTGAAGCTCCGCATGGTGGTATGCCTTTGAGGAGACTTCAACTTGACCATTGATGTTTGTCTGATCCCTGAAGTAGGCACACGGGCTTTTCTTGTAGAGTGGCTCTACATGGCGCATATCCAGATTCTGAGCTGCCCATGTCCTGCACACATGTAGTGACTGCCTAATGCCACTAGGCCTAACGAATAGTCACCCGATGCAAACAGTAGTAACAATTCCGAGAAGGGAGCAACGTCCGCCTGATGAGGGATATAACTTGGTGACATTTAGTGAATGAAGAGCTCTTCTTGCTTCGACAAATGTCAAATAGGATTGTCTGCAGTGGCAGATCATTGTTTGCAACATGCAGTTGCCCCGATGACAGATGTTCGTATTGGAGCCTTTTTTTTCGAATCATGGGTTGGTGGTTTATTATGGAGTGCGATCCCGTTGGTTTTAAAGACTGACCAAGTATGGGGCCACAAGGATTCCCACTGTTGTATCTAGCGCATCTCCCCCACAAGAAAAAACGAAATCATACCAAATCAACATACAAAATGGTTGGCCCCCTCCAAGTGGATTAACGGATCACATGGGGTACAGCCGGGCACAGCGATTTCCAGGTTTCATGACATTAGGGGATCGCAACTGTTGTATTGATGGGGTGGTGTTTCACGTCATTGTTGGCTGCTGCCGCATTTCTTCAGCTGCAGTAGACGTGTCATAACTTCACGATGGAGATGCCGATCGCAGATCCAGTTTACAGTCGATGACTCAAGCAAGGATCAACACCGGATGAAGCTCACCCAAGCCCAGAATAAGGATTGATGTTGTTCGATGTTTGGGTAGGTCGCCCTCCAGATTATGGTTTCCCTACTACGAAAGAGCGCTGAAGTGGTGCCATACACTACAGTGACCTTGACCTTAGTTACGTAATGCTGGGTGCAAATGGAAGGCTAAAAACATGTTGGCAGGGCAGGGCGGACAGGCCTTCGCCGCAGATACAGTCACATGTTTGACCGAAGGTGTGTAGCTGTGACTTTACTCACCACCACCCTGACGGCATTTCATCGGAACACCACAGCCACAGCCCCAGCCACTCAATGACGCTAGCGCCCATGGCATCCCAGTCCGGCGAGGCGTGGTTCAGAAGGGTGGGCGGTGCGGTGCTTTTCGGGTGGCACCCTCGAGAGCTGGCAGTGCAGCAACCAGTTTGAGGTGGTTGGTCGTTTGGCATCCCAACAGTTGTGTAGTATTGAGGGCTCGGACGAAGGTTGAGTGAAGGTTTCCGAAATGGGGAGTTCCTGAGAGAATGGGACTCCGAACATTCAGAACATCTCCGCTAGGGGATACAAGGGGCATGAGGGGCATGGGTCCATCAACAAGATCCAGGTACCTCTAGGCCCCTAGGCCATGAATTGAATCATTCAATATCTCACTGCATGCCATTTTCTTTGTCAAAGAGTTGACCATTCATCACGCCAGAGAGGGGCAACCTGATGCACCCATAACGCGTCCGAGTGCTTGGGTATGATCCGCAACAGTTGCACACATCAGCTGAGAGCAGTCTCAGCGGCGTATCACATTATGCCGGAATTTCCAGGTCAGCCAACAAAGTTGGACCCCGAGTTAGGCAAGTTGATAATGGCGAATGCACCGCTCTGACAAGCTGATGCAGATGGTGGATGCAACGAGCTGGCTGTTTCCACTTCCATGGTTGCTACTAGCTGAGCACCATGAGCAGCAGCAGCAGCTGTTGTTGCTTGCTACTGCTTGAAGAACTTGAAGCAGCTCTTGAGGGTTCTTCGAGTTCTTCGCTCAAATTTCCAGCATATTGACCGTCATCAGTGCATCAGCTTTTCTACTTTTGCCACTGCTTTAGCCATTAAGATAGTTTACCATTGCTCTATTCTTGTCCCCCAAACCCAGCCTATAGTTAACCATTGAAAACCACTAGCTGTAGGTTCGTGTATCATTGAGCCAACCATTGAACCTAGCCATCATGAACCATTATGGGTGTTTCTCAAAATGAGGGACCTCTAAATCATCCAAGCTTAGTCATTTATACATATTTATAATGATAAACCAACATAAGCCAACATAAACCAACCATAACTTGAGGGGTGTTCCCTATTTTATTTCGACCCCCTTGTGGCCGATCACCTTCACCGACCCATGTCCCCGCTGCTACCCTGGTCACAGGAAGCTGGCGCAGCTGGGGAGTCCAAGCCTTAGCCATAGGGAGCCCGAGGATGGTCACCCAACTCTGACTGTTGGTCTGCAACCAAGTGATTTGGTGGTTTCTTTAACCACTATAGATATAATAATCATTAATAATCCCCTAAAAATCATAATGATTATATGATGGTTTCTGAAACCAGGGTACGCCCCAAAAATGGTTGGTAATAGTATTTCAAGTTAAAACAAGATGATTTGGGGGTACCTCTATTTTGAGAAACACCCATTTCATGAATCTCATGGCGGAGCGAACCAGCAGTACGGGGCCAAGCATGCAAAGACAAGTATTCTTCATAGGTGTACGAGAAACTTGGCAGCACCATCAGGAACACACGAACGCCCAGATATGTAACAGAGGCAGAGCCAGGCTTTCAACACGAACAGTGTCCCAGCATCGAAAAAGTTTGTGAAGATCCACGCGAAAAAAAGTCATTGTTGTCGATCTTGGCTCAGCAAACTCAGGGTGGCCATCCAGCAAGTTGCTTGGTGGCAGAGCAGAACCCCTCGGAGGCTGATGAACTTTGACTTCATTGGCAGCTAGCCCACTGTTCAATATATGCAACTGGCTTGTAGGGCTGTCAAATGGACTGTTTGTTGCTTCCATTCCTTGCATCCAACGGTCGCTAATGACCCTACTTGATAAAGCTATTTTAACCAGCTACTTCTGGGCGGGGTGAGGTATAATTATCTGACTTGAGTCAGTGTCAGTAAAGGTAAAAAGTTTGTGGAAGTTGGTAATTGTTAGCCATTCACCACGAACCAACATGAACCCTCAAGCAACATGAACCACTAGATTAACCATTAACCAACATTAACCCTCAACCAACATGAACCACTAACCAACATTCACCATTAAAACACGTGAGCTATTAACCATTAACCAACCTTGATGGAAGCCCCACCTGTACTCTGAACCGAGCAGTGAATCTCGTCAACATCGTGTTGCAACTGTTCGAGAGGCAGCCTCTGGTATGACAGCCAACTTTGGGGATTAATTGGGATACCTGGCAGCCTCTGATCCAAGGATTCTCCATGATTATGGGGGTTAATTATCCATGATTAACCATGATGACATGATACAGGGGATTGATTTGGGGCCTTTGATCAAGAGACCACCTGCTGCCGTTTGTTTTGCAGCCTTTTGACACGAAACATCTACGCTGCGATTTGCACTGCCGAAATGGAGCCGTTTGTCTTGGCAGCTATGTGACAAATGAACAAATGAAGACATGTACTTATTGTATGTATATGTATATATATATATTTATTTGTTTATTTATTTATATGAATACATGTTATACACACATAGAGTTGCCCTTCGTTAGCCCGCACCGAAATCAAAGGCAACATCCAATCAAAATTGGTTGGGCAGCTTCAGTACTACGATACATGCACGACCTTTTCAACCTTTAGAAGGTAGGTGGTAGTCTATGTACTTCTTGACTGACAGATCTTTGTGTTCTTTATCTTCAACTTCCAGTTGTTGTTGCTCTTGTTGTTGTTGTTGTTGTTGTTGTTGTTGTTGTTGTTGTTGCTGCTGCTGCTGCTGCTGTCGTTGGTTGTTGGTTGTTGGTTGTTGGTTGTTGGTTGTTGGTTGTTGGTTGTTGTTGTTTCTTGTTGTTTGAGGTGAACGCCTTGAAGACGGACGGCAACAGCAAGTCAGCTTCTGGTGATCTTGCAGGGGCAGTTGATGCTGGGCTGCACCAAGAAGCTACCAGTGAATCAGCTTCCTGCTCGTGTCATGCGAGTGGGGTAAGCGTAGGTTTCCCGCTATCATGATCATCATCACGCAACAGGAATATTGATGACACAAGCAATCCATAAAGTTGACTGCACAAGTGTTGTAACATGTTGTAACTACCAACAGACATGGGGTTTATCAGTTAATTAATAAATAAATGGAGTGTATCGTTCGGTCTATGAAGCAGATAAGTAGGTCAGATAGGTCTCCAGTCCGAGGCTCGGTCTCCGTGGTTCATCGTTGTGTTTCCGGCAGGTCGTTGCCGCGGGTTGCGCCTCCAAGAGTTGGCACCATCGCAATGGAGTTGTGCACGGATATGATGAAGTTGACACACACCTGTAGGATGACTTATGACATTAGAATGACTCGTGAAATGAACTATCTAGGATAAGACGTATTAGTGACACTCATTAGAATCAATTTATTAGAATCAATCGTTTGTTGATCCTTCAAAAACGATGAATCAACTATCTCGTTTGTCCTGCCAATTTGATGCCCCCACAACTCGCGGGGTCAAGGGTTCAAACCCACCTGTTGCCCGTGGGCAGTGCCTAGCAGCGAAGCCTGGAGCAAGGACTCCTACAGCGAAGGCATCGACCTCTGCCAGCAGTTGAAGATGGCGGGGAAGCCGCTGGGGCAGCTGTACGTGAACCGTGCGCAGGTCAATGGGCAAGGGTGGGCTGGGGGTGGCCAGGGCAACCTGCAGAGCTGTGGATGGTGGTGATGAAGCAACAATCGCCAGTGGTGATGTTAGATCCATGTGAATAAACAGCACGATTTGGGATATAGAATTCACCAGCGATTGAAGGTAAACTGGGGGTGGCTTAATGATGAATGGCATGTAGAAACCATGGTAGTCAGAGGCAAAGGGTGATGTGATATGGCACATGTGGCACTGATTGAGTTGATTCAGTTGATGGGCTGAAGTTGATGATGACCTTGCTGGCTAGATGATAATTGCCGGGGTTGTGGAACTCAGCCTGGGAAACTCTGCAATTACAAAGGACTAACAGAATCCATCTTCGGTTGTTGGGATGTTCATCTAGCGGTTTTGGTGATGCCTAGCTTGAAAGTTGCTGTTTGCATCACAATGTAAACATTGCATCCCATCCAATCAGTCCAAGCAGCAGATTGTTGGTGAACTGAGAACCGCAGAAGATTCGCGGAATATCACTTGACATACTGACATGCTTATTTGGGGGTGGCTGGTATACTGATCTACCTTGGTGTATAAGGGATCCTCCTCATCATCATCCTCATCATCAACATCATCATCAACAACCATTACATCCCCTAGTACTGTTGCTTATTATCACCTATCATCATCACTATCCCCCGATAGAATTCACCATTCATCGACCATCGGTTGGTCATCATGCCGCCTCACCTGCCAGGCTCGAGCGCGTTTGGAGCAACACGAGTTGGCTCTGCAGGTGCGGTGTTGAGACGGGTGGTGCCGCCAGCAACGACAGGGTAGGGTAGGGGTAGGGGTAGGTGTAGGGGTAGGTGTAGGGGTAGGGTATGGGTAGGATAGGGTAGGGTTGATGATGACCATTATTTTCTCTAGTGGTTAGTTGGTTAGTGGCTATAGGTGATACTTTTTTGGGGAAAATTGCCATCAATAATCATCTAACTAGATGGGAACGTCACCTAGTTGGATGACTGTTGGGTGTCCCATAATGGTTGGGTGATGGATAGCTGGTTGATGGTTTGATTGACTTTTCTGATTTTGCCAAGTGTATTAACAAATGAGTGGTTGGTTGACAAATAGTTTTCATAGGGGTGGTTTAACATTTGTGGGAGATCCACATCAATGGTCAATGATGTGACTCATGGTCATGATTGGTGATAAACTTCGTGATGCTAGTGGTCGTTGATGATAATTTTATGGGAAATCCATACAAAGACCCCCCGGTATATTTGATGGTAAATCGCAGTCTATGTCAAACAGGACGTGGTATATTGATATGGATCTATATACCATTAGTATCCATAGTAGGAGACGATCATCAACCATAATGGTAAATGGTTGACCACTCCGCGACCCGGCATTGTGCAGGTCATTGTCAACGATAGCGCCAGATGATAGGCAACAATCATGGCCAATAGCGGGCATCAATGATCTGTGATTCTACTCATGGTGGGAATTCATGTTTTCAATGGTGGTTGATAGTTGTGAGTTACAGGGGCAACCGTAAGCAGCAATAATGGTCCACAGTCCACAGCTCTTGACAGGTGTCGTCCAAGTGATTGATAGATGAATCATAGGAGAACCTGATAATCCTATATAGATAGTTAATATTTCACAAATCCTTTAAATACTTGATAAACCTCTAATCCTATATCAAGATTTTATCCTTTAGGAAGCTGATTTCATGATTCTTTGTAGCGGAATCAGTGAACTTCAGCACCAAGGACTGACGATCAAGGACTCATGAGAGTTTTATGGGGATCCCCAGACCAAGCAGACATCTCTGGTAAACCATGTGCCTCTCAATCTAAGGTGGTCCATTTGGGGGCTGTCAGTGTCTTCAGACGCAGGCTTCCGAAGTTCTGAAAAAATCCTGTCAGCGGTGTTCGGAGACGACTTGTCAGTGATAAGCCGGTCATTTTTGCGATGTTGGCTTGGGATTACGAGTGATAGACCCTGGTCCCCTGGTCAGTGGCCTGGCAATCCTAAGCAGAAGCAACAAGTGAAAGGTTGATGGGTGTACTGTTGGGTACATTAAGATAGGTTCCCCTGCAACTATAATGACTATGGGCTGTAGGTGTGATATACCCATCATTCATTATATTCATAATCGCAATCATTATAGGTCAAGGCCTCATGAACCCCCACTCTAATCCCCACCCAACCACAAAAAAATCGTTCCAATCAACCACTAGGTTGCTTAATCATTGCTAGTCAACCCACCAAATTATCGTGAATGTGAATTCCCTAAGACTATATGCCCACTATATCATTCTAACCATCATAGCTAGGCACGGTGAAATCCGATACCAACCATGACATCATCAGTATAGCTATGCAATTATACCCATGTGTAATCATGATAGCCGTATGGTTCGAACCATTCTATCTGACCTTTATATCCAACCACTATATCCAACCATTATAGCAAACCCTTATTATATCTAACCACAATCATATCTAACCATTGTCATATCTAACAATTATATCCAACAACTACAGCGAACCATTATCATCTCTAACCATCTATATCTAACCATCTATATCTAACCATCTATATCTAACCATCTATATCTATCCATTCTCATATCCAATCATTATATCCAACCAATATATTCAATCATTGTGTCTAACTATTGTTATATCTAACAATTATATCTATGTCTAAACATGACATCCCCTTCATTAACCATTGTTTTCCCCATTGTTTTTGGTGATAATCCCCCATGAAATTGGTTGATTAACTGCTTGACCCAGAGCCATATCTAACCATGACATCCAGGACGCAGAGGCCGGCCTGCTGGAGGCGCCACACGGCGATGCGTTGAGGTGATGAGTGGTGCGGCGCCACATGGCTGGGTTTTTATAGGGGATTGTAGTGGTTAATCACAGGGAAAACCAAGGGATTTTCATGATGTTCTAGGGTTAAAGATAGTAAGTAGTGGTTTTATATAGGGGATTATGATGGTTAATCATAGGGAAAACAAGGGGAGTGAGGATGATGATCGGTGATGGTGAGTGATGGGTGATGAGTGTGTTTCTGTAGAAGTGAAAAGTGATTGGGATGAGTGACAGGACGGTGAGAGGTGATGGTGATAAGTGATGGGGAGCAATGAGTCTTTAATCAAGAGCTATTTGTGATAGGTAGCTATGGTGGACGGGAACCCCCTGAGAGATACTGTATGCAGACTGTCTGATGACGATCGTGTTGACGACGACGATGATGACGAATGACAATAGTAAAAGATCATTAAGGGTTGACAATGACCAGGGAAAATCCCTAAACCAGCTCGCCACAACCCCTCATCCCTAAACCAACCAACACTTCCTGATCAATCCGAAAAGCGCTGAAATCGCTTCATGATACCAGGGATGATATTGTCGTATATCATGGCATATATCATGATATACCCTCTGGTAAACTAACATGGCAATGGACAACCCACCATTTCGATAGGAAAACCCTTGGAAATTATCCATGGCTATGGTGGATTTTCCAGCCCGCCATGTTAGTTTACCAGAGGGTATCATGGTGATGGACAACCAATGACCCGAGCGCGGTGATCGACAGCAGCAGTTGACGTTCGCTTTTTGGGGCCAGGACCCAGAGAACGGCCGCGGTTTTTGGAGAGCTGCAAGTGCGGGGCCCGGGCATTGGACGGTCAGCGGAACAGGGGCCATGTTTTTATCGCTGTGATGGCATTGATGATGTGTTTTTTGAACAGGCAGATGTTTGATGGTTAATGATTCATGATTCATTGATGATGTTTTTTTGGAAAAGGTTGATGTTTGACGTTTGACTGGTGGTTAACCCTGCTTGATTTAACTAGGATGGTTGATTTGTAACCAGGCATTTATGGCATTGATGTTTGATGGTTAATGATTCATGATGGTTAACTGACTATTAGTGGCTAGGCTATGATTGTTTGATGATGGTTGACCCATGCTCAACTGGTGGTTGAGGTCACCGCAAAAAGGGCACGTCGCTCTGGGTGCTCCAGTGCCGGCTGTAGCCAACCATGGCCTGGGCATTCTGAATGTGCACATTCGAGCTTAGCAGGTAGGTGACACAACGGTGCCTGACAGTTGGGCTTACCAACCCAGTGACAGTCAAGCAGTTTTTGTAGAGGTTGCTGTGAGGATATGCCAGTTGTTGGGTACTTGGAACACCATGATCTGGACTGGAGTGCCACTGAACCGACCATTGGGACAGGCCACTTGATCCCATTGGGGCTAGCCGTTGCGGGAAGACATGGCAGTTGCAATGGCAGTGATATCCTGATAGTGGTTATTCCTAGTTATTGCTGCGGTCAACCTTGGTTTTATCAACACTAATCCACGAGGCCAAACGCATTGTCGCAGCAAAATGATGAGGCTAATCAGCATGTCACATATCCCTTTGTCACAGCAACTATTGCTCGCTCGCCAGCTATCACAGACCGCCAAAAAGTCATCTGGAAAAGAATGGAAAAGGAACTCTTCTTTGAACATCTACGTGGAAGGGTCAATCGATTGGTTTCCCGGGATGCATTGGCATCTGTGAAAATCCATAGCCGTAGATACTGAGTATTCTTCGCTATTGGCCTTGATCAGCCCATCATTACCATCATTATCCAATAAGGTTGCTTGTTTTTCGAGTGACTCAATCTGCGAAAAAAAGCGTTTGAAGATCTGAATCCCTGGGTCGCTCTCAGGTTCGGCCCTTTCCTTGAAACGCTATGACCATTGTGCAGCTCTCTGCATGCGTGGTATCAAGGCAGGGCTTTTCGCAGCAAATTCGCTTGTTTTGGAGTATGACATTATGGGACCGGATGGGACACCTATGGAAAGCAGTTAGGAAACATGCTGTTTACATGTGTTTATAACGAGATGATCATTATCTATTTACATTTATGATTGCTTTTTATCGAATTCTGTTTAACTACATTTGTTCATGTACTATGCCACGCAAACACTACGGCACTAATGAACGATTCCGCTGGGTGTTTGGTGGTGGCCTGGCCGCCCGCACAGGTGCTGGGTGATAGCGCAGCACTGGAAGCGTTGCTGGAAGAGGCCAAGAGCTGCCTGGCGCTGGGAACTCAGAGACCAGCAATGACCACAGCAGCTATGACCAGCCGCCAGAGATATGCTTAGTGCTCATGCGGTGCTGTAAGCATCTAGAAAGTAGCTAGATCCAGCTGTAAACAGCTGTGAACATAGAAACACTTAACCATCATCAGAAGTTAGTCCAGCAATACAACACGGTTCATTGTAGAACATTCATCATGATTATTGAATATTGTTGGCACATGTTCATTAAGTAATATTAATGGCTGGTTATCAACAGCTGGTGCGCGAGCCGAATCAGCGAACTGTTCACGGCACCGAGTTCCGATTCCACAACAAATGGCAAGTGTTGGACTTCCCACAAGCAGACTCGTATCCTTTTCTCACGATCTTGCACAAAGATGTTGCGATCTTGTGAGAAGGCCCCAGTTTCTTGCATGTCACCAAATTCTGTCATTCGCCATTTTCATGATCATCAAGGTCATCAAAACTATGAACAAGAGCATTATCATAGTCGTCGTCGTCGTCGTCGTCGTCGTCGTCATCATCATCATCATCATCATCATCATCTGAATGATCCAATTTTGCCAGATTCGATACAGCAAAAACGCTATTTCAGCTTCGAATTGTTGCAAATAGGTATGGCATCCATTTGCATTTTGTCAGCATTTGCATTTTTCATTTGCAGCATGTCTAACCTTGAATCCTTGACAATCCTTGAATGCCCAAGATTCATCATCATTAATCATCAACTACCACTAGTTCACCACCAAATCGATCGAAGATTCGGTTGAGCCAATGGGCAAATCACGGGCACTGCTGAGGGCGAAGCCGTCCATTGCAGAGACTTCAGAGTGCACGGAGGCAGTGTCCCCGGAGGGTGGTTGATCAATGGGGGTTCTGATCGAGTTGGTTTGCGAATGTTCATGAGGATTGGCGGTTTCTCGCGCCGTAAGGAACCCCTAACAATGGTGGGTTTACGACTATGATTATAGCTGGTTCATAAACAGCATGACTTGGAGGGTCTCGTATTTTGAGAAACACCCAATTGGAAGTATGAACCATAGTGTCCGAAATACATAATGAGATACTCATGATCTACTGTTTTGACTGTATGATCATACCATTGGAAATCCCAAGAAAAATATGGAAGGTCTGGTCCTGCAGGATCCTCTACTAGTGAATCCAATGACTTTATGTCTAGATTTCTGACTCATAGATAGCTATGGATAGTGTGGGCTCATCAGTGGTTCTAGTCAGCCAACAGCAGCTGAGGATGCACGCACAATGAGGAGAAGATATATTTAACAAATGAAACATCATGAAGGTCAATAAGCACATGCATATATGCATACATACATTTTATGCAATTGCGTTTGATCCACAAACATTGATGTGCATACACTTTATGCACAGGCGCATCTCCGCAAAGCTTCAGTCTATTGGTTGGACATTAAGTCAGAATGCATTTTGTCTGGAATGATGATTTTCAGGTGCTTAATACCACACTCACAAACCAGCGTGCCATTGATCGCACCCATGCCGTCTTTTATTTCTTATGAATTCCCATTATTCGCGCTGGTTCCATCCTGACTGTACATGTCGTATACCAATCTTCCCATGGTTTGCTGCATTATCAAACCATGATTAACCCTTCTAAATCAATATGATCAGGCACTGGTTGTGGTCAACCATTAGCAAACCAGTGGTAAACCACACATATTTTTGTTGACTCCACGCAGGGGCCCTTCTTAAAGCCCTGCAGACATCACCTTGATTGAACAGCTGGCCCATGACCAGCAGCCCCTGAGGTTCTGGGAATTGGTTCATCAGGTGGGCCCCCAACCACTTAGAGCTGTTGGTTTATAAGTAACTTAACTGGGGCGATTTCTACCAGTTATAGGGGTTCTAACCCAACTTACAACTGGCAGGGGCAAACGTTGCAGGAATGTGATGCTGAACTGGAGTATTCTTGTTGGTGTTTCCGTTGATCAGTACTCACCATTGGGCAGCCATTAAGCATTGTCATTGTTGGCTCTGCTATCATTGATATCCCCACTGTCATGTCTAAAATTGGTTGCCTGAAGACTTACCGTACCCAACCCCATTGGTGATTCCTTCATCTCGTCCTGCACCAGTACAACACGGCAATCGTCAATTTTTGCTTTATGAAAAATGATGATCCAAAAAACAGTATCCAATAATCACAATCGAGTTATACTGAGCAATCAATCGGAACATTGATCAATGAAAATAACCATCACTTGATCATGATTTAGCAGTAGTAAGCCATTCAAATCAACAACAATCAATGGAAATTAATATCAATTAGTAATCCATTGAACAAACCATTATAATCAACAATCAATGTCGAGTCGTAATCAACCAGTAATTCAACAATTATTAATGGTTATCATCCCCTACTATTAGCTATCATTTAATAAGCCAATATCAACCTGTAGTAAACCATTGGTATCAAATGGTATCAGTTTATATCAACCAGTAGTCGACCACGAGTAAACCATTAAAATCAATCACAACCAATATCCTCCATCAGTAAACCATTAGTAAACTATTTAAAACCCATGAGCAATTATAATCAACCATTAGTAAACCATTGATATCAATCAACCCTTTGCAAAGCCCAGCATTTTCCAATCAGTAGCAAACCGGCAGTAAACCATTATTTAGCCAATATTAACCAAGATTCAAACTCTTATAACTTATAATCATGATTTAGCCAATGTTGAACAATATTATGAACCAATATCAACTATTAGTAAACCACTATTTAGCCCATATTAACCAATGTTTACCCATACGGTGGTTCTCCAAATAGGGAGCCCAAAAAATGGTTTGTTTATTAATATAGATGGTTGATAACTTGATGATTTTGGGGTACCTCTATTTTGAGAAACACCCATACGAGTGTCTCTCAAAATAAGGGTAACCCCAAATCATCCAACGTAAGTGATTTTTAGAATTTACAATATTAACCGGTATTAACCGATGTTTACCCATACAAACTCTTCTTTTCCCATCTGATCAATTAGTAAACCACTATTTACCCGCTATTATTAACCACTAGTAGTAAATTTATAAATCAATTAGCGGTTTACCCATGCAACCCCCCTTGTTTTCCCATTGATCAACCACTCCCATCTGATCAGACCATGGCTTTTCTCAGGTCTCAGTGGCGCAGGAGTTAGCGCAGCGAGCGGTGCGCGCGGAAGCTGCGCGGTGCTGGGAACCGTTCTGTGGGAAGCGGCCTTCAACGCGGGTGACCAACCGAGCTAGGAGGGCAACAGCGATGGTTGATGGTTGAAGATGGTTGATCAGGGTTGTATATGGTGAATGATGGTTGATGATGGTGAATAATGGTTGATGATGGTGAATGGTGGTTGTTGATGGTGAATGATGGTTGATGATGGTTCTTGCTGCTTAAAGATGGCTAGCGATGGTGGTAAGAGGTATGATGAAAGGTGGTTCGTCACATCGTTGATGAAAGACAACAGCCACCATTCACCACGGCGAATGATGAATGATGCTTACTGATCGGAAGCAATGATGCTTGGCAATGACAAGTTTTTCCTACGATTGATGATTGGTGATTGGTGATGATAGTTGATGGCGACGAACGCTCCATCAATTGGATCAAGTGGTTGGTTTCCGTAGGCTGGTCATACCTTTGGGATGTGTTTGCAGGGGGGCCATTTACACTGTTGAATTGTTTGCAGAGGTCGTGTAGCCCTTCCCCAAAGTATTCATCTTGAGGTGGGAAATATTTCTTTGTTGGGGCTTAAGCAGGGTATTGTCAGTGTCAGCTGTCTTTGTGGGACCACCTTTCAGCCAACCCAGGTTCATCAGTATGTAGTGGTGGAGGGAGAACTGTGGGGGTTGCGTGTGATTCACGGTACTGCAATGCTGCCAACTACTATTTTAGATCCTTCCTTCGGGACGCTGCAACCGTGTATATCATGTACATATACTGTATATATATGAATTACATATTATTACCAAGTGTGTAAATGTATATATTTGGATATACATACATATACGTGTTTATATTTGTACACATATACCATTACTCTACATATGCGCATAGTAATGTCCGTATGCATACAACGAAGGTTGGGCCCCTGACAGAAGGCCTGCACCGGGGGCCATCATGCAGGCGGGATTGCTGGAAAGCTACCAGCGGACAGCGAAGTTGGAGGATCTCCAGTGACTTTGCCGGACCAGTTTCGCAACGTGGGGGTTAAGCCAGTGACTGGGAACCCCCCAAGTTGTGGTTGGTTTATTACTACGAGATGTAGCTATAAAACTATGAGTGAACAATGCATGTAACTGTACTTATATTACCTATTCTATAAAACTATGAGTGAACAATACATATAACTATACTTATATTAGGCATACAATAATTTGCTTAATTACATAAAGCTACATCAAAGCCCAGATGGGTGTGGGTCAATACCCTCCCTAGATACGAGATCCCACGTGGCTGTGGGTCAATAGCTTCTCTTTTTGCATAAGTGTAAACCTATATGGCTATGGGGGAATATTAAACAACCAATAGTGGGGGATCATTTACCAACAAAATAAGGGAAAACAATGGTTCATGATGGTTAACAATGGTTTATGGTTTTGACCCACTGCCATATGGCTATGGGGGAATACCTGTTGCCCTGAAGAACATCACATGAACAGAATAGTCTTCGTTGGGATGTCCTGCTACCTGGTTTCGATGATACGTTTTGTTGACCCCTACCGGCATAGCCACGCAGAAGTGTATGATTAGTAAACAACCACCATGGAACCACTCAACAATCGCTAAGTTGTCTAGGATCATTGACCATTGTCAAAACTGCTGGTTTGGCTATTCGCAACAAGCTTTTAAGCTCTAGGTGTACCCACAAACCATTTGTGGAAACCCAAACGCAGCACAAGAGAAGGCTGGATGCCCTCGTTTTTCGGAGGAGTGCAACGCCGATTCCATCCGGCGACGGTGACGAGCTATCACGGTGAAATCTTGTGGCAGTTTTCTGTATGGTCACAAGCATTTCTTTGTTTAGTTTGTTTGTATTTGATACATGTATGCCCAACTATACTGTATCATGGTCACAAATTTTCTTAGTAGAACATTATATGGTGAGATCCACAACCATCCCAAGCTATGGACTAATTTCAGCGGAAAAGCCAATCCGGGGTAGCCTCAATTTAGGACACGCTGGTAGCAAGGTACATGGATTGCTAAGCTGTGGGGCATTGATTCTACATAGGTTTTAAATCAAGGTAGCTCTATGAAGATCAATCCAAACAGAATTACTGGTGGTAATCCATCCTGGTAAGGGTGAATGAAGCTTTGTTTACATCGCAACATCCTACCTGCATGTATCTGCGGTGAGGGATATCCCCATCGGTGGGGGAGCCATAGATGGCCCCAAGATTCCAGGGAATGGGGATATGATCCTGTGTAGCGCTTTGATGTTTGGCAATTCCATGTGGGTGTTTCTAAAAACAGGGGACCCCCCAATATCATCCTTTATTCACCATTTACAGTACAGTAATAAACCAACCATTTTGGGAGGTTCCCAATTTTAAGAAACCATCATATAATCACCACGAGTTGTAGGGGCTTGTTGTATTTGTAGTGGTAAATCATAGGGGATAAGAACCAGTTTGGGGTTCCCCATTTGAGCAAGTTGCTCAACCCAAAAAATTGTTGCCCGGATCGAGGCGGGCCGTGAAGCTCTTTCAAGCGACCCTGAAGGAGGACGAGTTAGCTTGGGGCGGAGAATGGAACGGAGTGGTTGATAGATGATGATTAGTTAATGATAATAGTAATAGATGTAAATAGATGTGGCTGTTACGGAGTGGTAATTATTTGATTGATGGTGGTAAACTAACATGGCTGGCTGGAAAATCCACTTTTCTGGCAATGGAAACCATGGGAAATCATCCATGGTCATGGTGGATTTTCAATTGCCATGTCAGTTTACCAGGGGGTGATTAATGGTGGCAATTGGTGATTAATGGTGGCAATTGGTGATTAGTGCTGTTGAATGGTGGTTTTACATTTGGTGGTGGTTCACGGCCGGTGGTGCTTGATGGTGGCAAAGGGTGGTTAATAGTGGTTCATTGTGATTGATAAGGAACAATGATCATTGATAAAGTTCTTCATTCTCTTGAGCGGGGTTGCCCTGGTTGATCGGCCACGTTTACCGGCTTCAAACAACCATCTTGTTTTTTTGGAAGTTTAACTACCTCGCTTCTAAAACACTAGCCTTGACCGAGGAAAACCACTTGCCACACTGTTGTTGGAAATTGGAATTGTCATGGTTAAGAATAACCTCTGTCACCTCATTTGGAATCGTTTGTTGGTAATTTATTCTTCTTGAATTACCTTGTTGGTTACGAATTATCAATGGTTACTACAAGTACAATTAATGGTTACCAAAATCACAATTATTGCTTACCAAAATTACAATTACTGGTTGCCGATTTCCCTCATTTCATAGTGGAACTTCTTTGGTTACCAAAAACAGAACCAATCCACAACGCGGCTGGGAAACTGCTGCTACCATGAACTTTGAGAAGCCCCTTGGATATTTCGGAACGCTGGACTCAACCTTGAAACATACTTGGATTAGCTCATGATTTCACCCTTATGAACTGTATATTGATCATCACTAACCACAATATACCACGATGCCAACCAGCTTTAGACACATCCCTTAGATCAAAAGCCGGAGAAGCCAAACTGGTGACTGTTGCGTGCTCCATGATCTCAGGACCCGCAGAATGAAGATGCCTTGATTGGCTCTGGAACCAAGTGGAGGGACAGGGTCGCCAGCGGCCAGTGCTTCAACCAGAAATGTGTGGCTGGTTTCCGAGCAACCACAGCTGGGTGTACAATGAGAGTGAAAACATGATTCCCGAACGCGTAGCACGGGTTCTCGTATCATAGTGGGGGTCTGGGGGTGGAGACGTGTTCGCTCAACGTTGCGTCTGTGTCCGCAACCGTTCGCAACCCTAAGTATGTCTTAATTCCGTAATTGAATTTTTAATTGCGTAAGAATATCTTTAATTGCGTAAGTTTTAGTGTGTTTAATTACGTATAAATACATACTTTAAATGCGATGTATATTATATATATATATGTATATATATATATATAGCCTTTACCTGTAGTCCTTGCCCATGGCCTTTACCTGTACCCCTTGAACCCCCTTGAACCCCCTTGAGCCCCCTTGAACCGCCTTGAACCGTAGCCCCTTGAACCGTAGCCCCTTGAACCGTAGCCCCTTGAACCGCCTTGAACCGTAGCCACTGCTTGCAGGTGGTGAGTTTAATCCGTGAAAGAAACAATCTGGAGCAACAGGTGCCCTGTTTGTTGCGCCGTGTTTCTTTCCTTTGATCGGGGACGTGCAATTGCAGGTTGGTGGTCTGCTCCAAAAGCAACATAAGCTCCTGACAGAATCCCAAGCGAAGGCTTGTTGATTGCTTGACTGTCAGTGCGTTCGCTGCTGCGTTTATCCATTTGCAGGACTCAACTGCCGTCGTGATCTGCCAGCAGAAGATGAAGGAAGAAATGGAGGTGATCAAAAAGAACAAGGTTTGGTTTGAGTTCAGGATGTGTGCAATTAAAGTTCTTGTTTTTCGACTGTGTTTTGTCCATCTTTGTAAAGATTGACATTGGCAGGACAAAGCAATTGCCGAATGGAAACCATGGTACAAAAACCAGAAGGCAAAGCTGGAATCCCAAAAGGACCCATGTTCAGTTTATGATCCCTGATGACCTGCGCGCAGCTTTACAATTTTTCATTGGCAGGACTCAGAGGTGGCAGGTTGGAAGGCGTGGTTTGAGAAAGAGAAAGCCGCATTGGACCAACAGCAGGCGCCTCTTAGTCTTGAAACCTTGTTGTCGTCGTTGTTGTTGGTGCTGCTGTTGCAGAAGTTTTCGTTATGAGGAGAAATGCAAGAAATGGCTCTGGAATTCTTATGAAAGCGAAAAAAGGCAGTGGACTGCAGACCAGGCCCCTTGAACAAAGCTGAGGGATTATCAAAAAATTTAATAAAGGCTGCGTTGTCGGCCCAGGAAGAAGCTCTCGAAAAGCGAAAGACCAACCTCTTCGCGCAGATCGAGAGATGCAAGGCATCTTGTTGTTTTCAAGACTTCCTGTGATAGTCATTTTCAATATGCTGTGGCAGGAATCTGATCTCAAGAACCAGCGAATTGCTTTCGAGAAAGAGAAGACCAGTTCATCAGTTTTTGCGCTGCGCGTGCTGTTGATATTTTTCGTCCTTTGTCAGGCGAAAGAACGGGCCGAGATGAAGGAAGAACTCGGGCGCAGCATGAAGGAAGAACTAACGCGCCAGCAAGATGAAGTGAGTAATGATGCAGAGTGCAACATAGCTCCTGACAATCTGCCTGCCAAGCCGTGTGAGGAAACCCGGCCGGGAAATTGGGATGAGCTGTTCAGTTCCGAGGCGAGTCCTCTGATGCCGCATGTGTGTGTGTGTGTCACACCCCGTTTCTAGGGGCTTCACGTCACACCAACAAACGCAGGGGGACAGAGCTCTCTGATGCTACTCTGTCCAACGAAGCTGTGCATCAGAGAGGGAAGCATCCACTGGCCACGGATGTGTACCTGCAATTTCAATAAAGTGACCATCACAAGCTGTTCTAATGCCGTGTTTCTGTCAGCTTCAGCCGTCCACTGCAATCGCTGTGAGTGTCAATTACATGTTGTGGAAGAAGTGCGATTTCCAGAGTTCAACCGTCAAAGATTCAACCCAGTGAACCTGTAACACAGGAAATCATTTCATCTCATTTCACCTTATGCCTTGCATTTACTCAGTGTGTGAAATTATCCTCGTGGCCTATCCTTCTAGGTTGCCCGAGTTGTACTGTCCTTTCGAGGATGGGGAACCTGAGTTCAGATTTCACCAGTTGCTGCAGTTTTGCGGTTCGTCCGCCATGTCAATGTGTAGCTACACATTTCGGAGCCGTGATACAGGTTTCGATCTTTGCAGATTCGAATGATTGCCCAGGTTTAACCACGCAGTGCAACAACCCATTCATGCCCAGATTCGAACCAGTCACCATGACCACAGCAGTTATGTGCTCTCATGGTTGCTATGATCACAGCAGTTATGTGCTCTCATAGCCAGTTTGCCCAGAATTTTGAGTCACCCAACAGGTTCCACCAGTTTCATTTGTTTAATCCCCTTCCCCTGGGTGCTGGTTGGCTGGTTTTGGTTGTTGTCGTTTGCTTCTTTGTTGTCTGCCGTGGTGGTTTGTGGGCTTGGGCACTGCCCCGTTTTTCTGCTGTGCTTTCTCCGCCCCGCCGGGTTGGTGTCTTTTGCTTGTTTCCTCGCTCTGTTTTTCTCTCCTTGATGCGCTGTCTCCCCCCCTATGTCACTACTTTCTCTTGCTGCCTCTCGCTCAAAGGAGCGCTGTGATAATTGGAGAGTGACCGGAATCAAGCAAACAGTGAGAAGTGGCCAGAGCCGCGCTTTGCAATGTACCATGCACCATATTCACCTTGCATTACATTTTCACTCTTGCTACATGTCACTTTTTTCACAATTTGGCTTCACTGCCTTCTTCCGTCCTTTTGCTTCCTTGTTTCCACGTCGCTTCACCACGGCGACCTTTGCTTCTCCTGGCTTCTTCATAACGTACTGTGGCTTCTTACAGTGGCTTCCACGGCTTCCACTTTACTTCTCCTTGCCGTCTGTGGCATTCACTGCTCATGCT
>VSDK01019359.1:151643-168465 GCA_009767595.1 Symbiodinium kawagutii | reverse complement strand
TCATCATCATCATCATCATCATCATCATCATCATCATCATCATCATCATCATCATCATCATCATCATCATCATCATCATCATCATCATCATCGTCATCGTCATCATCATCATCATCATCATCATCATCATCATCGTCATCATCGTCATCATCGTCATCATCGTCATCATCGTCATCATCGTCATCATCGTCATCGTCATCGTCATCGTCATCGTCATCGTCATCGTCATGTCGTCATCGTCATCGTCATCGTCATCGTCATCGTCATCATCATCATCATCATCACCATCGTCATCATTTTCATCATCATCATCATCATCATCACCATCATCATCATCATCATCATCATCATCGTCATCGTCATCGTCATCGTCATCGTCATCATCATCATGACTTTTTCTAAACGAGGCTTTTAGTAATCAAACGAGGGAATACGAGCCTTTGCCAAGCGGAAGAATCAATCTACAAAAAAGGCGGCTTGCAAAAACTTAGACGTGGATGAGCTGCAGACTGCATTTGTGTTGGAAACAACTTTGGCATCTTCTCAGATTTGAAGCTACATATCAGAGGAATGTAGCCTTAGCATACACCACCATGTGCTTGGTTTCGTCACTAAAAAAGGTCAGAACTTTGGCAAGGTTTAGAGTAGGTACCCACATTTGTTGTTGCCTATCACCCTTCATTTTCAACCATCGTTAGGAGTTGTACCAACCATCGTAGAAGCATTACCGTAAGTGCCACCGACCAAAACTATTGGCCACTCAGAAGCCATTGTCCAACATCATCATGAAGCATCAAAACTACTGTTTATATTCGCAACCAACCATCATCCCTGGCCATTTTCTCAACCATCAACGGTGTATCCCTGGCCATTTTCCCAAGCATCAACGGTGTTTACCACCCGCATCTCCATCCACACTACCCATGCAACGTTTCTTTCCCCAGGCTGTGAATCACGGCAGCCAACGAGCTCAAGTGAAACTCTGTGGGGATGCCCGTAGGGCTGGCTTCACCGATGATAGAAGGGAGCCTTCTTCAGACCTAGCCTTGTTCAGCATCGGAAATTAAGAAGTAGATGTGAGCATGGTACTTAATTTGTTGTTCAGCAAAGTAGTTGTTCAGCATGGTTGTGGGCATCGTACTTCGCAACTTTGTTTCACCGATAGCAGCACTTGTAGCACATCCTCTGGGTGGTATGGTTACTGGTGCAGCATGGCTCACCAACCAACTGGTTCCTGTACACTCGTTGGTTGTCACGCTGCTGGCCTTATCCCCAGACATCTATTTACTGAGTCTATTGACCAATCTACTGGCCATCATTGAGGATCTTAGAGACAGAGCTTCTCCTCTCAGATTTTTTCCAAAAGAATTGGGGTGCAAGCTGGGCTGGTCACTTCAGGATCACATCCACACTCCCGACTTACTCCACTGCGAAGAATTGAACAGCACCAAAAATGCCATTGAGCTGGTGAGAAGGAGCCAGGAATGACGCAGCTTGATTGGCTTCAGTATCTGCATGCCTTGCCCCAAGAGACTTGAACTATTGAATATGTAAGTGCAGTTTTGCCAGAAGATATTTTCACCATGTTGCTCACAAGTCTGAAACAGGTATACAGGCAAACTGGTAAACAGGTAAACAGATTCAAATTGAAACACCACATTCACAAAGTGAGGTTTTGAATGACAGGTAGAGTCTAACCCTGGGCTTTGGACCATGCATTGACCTATTCATTCGGTCCCAACGTGACCAGACCTCTCCAGCCGTCAGAAAAGACTCGAAGCAGTTTTCCAGCGGGTTCCTGGGGGATGAGCAGCAATGACTCCTACTGGACTCTGGACCACCTTGTTCATTTTTCTCTTGATGCTTGGCTGCCAAAATCTTCTCACTGGAATGACACACAGCAACTGAGAAGACCCTTTTTGCTCTTGGAAGGTGAGAGGATCAAATGGTATGACTGCACTTTGAATACCTTTGAATCGGCAATCTGATGCTCCAAATCGCTTGGTTCGCGGCATGATTCGCTTGTACTGGCAACTCCTTTTGGGTCGTCCCAACCCAGGAGCAATGTCAGTGGTGTGGCGCGCGTGGTGGCTGCAATTGGTGGCTACATGACGCTCACCATGGGCTTGCTGCCCCTTGACTGATCGACGTCAGGTACTTGGATCCACTCAGCAAGTGGTTCGTAACGATGGGGATTGTAGCTACCCTGGGTTGATTAATTGCAGGGGTGCCAGTTTAGAAGGAAACCAATTGGCTGTTGAGGGATACCCCCTACTCCTCAACCAGGGGCTTCTAAATCCAGAGTTGGCATGCAGTGGTTTAGTAACCACTTACAAAATGGGATGATCATCGAAATATTCCAGGCCAATCGCACCAGTGTTTACTGCTTAGGATGAGGTGTGGCTCGTTGATCATCGTAGCTTCACCCTAAAGCTTCGAACCTCCCGAGGAATAGCAGTTGCTGAGATATGCTGAGATTTTACTTCTCACCCTGACCCTGTCCCTGTGGGGTGCTCGGCTATGGGCTTCATTGTTAGTAATAGGATTCTGGTTTGACATATGTAGCTGATAGCCAATTGAACGTAAATTAAATACACAACAACACGGCCGATTGAACTCATTAGATCGAATCAAAGATGGTTGTGGTTTCTTATGCTATACTATGATTATACCCACCGCCTGGTTGATCGAAACACATCATCTACCATCCGACTGCTTTTGCTCTTTGGCGCTTGATAGCTCATGTCTTTGGGATAGATAATATCCCATATTGCTGACTGTATGGTCGCGACCAGTGGTTGATGTCCAAAAATATCATTAATTACTATCAGCTGCTTGTCATATCCTCTATTATTGATTCGATTAGATCAAGTTACACCATTCCTAACATTACTTGATATTAGCCAGCAATGATTGTAACAGTATATCATATATATCGTGATCATCATGATGTTTTGCCAATTACCTCACACAATTGTTATTATCATTGGTTATGTGCATATATCGACATATCTCATATGATTGGCTTTATTCCATAGTACTGGCTATTCACAGTATCCAGTGAACTAGCGAAGAAGACTATGGTCCAATATAAGCCTGTATTACTGTAGTGGGTCGCAAAAGCATATCATCGCATACAGTAGGTTAATGGTGCGGTATTTCATTGGCTATATATGGCAACATCATTTAATGTATCATTAGATTCATTAGATTAGTTAACCATAGAACCTACCATATTAGATACCATGTATATATATATATTTATATTTATATATATATATATACAAACTAGTATATATATATAGATATTTATATATATCTATTTAGATATTTATATATATATAAATATTTATAAATAAATAAATAAATAAATATATTTATAAATAAATAAATAAATAAATAAATAAATAAATAAATAAATAAATAAATAAATAAATAAATATTTATATATATCTATATAAATATTTGGTCATTTCATGCCGTCACTTGGTTTTCACGACTGCCCCCGCGCGCACATCACGGTGCAGCACCGACGCATCGACCGTGGTTGAACCTGCATCGCACAGGTTCGCAGACTCCTTGGGCTGGGCCTTTGGAATGAAAGATGCTGCGGTGTTGATCGTGTTTTGGCACTGGAAGGGGCCCTGGTGGGGAGCAATTACTGTAAGCACCTAAGCATGGAGAGCTCTTAGGTATGTGAGCCAATGGATGTGACAGCCTTTAAAAGTAGGAATTGTGAACAAAGGTTGGCAAACAACGCTTAATAATGCATGAATGTTCGGCCAAAGTGGGTATGCATGTGGACTTGACACCAAACGTGTTTGTTGTGTTATCATCTTATGAGATGTTGGCATGATTTTTGCTTTTTGATGGATGTTTGAAAAATGTTTGGCAGTAGTAGTGGTACAATGTCTGAGCATTGGTGGACCTAGCAACTACTAGTACTTGATTGTAACCCAGCTTACCAACCAAGTTTGCGAGGTTTGCGAGAGCAATGATGGGGTTCACAGGCAATAAACAATCAGACGGTAAGATGATCTCGTTTCGTATAGGTGTTTGTTGGCCTCGAGCAGCATCTTAAAGGTCCACCTCTTCGTATTAAAGTTCCACCTGTTCGAACTTGGCAAGTTCGCGCTGCTATCGACACCAACCACTATCAAAGATAACGATTTGTTTTCAACCATAGTGGACCATAAATCCACTTGCCGGTTGTTCATGTTGACTTTGCTCCTATTGACTTTGCTCCTGTTGCTGTCGCTCTTGCTGTCGCTCTTGCTGTTGTTGCTGTTGTTGTTGTTGTTGTTGTTGTTGTTGTTGTTGCTAAGTATCAAAAGTATCGACCATTGTTCCTCCCAGCATCAATCAAAGCCATCATGCACCATCACCAGCTTGTAGATTTCCAACTGGCGCCAACTTCCACGGCGCCAAGCAGCGATTCCAAGCCGAGGTGGCTTTTGACTTGGGCTCTTTGATTACAGAGCCCCGCCTGCGTTCAGCCACGGTAGCGTTTCGGGATCCTGATTCGTATAGCCGCTGAGTAGCCCACCATGATGGAAAAACACGACCTACAACCAGGAAAGATATAACGGTGATGACAATCCATGGTAACATTGTACATTTGTAGAACTATGCAAAGCAGCGTTTACCAAGGCAGAACTTTTTGTTCGTACAAACCAATGATAGTAATCATTAGTCATTTGTGACCACTAAGAATCATTGACAACCATAGCCATTCGCAGCCATTGAGAACCAATAATCAAGGGTCATTCATGATGAGTCTGGCTCTGAACCAACATCTCACTCGGCTGCGCCGCTGGGAAGTGGCACGGAAAGTGCTGCCATCTCCCGGAGTCTTAGTGAGCCCAGTAAGAAATGGGGGTTGTTGAAGGTGATGCTAATAATGATGGCAACCCAATGGAAATGATACTAATAATAAAGATAATGCTAATAATGATAATAATGCTAAGATGCTGACTAATGGTGAGCAATGGTTCATGCCTGTCAATGATGATGGTAAGTTCATGGTCAATAGCGGTTCATGGATGGTAAACTACTGGTCAATGGTGGTTCATCGGTTGATCGCTGTCAAAAGCGGTTGAGACAGATTGGACTATCAACCGCTACTGTCAACACTTCAGATTAACAGTTACATGACACCTGTGTTTTACGGTTGACGATTATTGTGAAATTGCCGATCCATGATATTGATCGATCACCATGTTAACGATAAATAGCTCGTGACTTAATTACCGTCAAATGTGAGTGATATACATACACATATAAATACATATTCGAAACTTTTTCAGAATACGGACAAATCTCCCATCAGCCACAATTCCTGACAAGGGTGAGTTGACAACAGTTCCAGATTGCAGCTGGTCATTTCTGCGGATCCCCAAGTTTATTGTCGCATATGGTCGAGGTGTTCACGCATAAAGGTCACCCGAGGAACAAGAAATCCCATTGATTGACGGTACTCCAAGATGGCTCAGGAAACATGTATATACATTTTGCACAATAAAAGGAAATATACACAATCAATCATAATCATAATATATTTATATATATATAGAAATGTAGTAAATATACTTTTTGCATACATATTGATCATTCATTCATATGTCAACCTTGGGTTCGTGGTCATGACATCCAGAATCCAGAGCCATCCAAGGCTTGGAACCTGCGAAAGCACATCAGCTTATCCTTCATGCTGGTGCCGCGGCCGCATTACATGGTGATGCTGGTGATATGCCGAGCTGGGTCAAGCTCTTAACCAACAGCCATGGGTAGTCGTGAACCCATCCCAAACAGTTCGACTAGATTGGTCATGGCTGGGGGATGTGAACGGCTAGGGTTCCAGCACGTGATTGACCTGTTGCCATATCCGCAGTTCTGTTGATGATATCCCTTTGATCGTTTGTCACACCTACGACTGTTGGCTATCACGTTTGGTTATCTAGCTTTTTGAGGACCACGGACTACTGTGAACGTAAGGCCTTTGTGCGGTGCAACGTGTGGTGCCGGACTTTGCCAACAACATGATCTTGATGAACAGGTAAATCAAGCATCCGATTATCCCCATAGGAGACATAATGCAATCAGTTGTATCTATTCTGACAGAAAGGGAAGGGGCCAACTACCTCGTGAATGAGTAAAGGTCTGGCCGCCGAATGTACGTGCTGCGGTTCTCCTTAGCTGTGGACAACCTTTGGGGTTATCCAAAGAGCATTAGCCAGGTCAAAGAATGTGCAACATCACTTGGCTGTATATCACATGATGTTTGCATAGGTTCAACGATCCCGCTGTGTTCCCCAACCGAAAGATTCCACTCATTAGGTTTGTAAGCTGTTTGCGTGGTGCATGGCAGAACATGCAGGCCTCCCATCAACTCAGATCTCAGATTACCATGAGACAAATGGGGGCTGTCAGGGGCCCTCTGGGGGGGTACCCAACTTGCCCATGAGTTGAGGCTACCGTGGCAAGGGTGGTTGTTTCGTTCGATCCGAGTGCATCCACCTAATTGCCCTCGTAGTTGATGATCAACTTAGGTTCTGAACATACCTCGTATTGGGGGGCTCTTCATCCGCATTGATGATCAAATACTTCTTCAATATGCAACCGCAACTGTTGTGTCGCCTTTTCGGTCGATGGTCGCACCATGTTGCGCCCCACGGTTCGTTTGTTGCCGCCTAACGTCGTTGCGTCACAGCACCCGCCAGGTGGTAGGAGTTCCTTGGACCATTTTTGACCTGCTCGGGACGAAGGTGGGACCACCAGGGACCACCAGGGACCTCGACGAAGTTTGGATGCAGATTGGATCTTTTCAAGTGAATGATAGGGTATGAACAGCAGCTACTATTATAAAATCATGGGTTTGTGATTGGATCTTTTCGAGTCAATGGGGTATGGCATGGACCAAGATCATCTTCAGGAAGAGCAGGGATACAACCTGTTCCCAAAACGTCTGGGTGACGGTACTGAGGCACTTGACTTATTCAAGTTGTGATTAATCAACATCAACTGTCATTCCCATTACTAACCATCATTAAACATCATCAACCACTATAAATAGCCACTATTAAATCATCACCCAGATCATCATCAACTACTGCAACTAGCCACTATTGAGTGATCACCCAGACCATTAACATTCACTACCTGCGGCATGACCTGGGGTAACCGTTTTTTCGGTGCCCGAAAGGGAGGATTTTCGGGGAAGGGGAAATGGGAATGACAGGGTTATGGTACAGCGGTGATATGGCTGTGATGTATGAAGGATACAGTGGTGATACTAGTTCTTCACAAACTTGGCTACAGTAATTACATGTGATTCTAGTTGATAGTTAACGCTCTATATTGGTAAACCGCGGTGACGAGTGTTCAATGATTTGTTACTGGAGAATACGAGAGGATATTAGCCAATACAAATAGGAATAGACCAGCTGTATGATGCTTTCATTGTGGTCAATGGTGATTGATAAAAAGAAATGCTTATCAACAAGAACCTAATACGCCGTGAAACATATGGTAAATGCTTATCATAGTTAAGCATTTCACTTTTTTTATTTGGATTGTTTAAGGCAATGGCTATGAACACATATGTCGCATACAACTCGCTCAACTATTTTTAGAGTATTTCTCCAAAGTGGTAATGTCAATCCAAATGTCGACCACATCACAGGGATTTGACTTTCTGCGACATATTGTTCCCGGGCCCCAAATCATTAAATGAGCATTGTCCAAAGTCTCTGGTTGATGATTGTGGTGGCTCTACTGGATGGTTTGTGTGGAATTTCATATCAGGACCTGGGAATGATTCAGCTGCTCAATTTAGAAACCCGGTTGTGCAGAATGCCTTTGATTGCTCCACCCATTGGTCGTTTTGAAAGCTACCTGTGTCACCACGTCCCCACAGGTTCGACCCAAGTTGGTGCAGCAATTTGTCACCATGCCTCAGAGTGTCATGACAGATGATATTCACAATCCGGTTCCTAAGGGGATATGTGCCAAACCATAGGGTAACCAATACCCCACCAAAAAATGATCATCTTACTAGGAAAGCATTGGTTTTGGGGGTACTGTACCACTCTCAATTTTGGCACATACCTAAGTATCAATCAAGTGGCATGATTTTCTCCCACACACACACAGATATGGTTCTGGTTCCGGCTTTCATAACTGGCCCTCCAACCCATGGAGTCAGCACTCACAACTCTCCAGCGTTTGGATATCGTATGATCTCCTTCCCATCGTCCCAATCCGGCGCCAACGGGAGGTCCTGATTGGCAATGACCAAGCAGGTTGGCTGAAACAAGCCTTTGGTGTTTTGTTATTCCTAGCCGCTTGGCGAGTCTGGGCTGGCGGAATTTCAAGCTCGAGTTTAATGAACATGTTCTCTTGAAGGTACCTTGTATGGATGCATACATAACTAAGAATGCTGTATCTTAACCTTAATGGTGTATCCATTTTCGGGTGGGAAACTCAGCGTTTGGAGGTACCTCGTACGGAAAAAAACCATTGGTCAGCTTCAAGGGTTGATCGGACGCTGGAGAAGAAGTGGGGGGCTCCCTGCTGGGCCCACCCGAAGGGACCCGAAGGGGCCGGGTCCGGAGCCTAACATGGCCAGATGGGAGCGACCTTTTCAAACGGGGGTCCATGCTTGAAGTTGGTAGCGAACTGCTGTTTTTAGATCCAGCCCGTGTCACAAGAATGGTTGACCGATGGGATATGACGGATGCCAGCAGGAGGTGGCATGAACGTGTAAGTACATGTAATTACATATTACTTTGTATTCTTGTTGCTAGTACAATCAATTGCATATGCTAATCATGTTTTATATAGCTCATTAGAAACAGTGAATTGAAATGATGTGAATATGTATAACAGATATATGAACAAATTCAGTAGATATTAGTTATTGCATACTTATGCAGAGATAGACTACATCTAGACAGCCATGAGCAGGCCTTCAGCCCTCAGGTTCTGGCTACCGATGCCTTTGCTGCGTGGAAAAATGCGAAACAGGCGCCTTTTTGGCGAATCTGCGAAAATGAGTGATGGCTCGGTATGATTTGGAGGGAGTTGCTGGTTCATATTGGTAATTAGTCCTTAATACTGGTGATTGATCTTAATACTGGTCAACTATGAGTACGGGGTATCATTGTAACATTGGTCATTGGTTGTTAATACTGTGGGGGTTGGTACTGGCAACCAATTAGCTGAGCAATAATGCTGTGCTACTGGTCGTATTGTTCAGGGGTTATGCACGAGGGTTTCTAGTGAGCAAACATGGTAATTTAGTTGTTCGAACAATAGTGAATGATGGATACTAGCTCATGAGCTCACCATCAGCAATGGAATCTGGGACGTTCAAAGCCTCCATTCGGGTGGACTTGGGATCACTGACAAAGAATTTCACCACGGCTGCATGTAGACATTGAAGTATCGTCATGACTAGTTGGCTGTACCTGCTTGCACCATCATTCTATGGGTTCTCAATGGGACAATCGCCACCATGTGGCAGACTATTGCAGGACACCCAAGTCAGAGAGCACCATGTGGGACGTAAGATGGTTTGATTATATCTGCCCCACAGTCAAATGCCTACCAATAGATAAGTTCTCATCGTATCTGGTTGTGCCAACCAATGAATGATCCTACCATCGACTGAAATGAAAATACCAATCAATCTGGTAACAAATGGTTATACCAAACAAGAAACCATGGTGTATCAACTTATACTGGCTGGTGGTTTCTAACATTTTGTATTTTCCCTAGTATTATCGACAGGTTGGTTGACAAGCATATTTTTCATGACGGGGTGGTTCAACCTCCAACTAGTGGACCAGTATAAGCTGGTTATATGGCAGTGGGTCAAAACCTTGTACCCCTGGTTCCCCATCATTAACCATTGTTTTCCCTATGATTAGTGGTGGTTATCCCCCATTCATTGGTTGATTAATATTGACCCATGGCCATATGATTATTAACCATTCTTAACCATCTAATCAACCATTATTAATTAATCATGGTTGATCACCATGGTTGAACCTCCAACCAGTGGACCAGCAAAAGCTGGTTTACATGCTGTAAACCTTGGAGTTTCGAACCTCGAAGATCTCACGGCGCGTCGCAACAGAGGCTCCAAGTGCTACGCCCGCACCGGCCTGCGTTGGTGTCAAGAGCAACGAGCTGCAAGGCCGAAGTGGTGCTGAGCGCTGGATAGTAGAGCTTAAAATGAGCTGAATGATGTGATAAAACTAGGGGATACGCCCTATAAGGTAGCTTAAAAACATGGTTATAACCCCAGCTAACATGGTTATAAACATAGTAGAGCTTAATGAGCTTTCCATGGATGTGCAGCTCGGGTTATAACCATGGTTACGCCCTATGTTTGGTAGCTTGTAACCCCTGGAAACCATGGTGACCACTTACTAAGTGGGGGTGCACATCCAAATATGGCAGAGCTTAATGAGCTTCGTGAGCTTCATGATCATTAACTGTTGTCGCTCAGTTTGGTCAAAGTGATGTTTTAAAACTAGCAGATACCCTGCAACAATAGTTCGGAGATACCAACTATATTCGGGGATATCAATGGTGATCAGTGATGGTGTGCATTGGATAAGTACAGATTCATGATGATTGTCCAAAAGTAGTGGCGCTGAATGATGAGCACTATATAGTGATTTGCAATATCGGCCAATATAGCTATATGGTAGAGGTTTATGATGTTGAATAGTGGTTTATGATGGCTTGATACTGGTTAATTTAAGGGGGTGGTAAGCAACAATGACATGGGTATACCAACTATATGATTGCTTAGAATCTATCCGGAATTGTTGAATCATATTTAGCTACTGATGGTCAACCATACTTAATCATCAAAATAACATCAACAAACACCTTTGAGCCTAGGCATCATTTGCGGGTCCGCCATTTATGGAGATACCAGGACAAGTATAGTCATGGTTTGGAATTATCAGCCCCAAAATCGGATGTATCCGAGTAAGCGAGATCGCAAGCTGGGTCTGAGTAGCTCACCAAAACAAGGTAGAGATGTAGATCACAAAGCATCACTGGTTGGCGGTTTCGTTTTTTTAACGTCCAAGCATACCAGATGGGATGATAGTCTGACAATTACGTGGACAAACATTTTCGCTTGGGATGTGACAACCAACCACCAAGTGGATCAGCAAGATCCATGTAGATCATGCACCGAGACGGTGACTGGCCAGGTTCAGCGAACACCGAAACGCAGGTCAGTTGCAACGCGTCGAAGCTTGGCCGTGGTATTCCCAAGGGACCAAGGAGCAGGGTCAAGAAGAATCATAGTAGGAGTCAATATTTACCAACCAAGTAATGGGGGATATAATCAACAATAATAGGGAAAACAATGGTTAGTGATAGGGGCACTAGGGGTACAGGGTTTTGACCCACTGCCATATCCACTGCCATTTGGAGATTTATGGGATGTGAATAGTCAGGGGTACAGGGGTTTTTACCCACAGCCACATCCCAAGAAGTTAAACATCAACCATCAACCACCAGCCATCATCAACCCTCATCAGCCATCATCATGTATACTTAGCAGTCATCAACCATCATAAGCCATCATCCTGCACGGTGAACTGAACCATCGAGCCATACGGGACATGGCCTTTCCCTTTTCTCATCGCAGAATCGCAGAGCAGTCTTGGTGTCGGAATGTTCCATGCACATATGAATCTTGGTCAGTGGTTTGACTGACATTCTTTATTTCACCCATATGTGGAATGGTTGGTTGATTGATAAGCGTTTTTACGATGGCTAAAAACCTAAAAACCACCAACCAGTGAATCTTGGTATGTTTGGTGTTGAGCCAGAAAACAATGGTCATGGACCCACACCAACGATATCTAACGATGCAAACTCCGAGAGTCCTCGATGCAAGGAAGATTCGGTGAATTTCACAGCCGTGTTTGCTTGAAGGTGTGGTTGTTGCATTAGAAAGTTTGCTCGAAAACATACTAAACAATCAGAAACGATCAACTTGGTGGTTGTTGCATATCAAAAGATCACAACTTGGTGGTCCGATCAATGAAGATCTGCCTGATGAGCAGCTTGGTGCACTACTTGGACCAGCGCATGGAATAAACACTAATTAAACCAAAGTGATTAAGCCCTCATGATAGCCGAATCAGATTGTGCCACCATATCGCTGGTGATTCAGGAGATTGATTAAACTGGTTGAAACTTAGAGATTGGAAACTTGTTTGTTAAAGTATGGAAACTGCTGGACACTTGTTTATACAACATGACTATGTTGAACCAATCAAATCTCGCTGTTCAGTTAACTACTATGATGACTGGTGTAGACTTCTTCAAACTGGTAATCAATCTGATCAAATTGTATACTAATCTGATCAAAATATCCACCATAGTTGGCAACATTTTCCCCAACTAAAAAATTGTCAACCACCAGATCACCGAACTGAACTATCTATTATCATAACATATCATAACTTCAATCTGATCATAATATCCCCAAATATATCCCCTACGACCAGATCTATGAACGTTTTCATGGTCCCATTGAAGTCTTCGCCCTTGGACACGCACACCGTGCGCACCGCGGCGCGAGCCGCGCGGCTCCTGCGTTTCGAGGGCACCGACTTCGCCTGCTTCGAAGCCCATTGCCGCGGCGCCCCCGTGGCTGAGCCGCAGCACGGGGCAACGGTGATAGCGACGAGCCGCCACAAGCAACAAGCAACAGCGAACAAGGAGATATGGTTATGGATGGTCGGTGATGGTTATGGATGGCTAATGATGGTAGGTGATGGTAGGTGATGGTAGATTGATTATAGACAATTATTAAATAGATTTCAGGTAGGGATGGTATGCAACGACATGGTTATGGATGGTTAAGTTTATTATGCATCATTCATCAAAACTTTTCTGGGCTCCGAAATGGCACGTGGAAAGTAAGAACCAACTAAAATATCCGGATATGTTGGGTTCTCCAAATCGGGGAACCCCAAAGATGGATGGTTTATTACTACAAATGTCAAACCTCTTGGATGATTTGGCTAGATTCGTATTCATTTTATTGATGGTTAGGTTTAAGAATGGTAATGGGATGGCAAGTTCTTGACGTGGTTACGATAATACGACCATGCTACCATCGTTAAGACATTTGGGACACAATTTGTGATATCATGATGGGTGATAACGGTTGTTATTGGCAATATTATGATGATTATTAAGAATGCTTGATCTTTGATAACAACTAACAATGCAATGTCTCTATCTAAACGCATATGTGGTGGTGTCTTGAAAATAAGGAACCCCAAAATGCTTGGTTCATTGCTATAGATGCTTAATAGTGGATGAGTTGGTGGTACCCCTATTTTAAGAAACGCCAATGTATATATCAACAACTCTGGGAGATCCTAATATCAGCCGCTGCCGCCTTGTTTTTTCAGCGCTTGTCACCAGCGATGCAGCTGGACATAGCTGGGTGGTCTATGAACAGATGAAGTGTCATAAACCATCATTTACTACTGGGGTTCCTTTTTTGGGGAACCTCCAAAAAAAGGTTTGTTCACTACTATCAATGACTAGTAATTATTTCAACCAGTATCAGTAATTCAAGTATCACTAATGATGATGAATGTTGATGGGTTAATGATGATGAATGTTGATCATGTATCCAATATACTAAATAGTATCATTAATTCAAGTATTGATGGGTTAATGATGATGAATGTTGATCATATATCATAGACTCTGTTCCAGAGGAGGTTTTGTGAAAATTTTGTGGCTATTCTCGACATCTACGTGCAGGGCCCTTCTGAGTCTGCAGCCACAGCTTGTGCTTCACGGCCACAGCTTCTGCGGTGCGAGCACAGTGACCAATTTATCTGATGTCTTAAATTTGCCACATGGGCCGGAGCCTGCGGCGAAGAGGCGGCGGACTGCGGAAGAGGCTTGAATGAAGCAGCTGCAGCAGCCTCGACAAGGAAGAAGCAAGCATCCGTCATGTGCTGCAGGCAACTCCTGCCGAAGGGCCCACTGAAGAGGAGGCAATGGCCTTCTATCTATTTTTGGTGTGAGTAAGAGAAAAATCTTGAAATTATAACAAGAACCGTTTCATTTCATATGCTTAACAGTGGTTGAATCTGGAAATTATTCAAAAATTTCAGGTCGAAGTTCCAGACTTCGAAGGAGACATCCTCGCAGAGTTGGGCGTGGAGGATAGCAATTACGCACAAACAGTTCGACTTACAGTGGATGACAGATCTAGGTTTCATTCATTGTCTTGAACAGCCTCGCAGGAAGAGCCAGCTGAAGAGGCGTGCAATTTCGATCCTTCAGCTTTCCAATCAACTAAAGCTCTTCTTGCAGGAAGATGAGGCTCCTGAGAAGGCAGTGCAAATATGAGCACTGGGCGAATCTTTTTGATGCTATTCACACAGGATTCAAATGAAATTTTTCTGGGCGATGCACACTGCAGACGCAGCCAAGAACTCTATTTTGTATGCCATGTTTTCTTAAAATAAAAAAGGAGGTATGGTTGTTGCAGGCCGAACCTGCGTCTGGCGAAGACTAGGAGGCATGATTCCTATTGGCAAAAAGCATTGAGCTGTCATTTACAGCTGCCGGTACAAGGTCGGACCAGTTTTGGTTTTGGCCCGCCGCCGCGGCCTTGGAAACTGGAGAGGGAACTGGAAAGCTTTCTCGCTGGTATTCGAAAATTGCAATCAGTCACAAACTCTGACTGTGGCTGTCGTGTTCCCGGAAGACTCTTTATCTACTGGTTATCAGTATTTTAGTGGAAGTTTGGATGTTCAAACTTCCGATGTATTCAGAGATGCAGCGTTCAACCAGTCAATCAGAACAGAAACAATTACGCGTGTGAACACGTTGAAAAAAACCGCGAAGCTGTAATTTAAAAGATGTTGCGACTATGGATGCGTCAGAAGGTTAGTTTCGTAAAACGGCGGCTACGGAGGTCACTTGGGATGCATCGGCAAAAATCGTACTTGCCTAGGCGAGATGCGTGTTTGCAGGTAAAAGTCTCAAAAGAGACATTCCTAACAAACTCTTGGAAGATGCGTTGTTGAAAGCTTGCACTTTGCCACAGCAACACATTTACAAGTGAAGATCCTAAAACTAAAAAATATTTGTAGCCGTAGTTTGGAAGTTGAGCTCCTAATATTGCACTTCGTTAAGGCGATACGCACAATGGAAGCCAAAAACTTAAAAATGTGTTCCTTGTCACCTTTGCAAGATGAGGCATTGAAAAATAGCACGGTGCTGTAGTGAAGCGTGCATTTCAAAATTTGCATCCTAAAAAAAGCTCGAAAGTTTTCAAGTCTCTCAACGCTTCAGCGGCTGTTTGACAAAACGAAGCGCTGCAGCGTAAAGCGCGTGCGAGACAGACTTCCGAAAGAAGCCTTCACATCCGTGTAACTTTTTAGGATCGTATGTTAGCCGTCTTAATCCTGCGGGTTTCAGGACAATGCGATTTTTTTCTTGTCACAAAACTTGGTAATCGCCTCGTTTTTCAAACACATATATTAATCATGGGGTTTTAGAACATTCGGGAATGAAAAACTTCGCAAAAATTCAATATCGCTTTGTTCGGAAGATCAAGTATTAAGAAATTTACACCATTGTGGCATAATAGCATTGGGGATGAAAAGCCTTGAAAAACCGCTTCGGTACCCCTAAGATCGAATGTTGAAAAGATGTCAATTCTTCGCAACCTCTTGGAACTTATAATATTACCATCAAGATCAGCCTCATCACCGCACTGACATTACCACATCCTTGTCACCTTCTCACCATGGCAAGCACCAACCAAATATCATCAGATTCAAGTACACAAACAAGCATCAACATTACCAACCAAAAGCCCGATAAATTTTGAGGTCTCTGGAAGGTCGAGGCCTTGTTCGAGTTCCAGCGCTGGACCACTTTCGAGGAACTCGTTCAAGCGCTCGCGTGAAACTTAGATACAGCAACTTGAGCCATTCTATCAATACAACGCCCAGGCTCTGGCAATGCAAGTCTGCCCTTCTGCTTTAGACCCGCACCGTAACCGGATTGCGGCATGGGTCACTCTCAAAGAGAGTCCGGCGAGGCCCACAACTCAGGCACAGTCCTTCCTCGATCATCTTTGAAGCTTGACCGGAAAGTCATGGCATGAACACCTAAACTGCCCCTGCAGGCCATGAAAGAAAAGGCTGCCAGAGAGGCCAAAGAGGCCAAAGAAAAGGAAAGGGCCAAAAAGAAATTGGAGGCGGCAACCACTCCTCAGAAGGCAACTTTCATCTTGGACTGCGGCAGGCTGCTGAGAAGAAGTTGGCAAAGAGACGAGAGGCCGAGACCAAAAAGAAGCGCGAGAAGCGCAAGGCCGACCGCGAGTCTGGGGACGCAGACGTCGGAAACTTAGAATCTGCATGTGTCCAAACACTTATCCTCGCACTTGCAAGGTCAAGAAGGCACGTTCGGACCAGCTCGAAAAGGACAGGCTGAGGAAGGCAGCCTCCAGGAAAAAGGCCAAGGAGGAGCAAGAGGAGCTCCGTAAGCTGGCGGAGGCAAGCTCCCAGCATAAGCCTCAAATTTCGACATCGCTGCCATTGACAGGCCAACGGCCTGCACCCTCCCACCAAGAGGGCGCGCCGGACGCGCCAGGCCCGGTGCCAGAGAACAAAGCAACTGTCAGCACATCCCGCAAACTAAGGAGTGCGCAGCGGCCGAGGCCATCAGTGCAAGCCAGCAACATGTGCTCCTGAATAGTTGAGATGTTGAGATTCCATTTAGGCAGCAGCGGCAGGTG
>VSDK01019359.1:139989-151317 GCA_009767595.1 Symbiodinium kawagutii | reverse complement strand
ATAGTTGAGATTGTGAGATTCCATTTAGGCAGCAGCGGCAGCTCCGGCCGCAACCTCTGAATCACATCGCGTGCATGAATAGACTTATTTTGACCTCTAAATCCACCTGCAGGCATCTGCCACGCCTGCAGCCTCCTCAGAGGCAACGCGACAATGTCCACGCGATTGAGTTTCAACTTGGGATGTTAATATTCAAACGCCAATCAAAACGATTGCTACAAACACACACGCATCAATGGCGGCGCTAGCCACAACCTCTGTTCAATATCCAATTTACAAATAGTATCATCAATTCAAGTATCATTGATTAATGATGATGAATGTTGATGGGTTAGTGATGATGAATGTTGATCATACATCCAATTTTTTTTGAAATAGTATCATTAATTCAAGTATCAGTGTTGATGAACGTTGATGGGTTAATGATGATGAATGTTGATCATATATCCAATTTACTAAATAGTTTCATCAGTATCACTGATTAATGATGATGAATGTTGCTGGGTTAATGATGATGAATGTTGATCATATATCCAATTTTCTAAATAGTATCATCAATTCAAGTATCATTGATTAATGATGATGAATGTTGATCATACATCCAATTTACTTTTAAAAAGTATCATTAATTCAAGTATCATTAATTTTCATGAATGTTGATCAAGTATCATTAACTATTATCAACATTCTGACTACAAAGAGTCTGCTTCTTCTATAGTGGCTTCTGCGGCTTTTTTCGCACTGCCACTCGAGCCCGAGCATCTACGGATCCAGCTACCAAGTGCAGCTGCTCCCATACTATCATCAACATTCACCAACCATCATGAACCACTATTAATCTACAATCATTAACCCCTCAACCATCATTCACCACTATGAACCACTTTTGATTGATTCTCCATCAGCCACTATTCACCCACCATTATTCACCCGTACCCTTGGAACTTTCACATGGCCTGCCACTTTGCAGATGACCATTCATCAACAGGCAAAATTTAGGCTCTTCCCGGATGGCACTTGTCAGTAACATCCAACCATCAGGACATGGTTATGTTAAGACACCACCGTATGGTGGTTTCTCAAAATAGGGGTACCCCAAAAATGGATGGTTTATTGCTATAAATGACTACTATTGGATGATTTGGGGGGTCCCCTATTTTGAGAAACACCCAAATAGGGAACGCCAAAAATGGATGGTTTTCTAGTTACTCCAAAATGATACACTCTTGGATGATTTGGGGGTACCCCTGTTCTGAGGAACCACCATCTGACCAACAGCAATGCAATCACAAGGTTGGTTGGTGGGTCGGTAAGGTGTGTCTTGCCCATGCCTACAATGGCTGGTTGCCATGCTATGCCCTATTGATCACTTCTTAAGTTCGAGAAGATGCGAGACACTTGCTATACCAGCAGTTTGGAATGCATCATTTGATAGTTTAGGATTTATAGTACTTGGACGAATATGGACAAGTCAGAAACCCTTTGCAGTTTCGCCTGAGAATCTTTTTCTGCAGAACACGGTGACTGTTTGTGGTTCTACCTACTTGCTGGTTTACCATAACATCTCCGACTACTTGGAATATTTGGAATCTGATGTGGCTCAAACATAACTCACGTGGGCGTTTGCCTTTTCTCCCGGAAACTCCAGTCTGATGAGCATTCCAAGCATTCTATCGCAAGTTGAAGTTACCCCTTGTGGAGTCGATTTTGCATTGATCCTAGCCATGTAATGTATGTCAAGATGGCGTGTGGACTGATTTGGTATTCCTCTGCCAGCCACTTCTTGCAAAGGTTTGATTGCCTCGAACAGTGGAGATGGTGCCTTTTCTTGGGCATCTCGGAGCATAGATGCCCACAGTTTTTGTCACAGTTTTTGCGGGAGGTAGGTAGAATTCGCTAGTGCGAGGTTGAAGTCACTAGTGCTCAAGTCACTAGTGCTCTGCTGCCCCGGCAGCATGTAAACACACATGATGGCACTCTTGTGATGCAGCTGCTTGGCACATGTCACATCTCGAGGAGTCACGGGTGGTTTGCTCAAGGGCAGCTTGGCGGGTGAAGCATTGGGCTTGGCCTGCGCTCAAATGATCCATTTCATACGGCCTAGCTTTCGGAATAGGTACTGTAGTTGATGAGCCGATGGAAATATCCATGTTTTGAAATGTTTTGGGCTTGGGGATTCTCATTAGAAATCAGAAAAAGACGACACAATTTCTGGCAGGTTGTGGATTAACGACACATAACGACACCCATGTCGAATTGCTACCGGGGGAGCAGAATGGGTGCACGATGTAGAGGAGATGGACTAAGCACTGGACAGTTTTGCAGCAGCATGTTTAATTTTCATGGAGAAGGCGGAAAACAATCCGTCTCTTGGCGCGTTCACGGAAAGAAATAGCAGTTTTCAGTACAGGAGGTTCTTGAGGGGCTAGAAATATATGAAATCTTTGTCTCTATGATTCAAATGGCCGCTTTGAGCCTTTCGGTGCAAACCGCGCAACATGGAACAAAATGCATGGCTCGCGTGTGGAAATTGAGGCCTCTTTACAGTGCCAATGCCAGTGTTGGTATTGTTCGTGCTCTTCTCTGGCATTGTTCTTCGGCTCGATGGTCGGTCAGCAATTGAGCGGTGGTCAATGCGACTTTTTGTTGGTTGTCACCAGTGATGCTACATTCGCAGCCAACTGTTCGTTTGGTGATGGGAAAAAGTCCGGCACTGCCTGGTTGGAACCCTGTCATGCACTGTCATGAGACATCCTTAGAGATTGATCTTCGATCAACAAAATTGTTTGGCCCATAAATCAGAAATACGATATGCATGTTATAGCACACGCACACACACACGCACACACCATGAGGCAAACCAAGAGCAATTTACGGTAAATCCGGTGGTGGTTTAGTAATACTCATCCAAGCAGGCTCCATCTACACAGGGCGCTAGCAACTTCGCCAAAGGAATTCTTCATCAGTGAGAGCTTACTTTCTCAATTATGTCTTGGATTCAGATAGTGGATTGTCCATCAACAGCCGTGTTCTTTCACTCAAATCACATCTCTCTCTCTATATATATAGCATATATTACATATGTATCTAAAGGTCCGTGAGGTACCACCACAGGTGGACAACCCCAAACAAGTAGGGTGGGACATCAGATGGGTGTTTCTCAAATAGGGGTCCCCCTAAATCATCCAGTGCATTACAGCAACCATTTGTATTAATTAGATATCTGCATATGAAATTGAATTCGTAGATCCAATGATCCAACTAGGTTGGATCCTCCAAAAGCCAAGGCTTTGAAATGGTTGAGGAATCGATTGGTCGGACCGGGACCGTTCTCCAAGAGCAGTTTGATGTTCCACATAAGTCTCGTGTGCTTGGGGAAACCGCATCATTTGGGGTGTACAGTTTAGCATCGCCGAATCAAACCGCCGGCTGTTAAGTGAGAAAGACTCAGCGAACTAAGAGTCTCCATTCCTTTTCGGGTTGCCATACCTACGTAGTTTTATCGATAGCAAAGTCATCATGGACCGATCACAGCAATCACGACACACAAAGCAGTGCTGCAGATATGGCGCTTTATGCAAATGGGGAACCCCAAAAGTGGTTGGTTTATTGCTGTAAATCGTGAATAAGCTCGATGATTGGGGGGGTCCGCTATGACTTGAAACCCCCATTTGTGGACGACCTCAAATGACTAGGCACGCTAGGCCTTCGCACCCATTGGTAGATCCTGAGATGGTCCTGGAACAACCCCAGTTCTCAACAGCAAACCAACAGTGACATAGTGGGTTTGCTTCGGTCTGCCGGAAAACAAGCGGATGGTTCACAAGGGTACGTATGCTAAATGTTGGCTAGTCATGGTTGATGATGAATATTGGGCTTCGACATATCAAAGTTGATACTTCTGACCTCTTCTGACTGTCAGTGGCTTGTGCTTGGAAGGTTTTGCTTCGTTGCTTCGTTCACGAATTTTGCATCCAATACGGTCTTGGAATTCCACTCCGGATGGTCACCCGGTCATCCCGGTCACGGCGTTTGAAAACCAAGGACAGAGATACCTGGCGAGCCAACATCATCGTTATGTCAATCGCTGGCGTTTTCCCCAAGGTCGCCGTGAACCGTGGCACACACAAATACACACACACACACACGAACAAATGAGTACCCAAATGATCCGTAAAATGGCAGGAAAATGATCAGTTCGGGAGTGGATACTGTAGTCTACTCCGTACTTCCCTTTACAACAACTCCATTGGGCAGTGATCGTAAATGATGGTAGTCTCGAGTCTCATCGACTCTTCCATCAGCGTCAGCTCTCTGAAGAATGGCAGCGGCAGCAGCAGCAGCAGCAGCAGCAGCAGCAGCAGCAGCAGCAGCAGCAGCAGCAGCAGCAGCAGCAGCAGCAGCAGCAGCAGCAGCAGCAGCAGCAGCAGCAGCAGTAGCAGAAGGCTTAGCAGTAGCAATTGCATGCAACACCGTCGTGAAAGCGTATCAGCCACAGAGTCATTTGCTCTCCCCTTGTTGATTCATGCCTCGAAGAGGCCTAGCACGGCCTGCACTTCTAGCCCTGGGCCTGGGGCAACCTCTTGCTGAACCAATGGCTTTGTGCTTGGGCAGATTTGATGGAATCGTCCAACTTCCGCAGATATTGCAGTACATGTACATTCTTTCCAAATTAACAGAAGCAAACCCATAGAACCCCATAGATGTGCGTGGATATTGCTTCCAACCATGGAGGATTGGTCACTGCCAGGGGTACTACTTGTTCTATGTGAACCAGGAGATGGAGTGGGCCAAGATCCCGCATCTCGTCGATGAGGGTGGCAGTGTAGCCATGGTTTGCGTATCCATGGTGGCTGAGCCCAGAAGTTCTGCTGCGAGTCATTGCCCGTGCTGACTTGGAACGGCAATGCATGGGACGAAGTATATACCACCTGGAAAACGGGAAGGCAAACATCAGGGATTTAACAAGTTCATCAACCTGATGACTTGTCAAGTAATTGCCGTTTTGCTTTTTGACAAGTTCATCAGGGATTTAACCAACCCTTTGATCAAGCAGCTTGGTGTTGAGTTGCTTCCCAGCCTTCTCAGGCTGTTTGTGGCGACGATCGTGGGGGTGGTGGCTGCAAATCCGATTGGGAACTTTATTGTGCCTTGGCCTTTGATGCCAGCAGCGACGACGCCAAGTCATGTCCCCTCAGCCTTTGGAGAAATTGTCGCGTCAGCTTGGCGTTGAAAGTGCCCTGCTGTACCCTCGTTCCAAAAGCATCACAAGAAAGCTTGCAAGAGTTTAGAGAAGATGGGATTTCCTCTCGTGTCATGGGTGTTCCAAGACGACCCGAGATTCCATTCTGTGAGCTCGCAATGGGTCCTTTTTGGAAGTACATGAAAGTCCTATGAAAGCCCTTGATGATCAGTGGAAGACAATCCTTAGATTTGGTTATTGTTATCCCGGAGACACAGCCCTTCATTCAAATACCAAATATTCCCACTCTCTCTTGCCAAGAGATCATGAGAATGCTGCCTCTAGTCCTAAAATGAGACTGAAAAGAATGCGGAATCAGATGTGATGCCGTGCCCTGTTCGCTCCTTTGGAGGATTCGTGGCTCGTTTCAACGTGAAATCGAGAACAACAGCATTCTGGTGTGATCGCCTTTTCATCACCCCCTGCATATATTTTATTGGTCATATACCTGCCAATACGGCAAATGGCATGGCTTACCATGTGAACCTGGGTGTTCAGGGTGTGATCAGTAGCTGAATGTCACTGATGGATGAGAGTCAGCGCCACGAGGCCACACGAGTGGACAAAGAGCAGTTCAAGGTGTGCACATCTCACAGTGCTGATCCACAGAGTTGCTGGCTGGTGGTTTCAAATATGTTATATTTTCCCTACTAGTAGTATTCATTAACCATTAGTTAGTTGACTAATATTTGTCATAGGGGTGGTTCAACCACCAACCAGGTTGGGTGGTGGCCACCTGGGAATCCAGAAGCCACGGCCAGTCGTGAACCCATCTCCCAACAGCTTGACGATTTTTCTTCACGGCTTTCAATGTGTAGACACAAAACTGATGCGTGACGGAATTTGCATGGAATTTACATGGCTTCCTCGCCATGCCATGTTTCATGTTTGTTCGTTTTTGATTCCCCTCCCAACATTAAACCCCCCAGAAATGTGCTGGACTGCAAAATCGCTGCGTGCATAGCGGTATGGGGCGGTTCCAGCCATGACTCGCTGTGCGCTGCCATTTGCCAGGATATAGTGCGCTTGTTTGCTTTCGTCGGCGGCAGTTTTATGATTGCAACTTGTTGCGGGGCCTGGCTACTGGCTGGGTTGATCATGCTTAAGGTTGGGCTAGTTGCAGCAGGCTTGATGTAAAAGTTGGGTTAGGATCTTGCCCACGGCAAAAATCATTGGCGACTCCATGGCCTTCGGCGCATTTAGGTTTTGAGCTTGTTACGCCTCCTGGCTAGGCTTGTTCACGAGTTGTCCAAGGAAAAAGCCGTCCAAATGCACTAAGTCAATGGTTTCTCCATCAAGAGGTTTCAATATCAAATATCATGAGACGATATCAAATATCATGAGACGGCAGTAGATGAAGATATCAACAAAGGTACTCGTTCAGAGCTGATGATGAGGATGTTTGCCATCGAGGGGAACCGATAAACTCCATGTTTGATGGTTTGATGACTCCACAAGCGTAGCGGTAGCCATGGTGGTAAGTTCATAAATGGAAACCATATCCAGCTCGCCATGAAGGTACCCCGGAACTGGCACCCCTGGCGTCCACTGTTCAGCCAGGGGATCATTTGCTGGCCACGGGTCGGGCTTGCAGGCATCAGGAACTGAAGAATGTCACATGACAAGAGGTATCATGAAAAAGAGAATTGTTTATACAAGTCAATGTTGATGTACTATTTGATCTCATTTGATAAACCATCGTCTCTTCCGAAAAAATCTTGTGGAAGTCACCAATACCCTGGCATAACTATCACACTTTCGCAGGAAGTAACGTCCGTCAACCCCTCTTGCTTGGGGTTCAGATTGCAGTGATACTAAATCACGCGCCAAACTGACGAGATCCATGTGTGGCAAATCCCTAACCGCCATTGCCCCGCCCTGGAGTTCTTTGGCCTACCGCCATCTGGCCTTTTAGATCCACTTTTACTTTTTTGCTTTTGCATCAATCCCGCCTGTTTCTTGAGGTTCATCAATGTCAACCACAAAAAAAGGCTACGACGAACGATCGTTCCTCATTTTTTCCATCACCATCACTCACCATCATCGACCAGCTGATTCAAACATTTTTTCCCCCAGCCGCAACTGATGAGTCATCACCCAATCCCACCAGCTTTGCCAGCTATATCACCAACCACCCAACCACCAGCATCAACCAACCAACCAACCACCCAACCAGGGTAAGCCTTGGCATCACCCTCAACCACCAACCGGCACGGGGCCCCCCAGCACCACCCACCGAGGTCTCCGGCGAAGCCTGGCAGATGCCCGTGTCCTTCGCCGCGCTGCTGCTGGGTCTGCTGCTGATGTGTCTCCGCTGGCGTCGGCGACCGTCAGACGCCCCGGCAGATCCAGGCGGGGCCCGGGGCCAACAAGGAGTCTATGAGTGGACAACCGTTGGTTAAGAATGGTGCAGAATGGATGATATATGGTGGTTTCTCAGAATATGGGACCCCAAACATGCTTGGTTTAGTGCTACTAAAAGACTATAAATGGATGATTTAGGGGTACCCCTATTTTGAGAAACCACCATATATAACTTCAAGGCAAGGTCAATAATGAGCCGTCGGTAAGGATGGTTAGTACTGGTTCAGAATGGTGAACAATGGTTGATAGTCGTTCTGCTTATCAACCTATAACTTATGGCTAGTCACGTTTATACATATTGATTGGTCATTGGCTATTACTGATAGTTGATGCATCATGTTCCAACATAGTGGTTGATTCTGGGTTCCACATGAACAGGGAATGGTTATTTTGCAACCTTCGTTCCTGGTTCCAAATGGGATCCCGCGAAAGATGTCACACCTGTGGGCCTGCTGTGGCTAGCCATGGAACGCTTACAGACTTGCTATCAGCTGTGACGCAGTCCTGGCAGTCCTGGTAGTCCCGGCTGGGGCTGATTTTCATTCCGAAACCAATCAGCTTTTCTGCTGCCAAACGATTTGAATTGTTTGCGAAAGTTGTTTTTGTTTTTCAGCAAACTCGTCATCACATGGTACAATCGCAGATGGTTTTGTGCATGCAGGATAGGGTTTCAGTTCATTCTGCTCACCATTGGATGGTTCCATGCGCCAAATTCCACAGTGCGTTTCCAAGTGCATCACGGCACATCAATACCTGGAGCATCTCTCAAGATTCTGTCAGTTTGTGGGACTGGTCCAACGATGTTTCCTCCAAAATCGATGGTTTACCTCCTTGGACATCAATATGCCTTGGCAATAAAGAGCGGAAAATCACCATAATTGGATCATGATGATGTGAAATGATCACCACCAGTGACATGGTTCTGGAAGGTGACCAGGGGTTGATAACCACCAACCAGGAAAAAAATACAAATATTTAAGATATTTGGCTGATTGACAAATATATTTTTCATCTGGGTGATTCAAGCACCAATCAGGAAATGATGATTTTAAACATTACATCCATGATTTTTCATTGTTAACCACCATAATCAATAATCATGGTCATAATCAATGAATAATCATGGTTAATGACCATGGTTCATAAATTCATTAATGGTTATAACCAAAACCAATTAGCTATATATAACCAATTAATGGTATTAACCTTGGTTAATAACCATTTTTAATGATTTCATTCTTCATTCATGGACGGAAGAATGGTTATTAACCAAGGTTAATACCATTTAATGGTTATAACCATTAATGATACTTGTTATTAACCATTTCATTTTTAATAACCATGGTTATAACCCCATCAGATATGATCACCGCTTGCCACTGCCGCTCCACCAGGTGAGGCAGCACAACTGCGTGGCTCAGCAGCGTGTAGTGACGAAGTAGTGGTAGCCTTGGTTGTCAACAGAGGTTTAACATAGGGGTTAAACACTATATAGTGGGGATGATAGTGGTTGATAGTGGGGATGATAGTGGTTGATAGTGGTTAATAGTGGTTAATAGAAACCATCATTCTAGTGGTTAAATACTATAGATGTCAGGGTTTATTAAGACAGGGGATAATAGTTGGTAATAGTATGGGATAATCACCAAGAATGATGGCTGAACAACTTTTTATGGTGGTTTCTTAAGATAGGGGACCCCCAATTCTTTTTTGGAGGTACCCGTACCCCTATCTTAAGAAACACCCATGTAGTGATGATCAATTGATAGTGGTGATTAGTAGTGATTGATAGTGTTTGATAGTGTTTGATAGTGATTGATAGGGATTGATAGGGATTAATAGTGAATTAACCACTATAGAATACCATTGATGTAGTGATGAATAGTGATTAATAATGATTGATAGTGGTCAATGGTGATTCATAGTGGTGAATATATTGGACCAGAATGAGTAACTCTGAAGGTTTAGAGCGGTCAATAGGGATGATGAATGGTGGTAAATCGTGGGAAATAGTTTTTCGTAGTGGGAAATACTTGAACAAGCGCTTCATGTTTCCCAATCATTTGGGTCAAGCGGTATGTGCTGGTCGATATTGGTAAAGAGTGGTTTTGCGATAGCTGGAAATGCAACTTCCAGTAACTGCCGTGGCAATGACCACCATCCACAGAATGAATGCCACTGAACTATCAAATCAGGGCATTGCATAAAGCAGCAAGGCTTTCGTCACAGGTGATTTTTGGACATTCCAACCGTGGGTGAAAGACGATCCCTTGTCTCCTGGGCCACTCTGGGGCAAGAAGTAGATACAAACGGGCCCACACGAAGGATTGGTCATTGCTTTTGTTTGTTGATTGACGTACTGTTCTGCTCTTTGTTCAATACGAAGCAATGACCACTAGCCAGTTTTTGGGTCCTATTTTGACCACCCCTTTTTGAACTCAAGAAGTTTCTAACAGTGAATGTCAAAATCCAAGTCAAATGATGAACTGTGAATTGGTCAGAAAAAAGAAACAGCGCACAATTGACGTGGAACGGAAAACAGCTTTCCCAGCGCCTTAGGAGCGCCCCACTATGGACTTGTCGCCCAGGAGTATGTTGGTCAACATTTGATCAGCGTCAAGCAACCACAAGTGGCTGTTCTGTTTCGTGGGGATCACCAGGGCTCATCCTACATCGGTTTCATGGTTGGGACATGCGCAGGATTGGGGGATCACCTCTGTCCAGCGGTGGAACGAACAGGTCAAGACGATGAAGAAAATGATCCGCATCACCATGCAGCCTTGGAGGAGGTGGCAGAGGATGCAAAAGTCTAGCAGGCTGTTTCAAGTATCGAAGGTCCTCCCCCAATCAACGACTTGCTTTGTGTAGTCCTTCTGGTTTCAGGACTCCTTGGTTTGAATCCACCCAACATCCAGAGCCTTGTGTTTGCATAGCACGTGCTACTGCCTGCTGCTTCCAGGGACCAGCCCCGTAACCAGAGACTTGTGGCGGTGACTCACCAGCTACAGATCTCTCGGTTCCAGGTCTTCCCGGCCCAAGGCCAGGGCAAGCCTGGCGTCCATGACGCGCCAAAAAGGTGGCGATGCTTCCCTGGGATAATGTCTACCCAGGATTAATAAACCCCTGGTTGATTAACTGGGGGGGTTACCATTCTAATGGAAAACCAAGGCGAACTTGGGGATACCCCCCCTGGTTTATTAATCCTGGGTTACCATTACTATGGATGAACCAACTGGTAATGGTGAAGGTCACTCTTCAACCACTGGTGGAACGGGAACACCTCAGCATTCTCGGCACACCTGGACCATCGTTCATGGTGTCCATGGTGGTACCCATCGGCCAAGACATCATCATGTTTGACTGGGGATGTCCATCACTATGGGATCGCCGGCAGAGGCACCAGGGTTAACCGCCATGATTTCAGGTTGCAGCACCAGGATCATATCCAGGTCCGACCAAGGTGATTTCCTGAGTTGGTGATGGTGAGTAGAAATGTATGGACTTTGGTCATCAAACATAGAACTGGAAAGTGGTCAATCGCCATGGCTCAACAATCTGGAAATGGTGAGTTTTCCATAGCTTACCAGAGGGTAACCCCTGAACAATCCAGCTGCAAGGTGTAGTTTTATGACGACCTTGCGTAGGGTCACAACATGTGTGCTGTTGGTTGTAGTGCCCATTTTATGGAGATGGCTTGTGGCAAGTGATCAATCTGTAGGGAA
>VSDK01019359.1:77343-139973 GCA_009767595.1 Symbiodinium kawagutii | reverse complement strand
TGTATCGAGATGATGCATAGGCATGCCAATGAAGGTGATTTGTTTTTTCCGTTTGGGCATGGCCCACAACAATTAAACATACATCAAGACGCTCGGGCTTGATTATTGCTGACCATGGTTCTACCAGCCAGTTTTTGTTTGATTGCCAGTTTTTCTTGGCTCATCATGGTTCTGCAAGCCGTTTTTTTGATTACAGCTGACTATGGTTCTACCCAAATGATCAATCAGGGTTATTTTGATATTTTTTGACTACCATTTGGTATGGTTCTTCAATATTTGCTGAGAACCATTAATCCCCCCAAGAACCAACTTGTAGAACCATTTTGTGAAGCAACCCTCAACTGGTAGTTAAGGATATTGGTCCCAATCATTCAGATTAATCATTCTTCATGGTCTCCAGCTGTATCTTCAAGTGAACAGACGCTAGGATTTCATCCGCCCAGGGTTTCTGAATGTAAGGTTTAACTCAAGGTTCAACCAAAATTCACACAGAAGTTGCGAACAAATCATTGTTGATCACTTGGGTTGGCGTGCAGTTGCTGCAAGGCTCTAAAAGTTTAGGTGCTTTTAGGTTTGGATACTTTAGGGTTTAGGTGTTTTAGGATTTGGGTTTTCGTGTTTGGTTGTAGGGTTTAGGTGTTTAAGGGTTTAGATGTTTTAGGGTTTAGTGACAAAGGAAAACCTTGGCGACCCAATTTTGCGAGAGGGGGACAAGTTTCGGCAGCAACTTTAGAGTTGGCGCCAGGGACGGCCCACGGTTGGAGTTATCGCAACCAACAGAAAATATTGTGATTTGCACTGTTTCATGCCCTTACAAGCTTTCCATGGCCATGGATGCAGGTCAAGTTGTGTTTTTACTTTTGATTTGTGGGAAATGACCAAGATTGCACAATGCCAACAGAAAAAGCAAGTCTAGCACAATTGGAGCCGCAGTGTGGATGCACGGCGCATCCCAACATTTTTCGTTGGTTATAACCTCATGCAGCACTTGTTCCGAAGGAATCCCAAAATTGTAGTGCCAAAAATGCACGGGACAACCCGCGAACATTGGATCTTGCAGCGGTCCTTCTTGTGCCCTTTTCAGCGATGACGTAGGGAAACAATACCATTTGATTGGCAGTTTCAGGATGTCTTACTTTGTTTTTTGACCAACATGTCGAAGCCGCCTGTATAACACCCGTATTCCTTGTTGCGCTTGCAGAACTCCTCATATTCTTCTATCCGGAGATATCATTGGGGTATCCACCATTGCTGATAAGTCTCCCTACTGATAGCCCATGACAAGTTATACCAAATTGGTTGCAAACATGATGGGCCATAGCTAGTGCAGATCCGTATCAATGCAGAACTACCATGGTTGGGTCATGCGTAATGGTTGGATCATTTGCACCTGGATCTACCAGCATCTTTGATTGTGAACTGTCCTGGACATTTGCAATCAGCATCAACCAGCATCATTAGGAATCAGTATAAACTGTCGCTGTCAATATCTACTAATAATGATCATGACCAATGTCAACTGAATCTCTAACCTAAAGACACGTTTTGTCATCGCTACCCAACTTTAAGCATCACTTAACCGTCATCAAAACCTCAATCATCAGTAGTCATCATTATTGTCAACTATGATTGGAGAAAGCATTGGCAATCATGGGAAAACCATGGAAAACAATGGAAAACCATGAAGGACCATAGAAAACGATGGAAAACCATGGGAAACTGCGGAAAACCATGCAAAACCATACGAAAACCATGGGAAATCATGGGAAATCATGGGAAATCATGGGAAAACCATGGGAAACCATGGGAAACCATGGGAAAGCCACCATGGGCAAGCCATCCTTGGCTACACCTGGCCGAGTGAGGCCTCCAGGGCCTGGACCTCTTCGCGCAAGCAGCCAGGAAGGCAGCCACCGCAACCAGGCGCGCCAACCAGGAGGACTAGCCGGGTGACCCACAGAATATTGGGAAGCCCAAAAAATGGTTGGTTAACTAGCTGGTTAATGGTTAATAATAGGGGAGAACAACCAGCAACATCCAGCAACTATAGGGGATATACCAGCTATATATGGCTAAATGGTTGGTTTGAACCAATAATGGTGGTTAATAACCAACAAGCTATAGGGAAACTAATGGTGAATGATAGGGGAACCGGGGGAGCCCCCCCAAAAATGGTTAGTTTATTACTATAAATGATTAATAATGGATGATTTAGGGGCACCCCTATGGCTTGAGAAACACCCCAAATGGTTGGTTTGCTCAGAAGATTGGGAACCCCAACATGCGACTGCTTAAGATTCACAATGAAACTTGGGTGGATGAGTTGGGTGACGATAACTGGGGGTTATGATTTGAGAGACCACCAAATAGTACCTGGTTTCTCAAGTTAGAGACGTACTATGGTTGAGATGTATTACTTATACCATGCATAAGCACTCGATTCAACTAGATCTCAACTATATACATACTATATACTCTACTATATCTTACTACATCCCCTTCTACTCTTCTCAGGACCTTAGGTCCTGCCTTGATCCGCTTCAGAGCATAGTCAAATCGCTGCGCTGGGCCACTGTTCTTCAGCATCCGGAAACAACAAAACCAAAAACCATTAGTGGCCACCATTAACTGATGTTAACTGTCCTTGAACCAAAAAACCGAAACACCAAATCTCAAGACCTCAAGACTTTACGGCACTAAATCCACCAACAAGACCTTAAAAGTAGAAGTCGCTGCCTGCAGCCAGTCAATTTTGGCCTCGCACTTTGCCTCGGCACAATCTGAACATTCACCGGAAACGCAACCGGAAACGCAATGAAGTCCCCAGGTCGGTGGGAGCTGGTGACCAACCACTAGCAATCAGCAGCCGCCATAGATTATTATTGCTAATTGTACAATAATAACAATCTTAATATTAGCAATCTATTGGCAATAATAACAATCTAGCAACAATAAACAATCTTTCCAACCAGATTATTATTCCTTGGCAGTTATTCTCCAGCGTTAATCTGTGTGTGTGTGTGTGCTGTTGCTGATGATGATTGACCACTATCAACCACTACTAGTCAATATCAAGCAGTCATGACCATGCTTAGACAGCAGTTCCCTGTCCTTTTACTCTTCTGAACTTTTGCCTATCGTTATGCGTTATCTTGCGTTCAGCATCACTAATCACTCTGAACCATATTGAATCAATACTGGCTGTTGACTTTTACCAACCATTCTTGAACATTGTTAATCACTAGTAATGGTCAATAGCCAACCGTTGCAAATCGGCAATGAAACATCCGTGAACCATCCATCAACCATGTAGTAACCACCAATCAATCATTGATAAACCATCAGTTACTTTCAAGAACCACGCTGCTTAAAATCAGCACCTGGCCCACTCCAGATCCGATGCCAGTGCAGCTGCCAGCTGATTTGCGCCGGGAAAAGCAGTCGAGCAAGCGGCTCAGCCAGGTGTTGCTTGGAAGAGGGGATGGTGGTTAATCACAGCAGTGCCCCTTCTAGGTGACCATCTCCATAGTGACCATCTTATGAATAGGGGATGTAATGATGATCAAATCACCAATAGTTGGTTGACCATAATTCATAATCATTCTCGCTGGCTTACAACATCTTACAGCTATGAATGATGTCAATAATGGCATCGCTAAATTATGGTTGATCTAATGGCTCGGATTTGTCAATGATGGTCAACAAAGGCGAATGATGCTTACGAATGGTACACATACACGCACAGATATAGATATATATATATATGTACGTAGTCGCGAGGATTTGCCACTACTTGTTAACAATGATTAATGCTGGTTAATTGTGGCTGGGAATGGTTATCAGCCAATGTTCGAATTGATGGCTGCCCCATAATTCATGATTGTGAAGAGTTGTTCACAGTAAATTCCAGGAGATCATGATCAACACGAGCGAAGCTTCTCATGCTTTTTGATGAGCATCATATTTTAAACCATGGCACCGAGGGAAGGATGCAAAAGAGGGTGGGCCATCAGGCATATGTTCGGTGCAGGACAGGTTGAAGTTTTGAGTCTGTCCCTGCCAACAGGGCTTACCTCTCAAGCCCATATCAAGAACATTGTTCACTATTGGATGATTGTCGAGAAACAGCGCGCTGACGTGTCTTGCTGGTCAAAGGATGTTTAGTAACAGTGGGATGACAGCATTTTGATGGTTTCCCAGAGCAGCTCAACAGCCAGCAGTTGTACAGCTGAGTGGGCCGGCTGCTGGAGCTTGACACAGACAACACCCCCACAACAAGCCGTTGCTCTAGCGGCACACGTAAGGACCAAAAGTATGGAGATGTAACAAGCAACGTAGGATAAGGATGTGCAAGCTGGTAGGGCGAGGACATGCCGTGGTACAGGTGGCAGCGCCACCATTGAGTTGGAAACGGGACCGAGGATGGACACCAAAATTGGTTAGGATGGAAACAGATTATTGAACCAGCACCATGGATCAGCCGAGGGACGAACCATTTAGGACCCATCGGATTTTGAGAACCTGGGGGCATCAACCAACACCATGGATGTGGATAGACAGTGATACGACATCTTCCTAGCGATTTTTTTTTTACCACTGCAGAGAATCTTGATCGTATCCGTGACTGATACTTCGGACAGGAAGCAAAATACAAGATGAACTATTCTGGGAGGATTTTCCCCATTTCAACATGTTGTTTGGCTATGCTGGGTGGACACGATCTGTGTTTTGGGACCAAGCTGTGAACTTTGATATGGTGCTTTTCGTTTCGCTTGAGTGCGTCGAACCCCAATAGTTTTGATATGAAAATTGACCCATGTTTGGCAGGCACGAGGAAGTACAAGGGGATACCATGAAATTCACGTGGAGGGCCCAGTATGATGTCGCGGTTACAGCCGGGTTTCGATCCATGGCCGAAGCCGTGTTTCTAGACGGCGAATCCGCGTCTCGAAACTCAACCTGCCGCAGCTTCAGCAGATGGAATCCAGGAAAGCAACAATTCGAGCAGAATCGCAAGCATTGTCAACCATGATTTGGATCATTATTCATGGCCAGTTTCCAATCAACTATAGATTATAATCATAATGGATCATAATGGCAATAGTTGACCACTATTGGCCATTATTTTGAAGCGCGAGTGATATCCAGTGACCATTTGTTAAGCATCATTTTTTCACTTGGCTTATTTTCTGCGAATTCACACCGTTCCCATATTACTAACATCCATTGAGCGGGGAGACTTGTTTACCCATGGTCATTCAATGACTCCACGAAACGAGGACGTACAGCGTTGATCATCTGACATGGCATCTTAGTTCTTACAGACAAGGTCGCACCATTGCCGTTGAAAAGTTTTTGCACCATAGATCCCGATTGGGGTGTCCATAGACGATGGGGAACCTCCACTGTTCGCATGTATCAGTTTGGCTTCGAAGCCTGGGGCACAGACAAGATTCAGAAGTGGATGGAAGTGGCATGTGCAGCAAGACATTCAGCCACCGAATCAGCCTGGAGTTCGTTTCCCACCAGACATCCGTGGCGGGTGCGCACAGCTGGCGCGTTACTTTGCTCGTCATGGAGGAGGGGTCGAGCATCCCTGGGGGAAGCTGGACTGGTGGTCACGGCAAACTCAATAAGGGATCCATAATCGGCAGAGGTTCAGGAGCAATCCATCAGCCACTTGTTTTGTGCTCCTCAACCTCTGTTGATGCATGATCCCCTGTTAGGGATCCATGATCTCCTGTTACAAATCCATGATCCCCTGTTAGGGATCCATGATCCCCTGTTAGGGATCCATGATCCCCTGTTTGGTTTCCTAAGGAGCTCGTGCCAAATGTGTTTACTTCTTTCCCACCCTGACATTTGATGGCCGCATCTCAAAGATATTTTGCTTCAGGCTCCAGGCTCGTGCAATTTTTAGGCACACAGTCAGTTCTTTGCCGCAAGCGTTCAACAAAAACATGACTCAATGATGCCAAGCATAGCTGCAATCACCAGTCGCATGGCATAATCAACTCCTTGCTGTATCAACAGTGGTTCCCTGGTTCGGAATTCAGGGGTCAATGTTCTGGTGCGGAAGATCAAAGGAGTGGGTTTTGACATGTTTTGACATAGCGAGCTGATCATTCTGTCAATGGCTGGTGCCTCAGAAGTATCACCCTGGTTATCCCTGGTGATCCCATGGGTAGTCTGGCTGCTGGATGCTGATGGTTGTTGGTCCCACGTGCTGTTGGCGGGTGGCTCTGCATCATCGCTCAGAAAGATTAGGTCTGGAGATGTGCTCATTTTATTTCATTTTTGTTGAGATGTTCTCCTACCCATTTGGGGAAAATTTTGACGCTGTCCGTAAACCCACATAGCTGATCATTGCTGTACATTTTTTCCGATGGATTTGATGGCTCATTGATCAACAACCCATTCTGGATTGCGAACTGCAGCATTTCAGGCTACGTGTCTCATGTCTTCAACAGTGGTGGGGTCATGTATTCAATTGGAGCATCACGGGGTGAGTCGTTGCTAATGCTGAAACCTGCAGGACCCTGCGTCACCAAGCTTCGATGCGTGATCTATCTGTCCAGTACACTAGGGGAGTTTCCAGTCCAGCTGTCGGCCCAACAGGCTTTTCAAGTCTAAGTGATGCATCCGCATGATTCAGAGACCTCGCATGACTTGGTGGTGAAAATCTGAGTTGCTTGATGTTTTTGTGGGGATTCGACTACCTCGTTTGTGGGGGAATATCACGAGATAGTCCATAGATGAGAATTGCCTAGAGACCAATAGGAGAATCCCTCCGGACGCGTAGGACCCAGCTGTTTCTTCTTGACCTCCTCGTTGTCGCTATGTGTGGAAGCTCAGTATGGCTGGAGTTTCCAGGGAACCTGTCCACGGTTAACTGTGGCCCTATGCGGGTATCAACTTTGGCTGCCCAGCATAAGTGATATTAACTCGTGTATTCACCAACTTAGGAGGGGCCCAACTTGTTCAAATCCCAAGTTCCGAAGCCAACTATATCAGGATCCCATATCTGTGGAGAATTGTGGAGATCTGTCCCCCAACTTTTGGGATGACAATGAAGGTCAAGTTTTCCTGCCTTCCAAGTAGCGCAGGTTTTGGATGTTTGTCAGCTTACTTGAGCTTACTTGAAACTTCTACACTTCTACAACTTTGCTGTTTTAATGCCAAAGTTTCACAGAACATTTGAGTCGTTGAGTCTCCCAAGCCGATGTGCATCGCAGCGCGAATCCGAGGCAGAAGGATGAGTGGAAGGCGCAATCGACTGATGCCAGCCATTGTGGGGCCATGGGTGTGCAGCACAGCTCGAGAGGGAGCCGATTGAATCTGTTAGATTGGACGCAATCATTGGCTTTCCGACTGTTGCGGTCACTGCCAATTTCATACCCTCCACTGCAAAGAGAAATGGCCAAGCCCACCTTGGGGTGGTCAATGATTCACAACGATCGTATACTCTTGGTCAATTACCAGACACTGCACCCCTTTCCGGTCATCAAGCCGTGTACTGATTCAGAATGACTCTTTCCGTCCACTTGCACGGAGGGTCCAGCAAAAAGACCACGGTGAGACAGCAGATTTGTCTTCAAGCGTAGGTGCTGAAATCTCGATGGTCGGCAGCTTTGTTTTGCTCCAGCTTTTTTGCCGATGATGACAATTCCTTGGGCAAGTACCCTTTGAAAAAGTGATGAACTACTTAAGAGTTGATGCATTGGAATATCAACCATAGTAGCGTTGCTAGTGCTATGATATTTTGGACGCTCCCAAACCTTTGATTTCCCTGTTCTATGTGCAGTTGTTTGCAGTAGGCTTTTTTTGTCCCCAAATTTATCAGCAATCGCTGAAGTCGTAAAGGATAGGTGCCCCCAATCATTTCACCAAAATTGTTTCCAGGGGGAAGCAAGCTGTTTTGGCGGTGCACCAGTTAGATGCCAGGAGCGGAAGCGACCACCCATGTTCGGAGCTGTGGAAATGGGCAATGGGTCGCCACTGGCCACTTTTGTGCGCATCCCCAACAATTACTAGAGAATTGGTAGCCGTTGACATGTGGCCATGGGTCAATATTAATCAACCAACTAATGGGGGATTTCCACCAACAATAACAGGGAAAACAATGGTTAATGGTGGGGAACCAGGGGTACGGGGTTTTGACCCACTGCCATGTGAACACCTGATGCTCAAAGAGTGGCCAGTATTGGAAACCATGGGCCAGCGGCCAGGCAGATGACTTCTCTCTGCAGCCAACAGCTGCTCGGGCCAAGGGTTTCGAAGTGATGCGGTTGCCACCACACCGGTAGCTGACACGGTGCTTAGCGGGTGGTAAGGCAATGGTTGGTAGCCCTATATGTAGTGGTTTAAAGCTGATGTAGCTGTGTTGATAGTGGTCAGTTTAAGGCAACACTTCAATATACTGGTGGACAAAGGGTGGATATGGCATTTTCCAGGGTGGATATAGCATTTTCCAGGAGTCGCCACTTCCCCAGAACAATTTGGATTTTGGGGTGGTTGTTTCCATTGACACCGGTTCTGAACATTTCTGAAAACCACCAGGCCTATACTTTATATGATGGCATGTGTATGATAAAAAAGAAGATATACACAGTACGTCGGTGACTTCGACTTCCTATCTGCATAGCTGAAGGGCAAGACTTGTCATTTTCGTTGAACCAACAACGAGCATCCAAGCATCGTGGTGGGAAACGCTGATCTTGTCGGACTTGTCGGTTTAATTGCTGTAGACGTTTTGCTCTTTAGTGGTCTCTGGGTGATTGTTGGGTCTCGGTGTAGGTCCATCTCACTTGTTGGTTGGTAATACGTGCATTTCGGTTGGACCCACCAAATGGTCGGGAAAATCGCCCCAGATAGTTATAACCAGGGGTGCGTGTCGACTTTCTCATCAACCAATCCAGAGAATGCCCTAGGTGAAACCAGCACTTTGATCCAACCAGCATTTTGGGATGATGGTTTCCCGATACAAACCTTGATTCTCCACATGGCTGTGGGTACCCTGTACGCTGGTGAAAACCTCGCAAATGAACAAACAAGTCAAGCTGTTGAGATGTTCATCCATGCATTGACTGGGGACTATTGGTAATGACCCACATCCAGGGTTACTTATCAATAGTTCCTTACCAATAGTTATTACTTACTATTTATTGGCAATGAACATGAGTAATCTATGTTCACCCAGGGTTACTTCATTTGTTGCGCTCGTGGTTCAACCGGAGGCCATTGGAGCCACTTCCCTCGAAGACTTGGAGTTGGACGACATAGAAAGGCCCATGCCCTGCTGAGTGGATGAGATTGGCTGTGATCACCATCACCAACAGCAACAACAACAACAACAACAACAACAGCAACAGCAACGTGCCAATGTAGTTTAATGTGAACAAGAACCACCACAACTTCATGTACAGAGGGTAATGTAGGGAACTACGGCCAAAGATGAAGATAAAGGACCCTACAAGCAGAACAGGGCCTCTGCCAAACAATTCGGATCAGTTCTGGGCACCGGTTGATTCGTCCTGTTCATGGCTTCACCCTCGATCTTCCCTTGGGTGTTTCTGGAGAACCATGGAGATAGAGGCCCTGAAGATGGGTCCGTAGCCATGGGAGCAACAGCATCTTGGGAGTGCCCTGAGGGCTCAGGAGATTGCTTGTTGGCTGCCCTGACTCGTCAGAAGCACCGGACATTTCCAACTTGGGATTTGCGAGGGAAAAACATGTGGTTGTGCCCTTAGGCGGAATGGGTTTTGGCAAAAATCTATATTTTGCGGTCAACATGGTGTACTTGTGTGAGGAAAGTTAGGCTCTGTGGCTCTGTATCAACTGTGTATGGCACTGAGCAGATGCCTATTCCCTCACGGGCCAAGGCTACCCCAATTTGCAATTCCCCCATTCAGGAGGATAGACACTGACATGCAGATGAACAACATCCAACATTGAACAACCACTTCAAAATTGACATAAGAAATATAACCATACAGATAAGCAGACCAGCCATATAGTTTAGCCATGGTCAACATATTCTAGTAGCAACATGCTTTTAGATCAGCAGGGCTTCCAACAGAATATGGCTAAATAATGTTTAATCAGAGCATCATTAGCCCTGCTAGAATAGCCGTTAGATGAATCAGTCAGGGCTTCCAACCATATAATCACAACAGGGCTTCCAACCTATGATTAGCCATGCTAATAGCCGTTAGATGAATCAGTCAGGGCTTCCAAGCTCCAACGACATCGCCCAGTCTACCTACCGCGACGTCGCCCAATGGCAGTGGCCCAAGGGTGGCGACTTGGCGCATCGAATCGCCCCTGGGATTCGTGGATCTGAAAACATCCAGAAACAAGGGATTATAGTGGTTGATAAGAGGGAAAACCAAGGGATTTTTATGATTTTCTAGGGTTAACATGGGTCAACTATGGTTAGAAGTGGTTTTGTAAGGGATTATAGTGGTTGATAACAGGGAAAACCGCAGGATTTTCTAGGGTTAACTATGGTTAGTAGCGGTTTTATAGGGGATTATAGAGGATAATCCCCAACAATGAGGTTAAACAGCTACAGTAGTTACTATATGATGGTTTCGACCTAGCCAATTTGGGGACCCCAAAGTCATGTTTGGTTGTATCACTCGTACTATGAATGATTAATCAACTGGATGATTTGGGGTACCCCTATGACTTGAGAATTCCCCATAGCAGCTATGATGGCTTCACGTAGTGGAGCCTGTCCTTAGGGGCGACCCCAACGGTTGACCATAGCCTGCACATTGGCAATGCCAAAATGCCAATGGGGGGTATCATGCGAAGCTACATGTCGTGAGGAGATTGTGGCCACCAGAAGTGGCCAGTGAGCCAACAGAGATTTTCTCAGTCCACGGTTTCATGTCTTGTACTTCCTCAACTTGCTGGCACAGCAATTTCGAATAGGCGAAGCGGCCACAACACTCCGGGTGAATCTTCCCAAAAATTAATAAAAAGGTGCCTGTTGGGGGCTGTTCACCCTCTAATGTTTCAGCTGTTTCCAATGCTGCTCAGCTTAGACCAGAACCGGTGGGCGGTTCATCGGCCAAGTTGTGACTGGCTAGATTCGATCTGAATCCTTCCGAGGTTCCAAGTCTTTGTTTGTCCAAATTGGGTGTCAAAAGATCATGGCAGTAGCAGTTCTTTGTGGCTGCTCTATTTTCCAGCTCAATGTATCACTGTCTAGAAGTTCCCCGACGAGGTTTCTGCGATTCCAACATGAGGGATGTGTTGGGCCTTTTTGCTGCCAGGTATATTTCACATTTCTCAGACAATCTCAGGCATCTCAATACATCTCAGACATGCCTTGATCCTATAGTTGTGATATAGATATCTAACCCGGCCATTCCCTTCCGCCAATGCGATACAAGACAATACCACTGCAGCCTATGAAGAGTACAACCATCATGAACCATGGCGATTGATAGTGATCACGACTGTTCTGGACCAGGCGCTATTGACTAGATTATATAGTTATTGATTATTAGTCAGGTTCAACCATGGCTATGAACCGTTATTTCTACGGGTACTTCGATCCTCAATTTGTTGTGATTCGAAATGATGGTATGGTTGGCAGCCACGCGTGGTTAATGACAATAGTGGCTATCAGGCCAGCTTGGTAATATTATGCAATATTGGTAACAACCGTTTTGTTTCAACAAGTCAATAATTAGCGACCATGGTCAATACGTTGGGCCGAAGGCCTGTCGAGCAGCGAATTCGATCTTCATTGATGATGATTGGGAACAAGATGATGATGATGATGATGATAATGATGCTTAATCACCAACTTGATCTATCATGAATAGCCATGATGATGGTGAACAACCCGGCAATGGTCAATGACCGATGCTTGATGAGCGTGGATGGTTCCGGCTGGTCCTTGCCAGCGACAGGCCGCTCTGAACGATTCTGGCCTGCCGCGATTGCCCATCGGAGGCGATGGGGGACAGCCAGGAAGACGTGGAGAAAATCACCTGCAGGTGCCGGAACGTGAAGAAACATGGCTATGGGTCCATATTAACCAACCAATTATGGGGGAAAATGGCCAATCATAATAGGGAAAACAATGGTTAATGATGGGGGTACGGCGGGTACAGGGTTTTGACCCACAGCCACATGACTCAAACGATTTCGATGTCACCATGTAACCATGGTGGTGCAAGTACTTTGGGAGAATCTGCCTTTAAATCTAGCGCTGTTGTGATTTGGGGATCCTGGCCTAGGTATTCCCATCATCCACAGGAATACCAACAGTCGCCATCCAGCACAACGTGATTATGTACACACAATGGAGTCACACAGTGTTCCTATGAGAAATGTGGCACCTCGGCGTTGTTTCCTTTTGCTGGTGGTATTGCCATGAAAACGGTTGGATTTTAGCACCAACAGCAGCAGTGGGTACCTCAGCTGTATCATCTCAGAAACGACGCAACTGTTGGGTATGCCTATATACTTGGCCCTGACCTGTTCACCATGGTTGCGTAACCAACCAGTTGCATAGCCATGGTTATTACCAGTTGTTCCCCACAGTTGCTGGTCGCCAACTTGGGGAAGCACAAACTGCTCATAGCTCGTAGTTGATCATTTGACAGGTGCAGTTCAGAGAGGCCATGCCCGCAGCGTGACTACCCTGAGTGACAATTCATGTGAATTCAAACTGGTTGGTGGTTTCAAACATGTCTTCAAATGTTCCCAGGTAATCATAGTAATCATTCAAAAATGGTTGGTTGACATGCGCATATTTTTCATGATGGGGTGGTTCAACCACCCCTGGCAGCATAGGCAATGCATGGGCAATGCCCAGGCCGTGATAGCACGACCAGGGCATCAGCTGGTCATGTCATGGCCATTCACCAGCTGATTCAGCATTAGCTTGGTCGCCATCGTTGGCAATCGTGAGACATTGGCTGGTGCTTGGGAGGAGGAGCCAGGGGTTTCCAAATATAGCCCTTTACAGGAGGAGCGATTTGGAGCTACAAGAAGTGGTGAAACCAGATGGTAGTGCAACATGTGAACTATTGCTTTGACTTTGTTTGAGACATCATTGTAAGATCCGCTGTCGCTCTGATGAAGACAGTTTGGAAATCCGTCAACATATTCATACATTGTTGTGAATAAACATTGTTTACCGTCACTCGCCATTGACACTTCACAGTTGACTATCAACAACACTCATGTTCAAAGCCAATAACCATCAAATAACGATCATCAGCCACCATTCACATCTATAATTGTCCAGCAACAACAACCATCGAATAGCGATCATGAACAATCACCATCAAGAACCATAAATAAACACCATGGTTTACCTTCAATAGGCACCATTCATCATCATCATCATCATCATCATCATCAACAACAACCATTACATCCCCTAGGATTGTTGCTTATTATCCCCTAGAGTGAGCCATGGTTTCCCATCATCCACCATTCACCAGCAATGATCGGACCTGGGAGGCCTGGACCAAGCGCGCGAGATGCAGTCGCCTGCATGCCCAGGGTTTGCGTTCGGACCACGAGGGGGGTAGGGACCACCATGAACCACCTGATGGAAGATCCATATGGCTATGGGTCAATATTAACCATCAATAATGGCTTACAATGACCAAGCAAATCATAGGGAAAACAATGGTTAATGATAGGGGAACCAGGGGTACGGGGTTTTGACCCACAGGCATATCAATAAACCGACCCCTGTGGAGATAATTATGTACTAACAGAGGGGTGGTTTATCACGAACAGGGGCTGGTTTGGATCCGATTCTGTACCATCAATAACAGGGATAATAAGCATAAGTAATGGCAAATGATGGCTATTAAAAGGTAGATCCATATATTATTAAATCACTCCCCGTTGTAGCTTGAATAGCCGGTGATTTATCCCAAAGATGGGTGGTTTATCAATATGGTACCAATAAACACTTTTTCTAACTACTATTGTAAGGTGGTTCTACCATGAACTGGTCGGTAGGTCCTAACAACAAAACGGGGCATACCACAACCACCGACAAGAGGGGTGTCTCCGAAGTTTTCCTAACTCGGCTGCATAGATGGTATCATTGTTCGCAAAAACCTATCAGCAGCAATCAACCATCATGAGCTACTGTATTTGCCATGATCAAGCATTAGTAACAACCATGAACCACTGTCAACCATTAAGCATCATGAAACATATGGTTGTTTCTCAAAGTAAGGGTACCCCAAAATCATCCATCATTAACTCTTTATAGTAATAAACCAGCCATGTTTGAGGCTCCCTATTTTGAGAAACCACCATATTTTTGCCAAGCGTTTGTTCGAAATTTGGTTCTCAGTCAGTGCGTTTGGTGTCCAGCTGTCGCATGTGCCTGCTGCTGGTAACAACGAGATGTACAGCGCTCGCTGCGTGAAAGATTGCCGCAGCACTATCCAATGTTTTGAAAGGAGAAGCCTTCAGCAACAGCTGTTTGATGGAACAGGGTGTATAATGTATGCATTTGTGCCATATTCATATATACATAAACATACATTACATATACATAAATATACATATAAATACAGGTATAGGTATAGGTGTGGGTGTGGGTATGAGTATAAATATGTATATTTATATGTATATATACATATATATATATATATGTGCACACATGCATTTATTTTAGTATTCTTCACAGACATCGCCTTGTGATGTGGCAAAGCCAATGGTGAACGACTGTGAAGTGCTGCTATTTTCACGAGACCAAACTGCCCGTTTGCTCTCAATGACTTAATGTAGCAAAATGTAACAGTATTATTGACATTTTGCTGGGTTAAACATTTTGACACACCATACAAATCTGATTGGTGATTTCAAACACTTGTTATTTTCCCCAGTAGTCATTGACACATGGTTGGTTGACTAATAATTTTCATACGGGTTCAAACCACCAAGCAGAAATGGTTTGAAGCACGATGCCGACCCCGGCTAACCGGCAGGCCTAGTGAGCGCATCATGTACCGAGCTGCTTCGACAGCGCGAAGACTCAGCGGGCGAATCATCCATGAAGCACTGGTAGCCACAATCGTGATTAGTTTGGTAAAAGTCCCGTTTAATGATGATGACGGAAAATTGATGTTTCATAGGGAAAATTGATGTTTCATAATGATTGATTGCTGATCATAGTTGAGCATGAATCTGCTATTGGTTATTTGCTATCATGATTTCCTATGGGTTATTTGCATTATCTACCCCTATATTTCCCTATAATAACGGTGAATCTGCTATTGGTGTTCCCATCATTCAGACCATTTGAGACTTGTCGTCGGTAGGGACCACGGATGACTGGGGACCACAAGCCCAGCTTCACCACGGGGTAGCATTGATGATGTTAATGAATGATCAATGATGAATGATGAATGATGAATGATGATGAATGATCAATGATCAATGATGATGATGATGATGATGATGATGATGATGATGATGATGATGATGATGATGATGATATCAACCGAATCAAAACATCAATTGGATCCCGTGGATTTTGTTCACTGGGGAAGATGATCAGCAAGGGAAACTCAGCACTTGAACCCAATTGAGATTGATGAATTCAGCACCATCCCCAATGTCAGGCCTTGCAATCAGACAACGAGATGTAGGGTTGTTCAGAAATAGAGTGTCCACAAGATTCCGCGGTTTGGGTGGCCATCTACAACTTTGGCATCTTTGGATGTCTGTAAAGATGACAGTAGACTTTGCAATAAGATTGTCGTAGATGATGACCCAAATCGGCAGACTTCAATGGATTTCAATGGGTGGTGGCCCAGCCAACAGGGACGTCAGAGCTGGTTGATGGCTGGGGGTCGACGCCATTGGTTGTTGGCTAACGATGGCGAAGGGCCAATGATTGATTTTGACTGACCAGATTACGTTGTAATCCATCTCATCTAATCAATCCAATCTGATTGAGAAGGGTAAATGATGATAAATCATGGTCAATTCAATCAAAAGTGATTAGCTAGGGTGAATCATCATGATCATTGCTGGAGGTGAGTATTTTTCGTGGTTGAGTAGTAATGGCCCATCTACCACTAATCACATTCCAATGTTCACGATACTTAATCGTCAAATGGAATAGTTTATGATGATACTTCACCATCTCAATAGATCTTAATACTTATCAATCTTAATATGTCTTCACACCATCAACGGTCAACCTATGACTAAATCACCTTAACAGTTAAGCTGCTTAAGCTTCGCAGCTTCAGCTGCTTGCATCACAGCCGCCATGGCAGAGGCGCGCAGCCTGGTCCGGCTACTGGGCATCGGCCTAATGGCTGGAGAGCCCAACACCACCGAGCGGCACGTGTCAGCCAGTGAGCATCATGTGGGTATCTGCCAAGCCATAGGGTAACCAATGGATCCCACCAAAAATGATCATTTTACTACCATGGGTTTTGGGGGTACCACTAGTTATTTTGCCACATATCCATGTGCTACGGATTCACCGAAGTAGGAACCATGGCCAGCAGGACCATGGAGCAACCATCAGACCAGCATGACCACATGCAACCATCGTAAGCAGAACCAGGACCTAACTTTTCTTTTGTGGCTTTGTGAGCATATTAGTGAGCATCTCTTTCTTAAATTTCCATGAATCACGATGATTGACCAATTATGATCAACAGCACTTCATAACCTCTTACGGTGATGGTTTTTGTAAGTTGTGAATGTGAATCATCATTCTTAACACGGATACCATGATTCACCATTATCAACCTTGACCATCATTTGTGATTATCATTAGCCCTCATCATTGGCCGCTATCAGAATCCATCATCAATGTGCATTCACCATGTTTGGCTGTTATTACCAGATGGATCATGTTTAGTGTAATGATGTGTTAATTGCGTAATTAAGGCTAACCATATTATATGCTCGCTTTTCGTCTAACTATTCAATATGGATCAATGTGGAGTAATACTTCTATATCATATGCATATGTTGAAATGGGAGAATCCGACAACGATTTTGATAGCGAAAAGGGGCTCGCTTGATGAAATGGTCTGGGGTTCTGCAGTTTCTGGAAACGGCTATGATCATCTATCAGTATTTGTCAACCATCATGAGCCAGCACTAGTCAATGCTAGCTATCCTTAGTTCACCAGCATTAATCAGCGTTGACCATATCATACATATCATTAGCCAACCAAAACAGTCATTGATTTGCCATTTAACATCACCAACCGTTGTTAACAATTATTTTCAGCATGAGTGAACCGTTCGCTAACAATCATTTATTATTCATGGTTTGCTCATGAAAAAATCGGCAACAGAGAAACAGGTTCAAGTGGAGCACCGCAAGGTGAGGGGAACACCCACAAACAAAGTCTGATCGATTTTTACTGTCCATGAATGATGTCCACTGGAAGCGTACCGGTATACGTAGTTACTGCATATATTTGGATTTCTATGATTGAGAGAAGCATCTTCCGCATCTCAGAAAAGCCACAAGATGCACTTGTGACCGGTGTATGGCCTGTCTCACTGGGTCAATTTCCTGAGGTTGCCGTACTGGTCATTGCAGTGATGAACTGGCGGGGAGCCTCATGAGGGTCCACAAAAGTGCGCTCGGCGTCCTACTTTTCAGAGTGTCAAGGGCTTCCAGGTTGGTCCAAAATTCGGACACATTTCGGTTGCTTCGTAACCTGTGGTTACATAGATTTAGACAGCAATATTACGACATATTGCTATATTAAAGGATATGTAGATATTACAACCCTGGTTACGTAATCTCAACAATCATTGTCACACACTTTTTCTCCTTCAGGGATGACATTTCGCAAGAACATGGGGCAGCAAAGTATGGCTCTGAACACCTCTCTCATCACATCGCGGGTGGAATGAACTTACGAAGGTTTTTTTGGTACTTAGAACTTTCATGATGTGTTAGATCCAAACAATCCTGGACACGGACATACTCCAAACAATTCCGAAGATCAACAACTTGCCTTGTTGTGATTGTGAGTGGGCATTTCCATGGTGGTACTCCCAAACCATTCCACACATGCTAGCAAGGAAACTGCCAATCTTACGAGATTGGATGCCCTCAAGTCACTCAAACGAAAATGCAGGTTTTCTGGTAGGGTTACCGCTGGCTTTGCAGGGACTTCAGCCTGGAGCTCAATGCCTCGAATGTCTTACCCAGCCCCCGAAGCAACATGGGTCGAAAGAGATGATGATTGACCCTTGCCGCAGGTTCTTGAAGCCCAAGGGAAACTCCACGCCCTCATACCATGGGTAGAATGTCCCCCAATGTGCTTAGTTATCGATCAAAACTGCACCTATTGTTTCACCTCATGGCTGGCAGGTTTCCCCTTTTTTTGCATCCAAATGGATCCAAATGCTGCCTTCTGAGTTCCAAACATGATACAACCATTGGATATCATGATGAATCTGCGGCGGGAAAATTAGTCCGCCGATTTGGTTTGCTGCTGGGTCAGCCTGATTGTTCGTCTCAATTCCCCTCAAACCAGGCTGTTTGGGTCTCCAATGAAGCCTTGTGCATGGCATACGCCAGTGTATCCCCCCAAGGTTAGATCTGTAGCCTTTCTGCTCCTTATTGGTGGTTTGTGTTTTGTCACCATCCAGGAGTCATGTCCTTTCAGAAGAAAAACGCTGATATTTTGTCAGATTTTCCGATTTTTCCAGATATTTTCACCATGTTTTTTCCAAACTTCCTGGGCCGTTTCATCTCTGCCAAGGCCGCCATGGGTCATCGAAAGTGCACATGCGAGGGTGAGCTAAGCGGTGGTTCTGGAGTCGCCCAAGGGGCCCGGAGATCTGGCTCCCAATGAACCACCACCTATAGAGCTGGAGGGAAATGGACCCAACAACTACCGTGAACCAACCTGACATGGATCTCCGTGGCTTGTGGGGGCTTCTATTGCAGGGGAAAACCCATGGGTTGAAGGTTGGCAAGCATGTGAGTGTAGACCCTCCAAGCCGCGCTGACCTGTGAATCCAAAGATCGAGAACTGTAGCTGTTGCTGTGGTGGTTCATCCCTTTCTGGACCAAAAACTTAGTGCAGAGCATGAGCCATTCACTAAGCATCATACGATGGGGCGGTATTTCATGGTATTTTTCTTCTCATTTTACCAAGCATGATTCCAGCACTTGGGAATTCCAGGGTGCACCATGGGTGGGTGGTACCTTCACACATCATGTTCCGCCTGGTGCGGCCCCATAGGCTATATAGATACAGCAGATACCCCAGTGTGCGTGTTTGAAATATTTGTGCACGCAGTCTTGACCGCATAATATGGGGCTACCGTACCACTTCATCGACAATTAAACTCCGCCATCGTTGCTGCGACAGAGACTGTAATCATGTAGTCACAGAATGGGATGCAACCAGGGAGCCTGCATCCTTTCGGGGCATATCTTGGGATCAAAAAGAGATTGGGGGAACCATGATGACCCACATGACAGATAGTTTACCTTTTCAAACCTAGTGTTTTCTTGTGCCAGGTGGTGATGATGGTGATGGTCGTGACGGTTGATGTGGGTGCTTTCTTACATGAGGGGCACACCTCACACGTGGTTGATTTCCCATCTAGAATGGTCATTTTTTGGGGGTGGTGTCTGAGGATAGCCGTGGATGAATCCATTCCGTGGCAGTCAATGCCCAAGAGATGAGTAGAGCTGGGTCCTCCGGGGCGGCTCATGTGACGGTAGCATGGGATTCGACAGTCAAACATACCGAAGACACGCTGTACCTTTCGCATCTCACTCATGCCGTGCCTCGGTCGGAGGATGTGGGCACTGCTTTCAACAAACAGATATTGTACGCTGTCGAATTACTTGAGGTTCTTTGTCAGCTTCTTCATCAGCTTCAATAGAAATTGCAATCTTACCTCTGTTTTGAAGGCAATCAACATTTCAATGGTAGATGTAACCTGTTGTGTGCGGTATGGAGATATCGACTGTGGAGTAAATCTGAGGAGCAGTTGCCTCTGGTCAAAAGCTATTTGGTTTTGCATCAATTCCAAGCAATTTGGACTTCAAACAAGACACCGTGACCGACTTCATGAGTTGGAAGTGCAAAAATCGGCTTGGATCCTGCACAGCTTGGATCCTGCACCCCTTGGATCCTCCATCCCACTCCACTCTCTGTGTCTAAAGCATCTCGTAACGTGATTCTCTCAGTCGGCCCTGTGCCGAGGTCACACAAAGATTTCTCTGAATCTTCAATCCCAGGGTGCGTAAACCTCTAAGGTGACGAAGTCGCATTGAATTTATTTGCATATGATTGCATATGTATACTGCACATGTATTGGCATTTTTTCATTTATGATTTATACAGCTTTAATCAGCTTTATTACCTCGACCACACAAAAGGGGTAGGGAATGGACCAAACTCGCGTGTCGGTGAAGCTGCCAGGGCAACTGTGATGATCTGTTCCTGCATCATGGCTATTACTGTCCCTAGTAAATGCTGGTAAATGACCAGACCCAATGGGCATAAACTATTGGTGATGCTTGACGACTATACATTTTTGTGGACTCCTCTCTTTTTCTTCTTGCCAAAGGCTCGTCCCAAATGTTGTGCGCAACCGATTCATCTCAGCTGTTTTGCAGGAAGTTTCCGGCAGAAGCACTACTCAAATTTTGTGATTCGCTGTGCCCGACCGTGAGAACCAATTGGGTATGCTCATAGTCGCCCTTGGCTAATACTGTTCCCGATGTTCTGCAGATTCTACGACTTGGAGGTTTAGCTCGCTGGGTGTATCATATTTGGGCAAGTAGAAGCCATACAGAGACCCAGGTTTCAACCATGTTTGTTGGAGATGCATTGCATTTTTATACAAATTTGGCCGGTCACATCGCAATCCCTGGGTTTTTTCTTCGCAATCCAACGGTCTTCGCACAACCATTCCAGGTTTGGAAGATTTCCAGCATGCAAAGCTCAGGTGCGTGCAGATGTGGAGGAGAAGATCAAGATCGAGTTTTCGGACCATGGGCACAGGGGTGGAATTTGGGCTGGGGAAGGCTGGTTGTCAACACAAATGATGCGCATGGAATTGCAAGGTTTCATGTCATTGTGTATATCACACATTTCGATATGTGTTATTTGATAGCATCGGCATTTTTTGTGCTTTCACATGCCACCAATTTAGTTGCTGTGGAACTTCTGGTATGTTGCTGAACTAGATGGTAGTTGCCTATAAAAGCTTTGACAATCCACAAGCAAACTGACTTCGGCTTGAAACATAATCTTGGTACGTTTGATTCCAAACTTCAAATCTCAACAACTTCAACAACATTTCTATCAGCTTCAAAGTGTACTTTCACAAAGGTGGCTCCCTCAAACTTCAACAGCAAATCCGATCAAACTACTTTATTGCATAATTCAGCCTGTTTGTTCAGCCACCTTTGCTTGTTTGTTTGATCGGATCAATTTTGCTTGTTTGTCGGTGTTTGTTCAGCCTTAGGACTCAGGACAACATCATTTTTGGCGCATCTCTGTCAGCTTCGAGCGCAGGATGTTCACTTAGACCACGGTATTGCAGCCGAACACCTGCGCTGTAAAGCTTATGTGGGGCCGCAGGCTGCGCTCACCGAAGGTGTTTCTTGGCCGGTGGGTGACCCCAAGTGGTACGAACTGACACTGTTTGACATGGGGGGTTCCTAAAATATCCTGAGATCAGGTGTGCCCCCAAATCACTTTTGTAACTCCATGGGTTTCCTATGCAAGCATTGTCATCGTACCACCGGATTGACGGGTGGATTGACGGCTCCAGGGGGCGGCGGGTTGGACTTGGGCCTTAAGGAGTTGAGATTGCTGAGAATTGTGACCAAGCAGTTCACCAACCAACAACCATGGTTACCAACCAACAACCATGGTGATTTCTAGCTGGTTAATGGCTAATAATAGGGGAAAATAACCAACAGTACTGGGGGATATACTGACTATATGGCGAGCTGGGTCAAGCAGTTCACTAACCAATTTCATGGGGGATAATGACCAACAAACTATAGGGAAAACAGCCTGGTTAACGATGGGGAACCAGGGGGACTAAGGGTTTTGACCCACAGCCAGATCTGTGGATTCTTGAATTCTCAGCCTCTTAGGTGGATATGATTATATACAGCATGTGCATCCATGCACGGACTCTTGAATTCTAAGCCCCGGTAGACTGGTAGGTAAATTCCAACAGTCAATGCGATATTGTCCCCGCTCACGGCCCAGAGGTTTGCTCATCAACAGCACTTTTGATCCACAGTTATGTTGAGCTTGTTTGCTGCACATCACTGGACTGACTAGTCCTTCCATGTCCTTCCCCGTTTCCATCATGAAAGACCTTCACGTCTCTACATGGAGCGCTTGCCTTAGGAACCGGACAAGTCTCGATTGCGGGAGATTCGCCTGGAATTTACAGGTCCCAAAGCTGTGGCAGAGGTGCCCATCGGCGTGCCTGCGAGAGAGCCCTGGGCCATTCGCATCAAACTGTGCCTTGGACGACTGCAGGGACGCCATGGGAATATGGAGGAAACCAACGTGGCTGGCACAGTTTGATGCGATTCAGGGACAACGTGGCTGGCACAAGGATCGATTCAAGGACAACATTTGATTCATTTAGGCATGGGACATGCTTGTTGGACCATTTCGACCCCACAACGAATGGTTGGGGCTTGTGACACCAGCCCGTCGAGCTTGCGCCATTGCTGGACTGGGCAGCTAAGCATCAGCCAAACACCATAGAATACAATAGAAGTGTTGCATGGGCGTGTCTATTTCTGATTTTGGATGGTTGGTGGCCACATCATTATAGAATAATTATTCTGAATAAGTCATGGTAAGTTCATATTTGCAAGATTATTTTTGGAGAGCAGGGGACTGTGGTAGTACACTTTTTTGGTGATTTGCTCTGCTCCAGGTTTGCCTCAAAACCACAAAATGTCATTGAAGTGAACTGAAATATGAAGATTTATAGAAAGACCATTAACTGTTCCATGAAGTCACTACAATGGAATTCAATTGACTGGTTTTACTATGTTGTAAAGCTTGCTATCTTTATCTAAGTGTCAGTTGACACATGCCGCTAAGCCAGTATGTTTGTTTGTAACTGGAAGGAGGTAACATTGTTCTGAAATCATGGGAAAAGATTTTGTGAATTTAAAGTGGTGCTTGCTCTTAATCATAAGATGTAGTAATTAACTTAATATTTATAGGGTATTGCAATATTCTTTAGAATTAAAAATCATATGTAATTTAAATAATATTCAAAGACTTGCAAGATGTTCTTTAAATATATATATCTTCCTGTCTAGAATATAACATATTACTTGTTGTTGTTTGTCCTATTCAAACCCAAAATAAGGAAAATCTCAATGTAAAAAACCAAAAAAAACAAAAAAAACAAAAAAATGGGTAGTACAGGGTCTTGGGTCCATAGTCTTGTTTTTTTTTGTTTTTTGTTTTTGTTGTTTTTTTTGGTTTTCTTGTTTTTTTTGGTTTTCTTGGTTTTCTTGGTTTCTTTGGTTTCTTTCAGATTGTAGTAGATTGGCAAAGGCCCACAAAGTTGTGGATACAGAAATATGAAATATCAATGATCAAATATGCACATGATCAATTATTCAATGAGCAAATATCGAAGTAAAATGCACAAAAAAGCGTACTACCGTGGTCCCTGGTTCTGTATTTTTGAGAGTTGAAGGCATTTGCTTCGTTGTCAAGAACCTCTCCGAGCCGGTCCCCGGTGCTGTGAAGTTGGACTCAACGATCTCTATTCAGCCATATTCAATCTCTTGATCTCTTTAGGATCCATGGGAGTACTGCAGGGTACATCCCAGAAATGCATGCTGAATCATCACCTGGTGCAGGCTTGGTTAGCAATAAATCCTGAAGAAAGGCCTGAAACTGATGGTGCTTCAAGGGTGAACCAGCTCTGGTGGGTGCTCGTGCCCAGGTACAGGCGACCGGCCAGCAACCTTTTTGCTCAAGAGATCTGGTATGAGGTGGTGGCGCACTTGCCACTCTCCAAATCCAGGGTTTCTCAACTGCAAAAGCTTGGAGCTTTGTGGATGAATCGATCTGCGAATCTGAGTCTCATCTCTTGACAACTCGGCGCAACAAGAATGGTTATAACTCCATGGTTGGCAACCAGCTAGGGTAGGTTCTAACCATCAAGAGCGAGTGGTTACTAAGCAGTTGCCATCTCAACAGCTGCGACCATGGCTTTGGGATTTTAACTTCCACAGCCATGACTTTCCAGGGGATCACGGTCGGCGGCTCTGTGCTACCGTGGGCAGTTGGTGGCAGTTGAGGCAAAAATGTTTTGTTTGTTATGGTTTATCCACCACTCTTAACCAATTTGGGTGTTTCTAAAAAGTGGTGCCCTCAAATCATCCAATATGAGTCATTTTTAGTAATAAACTAAGCAGTTTTGGGGGTCTCTTATTTTGAGAAACCCCCATTTGAACCAGGAGGCTTGCATGAGAAGTTCCTCACTTCCTCAGAGCCTAAACTCATGATGTCTGAACTCTAAATTCGAGCATTCTGAAAAAACCTCGAATAGGAATCCGTGCACCAAAGCTAGTTGTTGCTTCCATGAAGTGATGGTGCGATGCGCAATCGTAGAGTCTCTGTCAAGCATTGCAGAGTCGTAGGATGATCTAGTGATGTTGCCCAGCCTCTTGTGCTGCCGAGGTTTCACTATCTTCAGAGATCAAGGGCAGATATGGATATGCCATGCTCGAGGCAAGTCATCTTGAGTTGTTGAGGGCCACGAAATCACAGGGGAAATGAGTTCTCCAAACTTATATGCATACTTATTTGGATAAGTTATCCAGTTATCCATCCTTTGACCGATCCAGACATTCTATGTTTGCAAAAGACATTGGATTGGTCAAGGAACGTGGAGTACTCCCAGGCACAGTGCCTTCCAAAAAGAGATAATCAGGGAATCCACCAAGGGCTGAGCCAGGATCAGGACTGCGACAGATGGGTCACTGAAGATGCCAAGCATTGCTGGGTGAATATCAGACTGCTGTGTGCAGAACCAAAATCGTCTCTTCTCTTGTGAAAAGCTTCAGTGATAAGCCGCCATTCCATATGACGCATATCATGGTTTCTGAAGATAGGGGGCCCCCAAAATCATCCAGCTTATCAACTATTGATAGTAATAAACCAACATAAACCAACCACTTTGGGGGTCCCCCATGTTGAGAAACCACCAATATTGGACCCCAGGTTGGGGACGCGTGGAGGTGTTTAACCTTTTTAGGGGAAGGATCGGTTCCGCGCGCTCCTAATTTAGCAGCTTGGTTGAGGTGCTCGCCCTGGCATGGCCGGAGAATTGGACAGGGGACCCTGTCCCAGCATAGCAAAATGACTGGCAGCTGCATTTGATAATGAAATCATCAACAAAACCGGTATTTGATCGAGAAATCACCAACAAAGCAACAACTGCAGTCGATCCTTTGCTGGCTGAAAGATCAATTCCCTCGCTGAGAAGATCTATTAGCCCCTAGCGTCATGTTGAGGATGCAAGGTGTCAGCACGCTTTGGGCCACTGTAACGGGATCCTAAGCTGCTGGGTAGCTTCATCTTGCATTTCCATCGCTGAGATGATTCTCCGAAGCAGATTTTTGAGGGTGGTTCAACTAGCAACGAACCAGGAACCACCCCTGGCATGCTAAGAAACTTGTCCCCAGCTTGGTCCTGCTTCCAGTGATTCTGCAGATTTTTGCTGTCCCCTTCGCATTTGGGTGTTTCTCAAAATAGGGGCACCCCCAAATCATCCTCTGTATTGACCAATTATGGTAATAAACCACCATTCTTAGGGGTCCCCTATGGCTTGAGAATCCATCATTTCATGTCAGAAATTCCAAGAATGTCCTTGGCTTCGGTCACAACATCCTGGCAGGTGCTTCGAGTGGTTCCCAGATCTGCTATGTCGAAGTTGCAACATGCAGCTGGAGACTGGCTGAAATGGGGGTAGGATTGGAGATGAAGCGGGTATGCAAAGGAAAATTGGAAGTCAAACTTATGGAAAGTTGCAGCAGTCAGTCTTTCAGCTCAGGTATGATCATTACGCATGTTATCATTGTAAGTAAGTCTTTGAGTCATTGAAAGTACGAAGAAACATCTTCACATTCCCTCTCAGAAGCATGTTTCACATTCGGGACACTTTGGGGGTGTTCATCAGTAGTGGGAAGGAGGCAAGGACAATGGATTCCTTTCCCATGCTTGGAAAAACAATGAAAAACATAATATGACGGTCAGAGAAAATTTGATTCGGCAGTGTGTGTTCATCTTCACATGTATATGGGAATGGAAAAACCAGACATGCAAAGAATTGGCTAGCCACAGGAATTCCCCCGCTGACACCCACATCCATCAGTCACTGTGATTGACGTGGGTCCAGCTCACAGCCATACTCTAAGAAACATCTTGCGGACCACTTGGGATTGCTGGGTATTTCGGACCCCCGCTACCATATGCAAACACCCCGTGCAATTACGTAGACGTTTGACAAACCCCTCTGGGCAACCCTTCAATTATTATAACTTGGACGATCGAGCCGCTTTACCATCGATAGCACCACCTGGTCGTTATAGTTTCCATGGCTTCGTCTCTCTGAGGTAACTGGAGCTCTTGTCTATTAACCATGGATCCTGTTTCCCAAGTTTCAAGGGAGGCCAAGGATCATAACCACTCCAATTGCTGGTGAAAATGAATTCTCAATTGCATGGATGGCACATGTATTTCTTTACACACGTTGCTCAATTGCTCTGGGCAGCCCACGTGTGAGCTCATAGCAGAATTCATTGCACGCAGTCATGGCTTAGCTTGAAGTGACTGATGCGATCGGTATGAGTGGCTTCATTTCCTTTGCAGCATCAGTCATTTGATGCGTTTTAATCGTTTCTAATGCTTGGTCCCTTCCTACAATCGAGCTGAGCGGCAAGCAAAATTCAGTCTGTTGACTGTTTGCATTCTGAACCCATGACTGTAGAGGGTGTGAACAAGGCATTGATGAAGTGGAAAGTAGCTGCTTGCCGGGCAGGAGTATGCATTAATTAACAATCATTAAGGAACATATATAGATATTCTATGAACCATTATTGACTCACTGACCTTTGACTATTAACCTCGATGAAGCATGATGAATCATTACTAATCAATGTGCATTCGCCAATGTGACAGGAACCAGCATGAATTCATTACCAATATCAAACTGCTCCCATCTGCCATGGTTCAGAAGCCCCCTCCACTTCACCACTTCACTGGTTCAGGAGACGTTCTGACCGAAGCGATTTCTGCTGGGGTGGAGGCAAACGACGTCCAAAAGCATCTTGGCGACCAGTGAGGTTTTGCCCGAGATCCCGTTCCAGAAAATCAAAGAAAAATCCAAGCGGGCGATGGTGTCTTCCTTGCGCCGAAAGTTGAAGGTTCATGGTGGTTGGATTAAAGTCTAGTAGCATAAATGGTGGTTTCTCAAAATGGGGGATCCCCCAATTGGATGGTTTCATTGGTAAACAATGGTTAATATAGGACGATTTCGGGATACCCCTATTTTGAGAAATCACCAAATCAACCTGGGTTTATCAATGCCCTAAATTGGTTGTCACATAACGCCTCACGTTTTGGGCATTGATCTCTGCGCAAGGGCAGGGAGGATTTGGGGGAGGGTCCTCTTGACCTGCTGTGTCCTAGATGAGTTGTTTATTTGACAAAGGTTAGTTCATTAAGTACAACGATAGATCTGGTTGGTAGCTCAAATATGTTTTATCTGGTTGGTGGTTTTAATATGTTTTATCTGGTTGGTAGTTTTAATAGACATGCTTTATTTTCCCAAATGTATTGATAGCTGTGGTTGGTTGGTTGCCAAGCCTATTTTTTCATACTGGTGGTTCAACCACCAACCAGGAGATGGTTGGACAGCGATCGAATGCGATTGGTGCGATGTGCACCGTGGTGAGCCTCTAAGTAAAACGAGGTTGGTGGTTTCACATATTCTCAGGAGCTGCATGGTGAAAGCTTGGTAAACAAACAATAGCCAACGATCAAACGGGACTCCTAATCAACAATCATCAATAACCAGTTGATGCTTTCAGCCACATCTTTCCAACCTGACGTCCATGAGATGACTATACAATCACTTGGACCAGCAAAAACCGATCAGAAGCCCTGGTTCTGGGGTGTCATTTAGGACTGGCTCTGAAAACTTTTCCTTTTATCTGAGGAGTTTCCAAAACAATGGATTGATCGGTTGGTCACTGTTTTTGTAGAAGGGATCAGCAAAAGTGATTCTATACTATTACTATCTATTCCTAGTGGTCGATGTTAGTGAATTGGTGATTAGTGGTCCATCTTGGTGATCATTAGTTATATAAACGAAAGAAACTGGTGAATGTTGGTGTTACTAGTTTCACCTCGTTTTACGACTCCAGTGTTTTGGACAATAGTTCTCAAGTTTGCCGTGATTCAACCAGATAGTTGGGTCGAGATTGTCCTGATCCACTAGCGGAATGCGAGTGTTGATCAACGAGCACCCATCTCTGTAGCTGGCTTGGAAATGACTCATGTAGGGGAAGATTGAAGAGTGGCAGTCGAACACCAAAGCGTTAGCAATTTTGGATGGGAAGTCAGCAGGTGCTGAAGTTTATCATGGTCAACACTTGGTGAAAATCTACTGATAATCTATTAATCCTCGGTGATTTTCATAGTTTTGGAATGAGTTCACGGACTGCCAGAGGATTGTCAGTACTAAGTATCATTCGAAGCTTCGGATACCTCTGGGCAAACTTCATATAACTTCACAACTGCCTGGGGTATCATATAATGTCATTGAAACACAACAACTACCATGTGAAACATTATATATTATATAACTACCATGAAACATAACTTCATATAACAATAACACATCTTCACACATGCCCGGGGTATCGCCGTCTGCAGGATTTGTTCGGGTCTTCGGGAACTTGGTCCTGAGACCATGACCTCAAGCAACTTGGCCCAGCGGCGTGACAACACCGGGGCCGCCTCACTGAGGCACGTTTTGCTATGACGGGTGAGCGCGAGCCATGATGGTGACTTCAGTAACATGTGAAATACTGATGCATAACAGCTATAGTGGCTGTGATTACTCCGTGTTTTGATTGCTGTACTATGTTGTACTGTTATTATGAATCGTTTGACTATCTATTAGTCTATCTCAACATAAACCAACCGTCATCATATGTCGACGTTTATCAATGTCTTATTCTTTCTTTGGGTCCACAGTACGATTTGTTGTATGCCAAGATAAATCAGTGTTGACCACCATTGTTAACCATAAAGTTGTAAATCATCATAGTAATCGCAACCACTGTTCCCACCATGAACCAGTATTGGTAATACTATTCACCTCACGGTCGCATAATTATTAGTAGTATCCCCTATGAATGATTGTTATTGACCATTACCAATTATATAATCATTACTAACGATGATTACTGACCATCAGAGGCATTGCTAGTAATTAGACTTCATTGCCCATATTAGTCATCGCTATATAGTTAGTGACAAACACAAACCTTTGTCCTAACAAATGGTACCCCTCATCATTTCTACTGCCCTTACCATCACTAACCATAAGTCTCCCAACATCCATTATAATTAGTGATGCCATGTTATCGTCCTTACCATCACTAACCATCCCAACCTTACCATCCCATAAGTCATACATCGACCGGACAAAAGTTCTGAACGCTTTGCTGTGCACAACCCTTTCCCCTTAGAATCCTACACTGAAAGTCGCTGTGCCAGTGTGGCCCCGGTCACCCCGTACTAAATATATAGTATGATAATTTAGTACGGGGTGGACGGGGCCACAACAAGAAACGCACAAGTTAAGATCAACATGCAACATACAAAGCTCATGAGCCAGTTGTTCGAAAACTTTCTTCCTGTGGGAGTATGCCCATATTCGTTGCTGGTTGTCGTTACCAACCCTGACGCTTGCCCAGCGAAAATTTGGACGTCAGGTGAGACCAGCGGAGCGTTGGAAGCAGCAGCTGCCATGGGTACCTGCTCCGGGAAGGGATGATGGTCGGTGATGGTCAGGGATGGTTGGAGGTGGTTGGATGATTTGGGGCCCCATTTTGGGAAACCACCACATTTTCCAGGGAAACCTGGCAAACCAGCGAAAAATGATGGATTCTCCATTGCCAGGTCAGTTCATCACTTTCCGAATTGGCTTCCATGACCAAGAGTGATTGAGACTGAGCCATACTGAGCCTGTTGACCAGGCTGTCTAATTCTCAGTATGAAGCTGGTAAATAGGCTTAGTATGCTGGTAAATAGGCTCATTACAGTATGGCTCAGTCATACCAATTCCTGGACTTGAGCCATACCAATACTAGTTCATACTAGCCATACCATTACTTGAGCCATAAGTACTAGTTCATACTGAGCTGCGAATTCTTCAGCCAAACCCTGCCGTGGCTCAGGTAATCGCCCTGTGGTGGACTTGCTGCTGCAATCTGGTGCCAAAGCCACGCTTCGCGCTGCGCGAAATGCCGAAGGCAGCAAGTCTGCGGATGCTGCGGAGATGGCCAAGGCGTGGGAAGCTGCTGACAGGTGATCGCACTGCGGAGGTGGAGTTGGTGGTTTCTCAAGCCATGATAGTTTAGGAATAGGAGATAATTAGTCACCAACAATAATAGGGGATATAGCAACCACATGGCGCTTTCTCAAAATTAGGAAGCCCAAAAACGGTTGGTTTATAACTGGTGAATCGGCTGGATGATGCAAAGGGGTTACCCCGATTTTGAGAAACCACCATTTGATGTGCAAGTGGATTTCGTAAAGCTTGATTTTCTGGTGGGGTGGGGAGGTTTGACGTGCAGAGAAAAATGTCAGTTTTATCCACTGATTTTGGGTATTCGCGATTGGTGTGCACCAAAACCTTCGTACTTCGGTGCACGTGAACATGCACTGACCAATCAAACGTGGCAAGTTTTATCCATCGTGCTTTGTTTCGAACTATGGCAGTCATGAACAATATCATGAAAAGGGGAGATCCATGTTGATATGGCGGTACCCCAAATGTTGGCGGCTTCGCTACTGTAGCTGTAAACCTTTGGGGTGGTATGGGCCTACGTCAGCTGGCAGCCCACCAAGGGGATCCAGATCACAAGTCAGGGTGAGGGCCACATCAACAAGCCACAAGCATCAGATGTGATCAGGGCGATGTCACAAGTTGGTCAATGAGCCATTTATATAACCATAGTTATATCTATCATAGCTGGCAGTTCCCGTAGTTGTAAACCAATTTGCAGCTGAGTAGGGCGCTCCATCTTGTAGGGACAATGATGGTACAACCATGACAAGTTGTGTATGTTTGTGTGGGGGGACGAATCTCAGCACTAGCTTGGGAAGCTGGGGACCCAGGGGGTGACTTTCACAACTGGTGGGCTGGGCTGGGTCAGGACTTGTTTGTGGCAAGTCAGTCGGCGACAGCTGAAAAGCAGCAGCTTCTACCGTTGGCCATCGAGGAGTTTAGGGTTTTGGGGTAGCAGATGCACGGGTCACAGTCGGGAGCAATGTGCTGCATGGTGGGGATGCCAGAAACATCAAGGGTTGACCTCCTGTCCCAGAGTCAGGTGTCTCCTTTTGCTCGTCATAGTCATAGTCATAGTCATAGTGAAGCAACAAACATAATTCCAGGAATCATGGTGAGGAAGAATGGTTGGTATATGTTGGTATCATGGGGGATTCACGGGAATTCTTTGGGCTATGATGGGTTATGTATAATATGTGCCTCTAGATGTGCAATGATATCTAATTACTCTGTTCCGAACTCAACTACGAAGGCATTTTTGCGGATATGGCTCAAATGGGTGTTTCTCAAAATAGGGGTACCCCTAAATCATCCATTAATAGTCATTTATAGTAATAAATCAACCATTTTTTGGGTCCCCTATGGCTTGTGAAACACCCAAATGAGCAACTTTGATGTTTTCCACTGAACGAGCTCATACCCACCATCGTCGCTTAGATACCCATTGCCTCTTCAAGCTCCGCGATGTTCACAACCCATGACCTATCACGGTTGATCCCCTGGTTCGCCACCGTTGATCCCTTGGGTTGGCCACCGTTGATCCGCTGGTGAACCCCACATTGGATCCCCGGGTTCGCCACCGTTGATCCCCGGGTGCTTCACCGTAGGAGCGAATGCCATTGGTGGCGGAGCGTTTGTTGCTGGACGGCTTGTCCGACTTGGACACGCTGCCAGGTCCTTCCGGGGGTGCGGTGGTGGGTTCCAGGGATGAAGCAGTAGTCATTGGCTACGAAGTGATTGCTGTAGTGATTAGTAGGGAGTACTCGTGATGAATAGTGAGTGGTTAACGGCAATAACCCATGATAAATAGTGATTAAGATAGTGATCATAGTAGTGATTCATATAGTGATTAGTGATTAGTAGATATTAGTAGTGATTCTGATAGTGATTTAGTGATTGAGATAGTGGTTAATTAGTAGTCATCAATAGTGATTGATAATGATTGAGATGGTTATTAGTTGTGATTCTGATTCTGATAGTGACTCCGATAGTGATTGAGATAGTGGTTAGTAGTGATTCGTAGTGATTAAGAGAGTGGTTAGTAGTGAGTCATAGAGAGTCTGAAAGTGACTCTGATAGTGATTGAGATAGTGGTTAGTAGTGATTAGTAGTGAGTCATAGTCATTCTGATAGTGACTTCGATAGTGTTTATAGTTCTGATTGATAGTGATTGATAGTGATTTGTAGTGAGTAATAGTGATGAATAGTGATGAATAGGAAGTTGTTAACTGATAACCATTGATCATTGGCTATTAAGCAGTAATCATTGGTTTTTAAACTGGCTGCTGGTTGGGAGGGATCGATTTGGAGCCAGGGGTATGGTTATAGCCCTGTAAAGAGGGAGCCTGTTGGAGCTACCAGGAGTGCCCTAACCAAATGGTAGCAAATGTTATACATAGTGATTAATTAACCGTCAGTGGTTAATAGCCAGTTCATCGTGATGGATTTACCGTTTATCCCTAGCGGTCAACTGTTAGTGAATTCTGGTTATTTAGAAATCGTCACTGGTGAATTGATAACCATTGACCATTGGTTATTAAGCATTCATCATTGGCTTATTGCTATTGCTTCCGTGGACATTGCTGACCCTTCCCAACATCGCTATTGATGGGGCCCCCCAATGAAAACATTGTCCTACAGATGGGGCGCCAAGAAACTCCTCCGTCTGGAATCACTTGTGCCTTTGTCAAGAGTCCAAGGATCGGGGGGGCCTCAAATGGGTAGTTGGCCCACCGGTGGTCCTAGTTTCCCTTTTAGTAATTTAATCTCAGAATCGTACTGTGTTATTATTACGCCCTACTCTCAAATCCCAACTTGCAATAGGTGGTGTTAGTCCTAGAGCTCTTCGGGTCATCCCAAAAATGATCTCTATCACAATGATGCTACCCAGCCATCCCAATGATGCTACTCCCCAGTAGGTGAGGCACAGTAACGGCTACCACCCCAGGTTGAGATCCCCCACCATGAGATCTTCATCCAATCTGAGGCGATGGCTCCGGCACCTTTGCCAAGAAGGCCCATGCGGCTGGCGCCTGGACTGTGCTCGCTGCCTTGTTAGAGCGTGCCTTAGCGCGCAGCGCGGAAGGGGCGTGTGGTGAGGGTGGTGAGATGGTTCATGACACCTTCGCCGGTGGAAGTTTGGAGAACCTTAACGCAATACTCCACCAGGGTAGGTAGATATGGCTATGGGTCAATATTAATCAATCAACTAATGGGGGATTTCCACCAACAACAGCAGGGAAAACCATGGTTAATAGTGGGGGAACCAGGGGTACAGGGTTTTGACCCACTGCCATGTTGCTAGATGCTCTTCTGCCCCAAAAGAATCAGTCCTTCCCAGTTCAGCTGGCAAGGAAGGCTACCCTTGAGTTCCGGGTGGGTCCCTGGGACTCCCTCCAAGGTGGAGATCCCATGCCATGCAAGCCTCGACTTTTGTTGGACTATGCCTTGAGGGCCGGTGGCTTGGTACCACTTGGAATCGCTTGGGATGTGGCAAGATGTGGTTGCGGTGACCTGGTGGTGGTGACCTGGTGGTGGTGCTGGTGGGTGTGGTGGTGGTGACCTGGTGGTGGTGGTGGTGGTGGTGGTAGAGGTCGCTGTTGTTTGTGTTTGTGTTGGTGTTGTTGTCGTTGAAGCAAATTTTGCTTTTCACCAATGACCGAGTTTTAAACCCAATGAAGCATGGTGAGGGCTTGGCAAGGTTCAAGCTTGCTTTTTTCTGTGCTCAAGTTCACCAACTTGTGGAGATGTCACACGTGTACGCTTTGTCAATTCAAGGCATACTGCAGTTGACAAAACTCGCACCAGTTCATTAGTAGGGTGCCATACGGCTGCACCAAATAGCAGAATGCTCCCTCCTTAGGCTTTGGAGCCCATAGAAAAGGAATCTGCAGGGGCAACCAGTTGCTACAGATCTTGGAGGCAATGAAGGCAATAGCACCATCACTATCTAATGGAAGAAACAGCTAAAGTGACATACGCACATATGGCTGTGGGTCAAAACCCTGTACCCCTGGTTCCCCATCATTAACCATTGGTTTCCCTTTAAAATGGTTGGTTATTATACTCCATTATTGGTTGGTTAATATTGACCCATGGCCATATGATCAACATCGGCCGACGAAGGTAGTAGCTTCACTCCACTTGTTTTTCGGGTGACATTTGGCTGACATTGAACTCCTGATTGCGATTTGGATTTGTGGGTAGGCATGCTGGCACAGCAGGTCACAATCGATCGCTCAACCGTGCTCAACAGTCATTAAAGAACCGTGATATACGACCATAGCAATGCATAGTAAACCATAATTATATACGATGATATTCAACCATGATATACAAGCATACCAAGAATCAGAAGCAATGGATAGCAAAGGCTCGTCTTTTCAGCCCGGAATGGTTTGAATGATCGATGAGTCAACTAACTAGTTGATCAGGCAAGGGTTCTATCCCATGGCCATGGTCATATCCCTATGGTAATGTCCCTATGGTTATATCCCTATGATAGTTGGATCCATGATCAATGACCTATTGACCACTTCGCCTAGCCCTTCCAACGACGAGCCATGTTGTTGACCTCCACTATGGGGGAGCGATTTCGGTAGACCTTGGTTGGGTCGAGCCATAGAATCAAAAGAACATTTACATAACACCTGTGGGCATCTCCTTCCTTGTCAGCATGTTGGATGGTTTCGGTTGATTTTGTCCTACTCATAGCAGTCACTGTCTCACATCCTCATTCACTTGATTGAAACCGCGCCTCAAAACGAGTGGTTTTGTGCAGCCGCAGGTCATGCCGGCCTTGCAAGAGCATGCTTGAAGCATATGGGAGACATGGCACCGCGCTGCTGCTGGCAATCCGTGGTCATGTTTTCATGGCTTCTTCCATGCTTATGATGATGCTTTTGAGCCAATTTTGCCTCTGAAACATCCATGCTTCAGTGCTTCTCACTTTTGCTTGTCAATCTACGGTTGGTGACCCCCACAACTACGGCATTTGCAAAGCGCCATGCGCGGTCTGGAGCTTATTGGTGGATCCAATGATCAATGCTATGCAGGGCATGATGATCAGCGATGGGAAGACGTATGATCATAAATGATTCAAGTTATATATATATATATCATCATCATCATCATCATCATCATCATCATCATCATCATCATCATCATCATCATCATCATCATCATCATCATCATCGCTGGCATCAGCTATGGAGTGGATGCTTGTGAAACCGCCAATGTTCGTAGCCGTGACGTTGAAGTTCGTGTGGCTGAGTTTAAGTCCAATCAAGTTGGGATGATGACCGACATCGAATGCTTAGCTTAGGACCATTTACTAGTTGAGGATTTCTGTTGACAATTTAGTGGTAACTATATAGGTCTTGGAAACACTAGTTGGATACGCCTGTTGCATTTGAGAGTGTTTGAGAATCAATCCCTCATCCACCATCATAACCATTGAGAAGGCTGCAAATAATTGAAAATCAAACCCTTCATCAAAGCCTCCTCAACCATTACTCATGGCATCGCACTCCGGCAGGTTCCTTAGTTCCATAATCTCGGAGGATCTAGGTGGTACCCCAACCCTTGGCGAACCCCCTTGGTGGCATCCCTTGGGATCCCTTGGCATCCCTTGGTGGCACCGGGCCCCAAGGAGAGGACACCAAAGACATGGAAGCTGCCCTCAGAACCTGCCTGGATCACGGCCGCACCGAAATCGTCCGTGAAGCCTTGGAGGCCACGGGCGTGCTAAGCCGCGTGTAACATGACCATCCCAAAATGCGTTGGGCACGGTGAGCATCCCAACAGCTAGATGTAGCTAGATGCTAGAGGTGTGGTTAGTTCTAAATGCTGGTTGGATAATTTGATTTTAGCAAGGATCGATGGCACTGCTTACTTCGTGCGATTCGGGGAGTACTGGTCATGTTCAGTGACAGAATATGTTTTGTAAAGGTGAGCATGCAATGACATGTAACGGTCAAGACAGCCTGATGTTGTTAAGAGTTGAGAGCATGGAACGATGCCCACGGCCCAGTTATTATAACTTGTTGTGTCTTTTTCACTTCTCCTGTTTCAATCGTTGCTTTAAATGTTTAGACTGTCACCTTCACGCTTACACTTACATATTCAGTCATGATTTGCCACTTTTTCACCGTTTTGAAGACTGGGTTGAGAACAACAGTCTCGCAGATGTAGGTTTTCGGCTCAGCTGTTGGTTCGTTGCTTAAGTCAGAACGGGGTGTGAAGGTCCTGCTGCTGCTGCTGCTGCTGCCGCTGATGAGAAAGATGATGATGATGATGATGATGATGATGATGAAGATGATGATGATGATGATGATGATGATGATGAAGATGATGATGATGATGATGATGATGATGATGATGATGATGATCCCAATGACGACATTCATAATGACATACTGCAAGCTTGGTCCCGGCCTCTGATGAAACAACAATGGGTGATTTAGGCCACATTTTCCCGGGATACACAAGGTGTGCAGAATGCGACTGAGTGCTTATGGGATTAGATTGAAGTGCACTTTCCAGATTCTCGTGGTCATTGAAACATCATACGATGTCCCTTGTGCACTGTGCACCATCCTTTTGATGAATTCTTGAGCTGACGACTCTTACGTTTCGGTCTGCAGTCTTTGATTAAACGGCAGCGCCTTGGCAGGTGATGTGGAAAGCACGGTCCAGTCAATGCTCCGATGGTCCTCCTTTGCTCACACTGGAAGTTGGCCCGGCAGATCAACCTGCAGAATGCAGTATTTGTTGCCTGGTGCAAATTCTTGGTAGTGAAGTTTGCAACTAAGGATGTGTACCAGTTGTGGTAGAGGTGACTAGGATTCGGAAACTACAGTACTGTAATGGTTGCTATGCTACTTTGGTCCATTGGCTTGCCAACTTTCACCTGGAGGATGCAACTCTGGGCGATTTGGTGTCAGTGGTACTTGCTGAGAGCATCCAGTGACAGACTTTTAGATATGTGCGATCCTTACTGAAAAGCATCCCTCAGCGCTTGTTGATGGTGCCAAGTGGTGGACGAACTACCTCAGTTTAGAGACCAAACTTCAGTAATGAGTGGAGGTTAATGTCAATCTACTTGTACCTGATGTCTTAGGGCTTATCTAGTCTTATTTCAGGTGCATAAGAGCGCTGCATTTTGAAATATTGGTGACACCCATGGCCCTTTGCTGCTATTGTACTTTGATGGTGCATGGCTGCTGAGTACTTTCTCGTGACTTATGGACAGCTCCGTTGCCCACAGACTTGTAACGTCTCCGATGTCGAAGACACGGATGAACTTTTCTGTGCCTAAGAAAAGATGAATTTGCTACAGGTTGCTGATTTTGGCGGAACATAACATCTTTGCTGAGACACTAGGTATTGCAAAATTGATCAAAATTGCCTGCTTTTTTCATCTTCTTTCTCAATCTGTAAAACTTATACAGCCATTTACAAGCATTATCATCCATGATCATTTCAGTTGCCTGATTCTTTCTCAAAATTTCACCTTTTCTCTATGCTTGTCGTTGCTGCTGTCTGGTTTGTCCCTGGCACGCCCCCAGGCTTTGAGTCTCTTTACACCAACCCCGGAGTTTTCGTGAACGAAGAGGGCCTCCGTTGCTGATCTCAAGGGCAGAGGTCAAACGGGTTGACTGCAGAAAGGTCACAAGTCTCCAGTTGTGGGATCATATTTGGGCGATGCCCTTCCTAGATACAACTAATGCGTATGGAAGCAAGCCAAATAGCCAAACTAGCATTATTGAACTAATCTGGCGGCCAAGCAATTTGGTTGTTTTGGAGACACCCAAAGCAACTTTCTGGGAACTTGCCAATACAAAATCTGTGTTCTCGACAAAAACACGAAACACATCAATACATGTACGCATTTTGCGTACGAATAATTGGATGTGATTGAGATACCGTCAACAATAGAGGCAAATTATCGAATTTGAAGACATGTATGCAAGTCCCAGTACAGTGAAAACATAGTGGCAGTACTGAACAGTGAGGCCATTTGAGATGTACTGTACAGCGAGAGTTCATTGCGTGAACTCCCAAAGCGACGGGAAAGCGCGCAAAACCGGTCTTTGAAAACAGTGGTACACTTCTTGCATTTGTTCACTAGAGCGCGGAAGATTCACAAGATCACTCCAGTTTGCACAAAAGGATGTGAGTTCTTCCAGATTGGTCAAATATGGAATTGAACTTCAAAGTCGCTCATGAGATCCTGATTATGCAGTTGGTAGATGAACATGTTCGCGAACATGTTTGGGACTGTGCATATTCCAATTTTCATTCCGTAGCCTTGTCCCATGACGGCTGCAGATCTGTATTATAATTAGTGGTCGATTACATTTTCATACAATGCTTGCATACGTAAGCGAACACCACACCAGACAACGTGGTATGAACGTGTATCAGGCGTCATTAACCATCATTAATCATCATTGACCAGCATTAAACCATCATTTAACTACCATTTAACCACCATTTAACCACCATTTAACCACCATTTCACCAGCATTAAAGCATCATTAACCCATCATCAAACCGTGGCAAACTACACATCCTCCCCTGGTTGCCACCCTTGAGGCGTTTGTGGCCACTTCACCTGTCTCACCTGTGTGACTTGGCGATAGCATGGCTCTGCCATTTCATGCTCTCTATTTTTCGAAACCGGGACTGGTAGAACTTGAACTCAGAATGGTGATGTTTGTTTTCTTGTTTTGAGCTTGTCTTAGTTCAATTCTATCCATCTGACTAGTCTTGTTGTTCTTTTTTGTTTGTTAAAATCTAGTCTTATCCATGCAGAAAAATATGTGCCATTCTTGGATATCGCAGCAAGTTGCTAATTATCATTAGCCAGTCATGTGTCATCATCAACTATTAATAGCAACAAATTTGCCATTATCAGCCATAGATAACCACAGTCAGCCATGGGCCATGATGAACTATTATTAACCGTTATGAGCCATTATTACCTATTCAGCATACTTAATCATCATCAACTAACCACCATTGCCGTTTAGATTGATCGTTGTCAGCCACAAGCTTTTATTCAATCTCACCATCAGAACTCACCACTATTTCTCCAAACTAAGATTGATTAATCATGATTAATCATTTTCAAGCGCTACTTTGTACCCATGATTGGCCACTCTTACCCGCTATTCACCAGCATTGGTGATCATGATTTACGATCGTAGTTTTGGTTATACTACAGTATCTCTGCTGGGTCACTATCCCCGATTGGGAGTATATTTCCGAACCTTGCAATGACACATCACAACTATTGCTTCTAGCTTTAGCAGGTTGTTCTTTTGCTTACTATCCCCAATTGTTCCTAGTTTACTGTTAACCTAGTGATGGTCAATCACCCGGTCAGCTTTAGTTGGAATTAGCAATTACCAGCTGCACCTCATCATCATTTAGGCATTCACCAACCCTCATTAGCCATTCGTTGCCCTTAATGGCTATTAGCCACATATCTCATCATCCTTGGCATGATGTACCATTAGCTATCAAGGGCAAGCAATGGCTACCAACCAACCTTTGCTAAGCATCAAGGGCAATGGCTACCAACCTTGGCTTCCAACCTTGGGTTTACCATATCAACCAACCATATCAACCAACCAGATTAACCACCCCAACAAACATAAACCAACCCAACCACCACCAACTCAACCAACCATTAACCAACCACCCATTAACCAACACCAACCAACTCAACCAACCATATCAACCAACCATTAACCAACCAACTCCACCACCCCAACCAACCCCAACCCCCCACCCGTGGCTTCCAGTTATGCCATGGTGGCACCGCAGGCGGAGCACGTGCAGGACGAAGCGGCTGAGCGCTTTCGCACCTGGCGCACGCGGCGCGAGCCGCGCATCCCGAAGCCCCCGGGCCCCGTGTGCCCCTTGCGCCTTGGACCACCGGCGGGCCACGGTTACGGGGCGGGGCCTGGGGATCCACGGGGGAGGGGAGTTTCGAGTGGAGAAAATGGGGGAAGATGGTGGTGAATGATAAGGAATGGGGTTCTGAATCAATGCGGAATTGGGATTCACTGGAATGTGATGGTGCTTAGTGTTGCAAAATCACTCGAATGTTTGTAGTTCATGTTGGTTTTGCTACAAAAAACAGTTTGTCTCACCTTCACTCACCAGCTATACTGGTCACTGATGGTCGGTTAAGAATGTTTTTGTGATGGCCAATCTTCACCCTTGCCACAAACCGTCATTGATTGTAGGAAATTATAGGGAATCTATATGTTTCACGGTCAGGTTGGCAAGACATGGAACCAATGAAAAAGGCATGAAACTGTGAAGACATGGCCTTGCCCGACAACGAACTTCTGCCCAGGGCTTGGTTTGTAATTAAGAATCAAAAGGTTGGTTATTGTCCCATGAATCCCTATTATTGTATAATCATTACGAGCCATAACAGAACCACCAGCCATAGTTAGTGACCATGGTTAGTAACCACCATTTCTATGGTTCATGGTATATCTTATTGGCTGAACTGCCCATGGTTACGTTCACCAGTGACTAAGTGGATTGATCAGCCAAGTAACGGTACAAGTTCAAAACCTGTTTTAAGTGATGATGCACGGAAAATACCTGGAGCCTAGCACGTTCCAGTAGATACTGTTTGCGCAGCCCACACGGTTGAAAGCAAACCGGGTGCCGGTGAATGTGTATGCTAGCTCATAGTAGCTGATGCACCCCTGCACCCCAGGGAACTCCTATCAATTGACCATCTCCACATAATCCATTATCGAAGTGACAAAAATCCATCTGCGCATGGCATATAATTCTGAGATACTGTACTCAGGGATACCCCTGTTATTGACAGCTCCCTTACAGAGCATTGCAGTTGTTGTCAATTCAACTCCTATCTTGGATGTTTGTGGGGACATGGGCTTTTCATGCTCTCGTCACCCCGAAGTGGATGTCGGAAACAGCACAAGTTGGAGAGAGATGTTTCTCGGAGTTTTTCGAAAATCAAGTTTCAACACACCATCTAATTCCACGTCGGTGAATCTAAGAACTGGTCGTTGAATTTAATCGTTCACTACATGTGGAATCTAAACACTGTTTACTTGTATCTTTTGAATTGCATTTCATTGCTCACATGTTGCTGGTATTTATTACAATCACTATTGGGTTCACGATTGACAGTTAACAGTCACTAGTAACAGTTAACACCAAAAGTTATTAAGTTAGTTTTTCACTTGTATTTCATTGCTCACTATCAACAGTTAACATTAACAGTTATCACCAGTTCTCACCAGTTAACACTTATTAACAGTTATCACTATCTATGATGACAGGAGTTATCACCAACAGTTCGAATGTACCAGTCTTTGGTGTCCATTTGGTCGTTTCTCAAGCCATAGGGGTACCCCCAAATCATCCAATATTAGTCATTTATAGTAATAAACCAGCCATAGCTTTTGGGCTCCCCAAACTGGCTTGAGAAACCACCAGATAGTAGTTGTTTGACCCATATTGTTGGTTGTGATTCCCTATTAGTAACCATAATAAACCAACCATTTCTTGGTATTTCCCATCCATGCGGCCCTGGCGGTTGAACTCCCGGGAGGTGCCGCGCCAGCTTTGCGGCGGCGCTGCGGCTGACGGACCCCACGGTGGATCCCAAGAGTTTCTTCCGCCTGGCGTGCGTTCCCTGGCGCACCGTTACAGGATGGGAAGGTGGTGACGAATTGTGGGTATGAATGGTGGTTAGATAGGGAGAGATGCTGGTTTATATAGTGGTTGTTTTGGTGGTTATGTACATATATATATATATATAAATTTATATATATTTATATATATTTCGTATTTTTATATATTATTTTATGGTTGAATGGTTGAATGTTGGTTGCAGTATGAGTATAGTGTGATGATTGCAGGATCTTTCTATGGCAGTTGGTCCACCGGCGGGTTTTGTCATGTTCAATGCAGATTGATCATGAGCTGATGTGGTATGTCCTGGATGGTCCGGGGGGATCATGCTGTATCATGGCTTTTCGATCCTGGAATTGTGGAAACTATGTTGCCAAAATCCTTTCTGTGGTTGTCCATAGATGGTGGTGCCCCCCAAAATGGGCATTTACCATGGGGAACCCATCAATCATATGGGTGAACACAGGGGTACACCATTTGTGGACAAACCCAGATAGGGACAGGGTTGCTCTGATAGATCTGGGATGCTACAGTCAAGGGTTTGAAGATCGAATGGTTTGCAATCTTCAGAGTTATATCCCTCAACGACTCTGGGATACCACACGTTACAAGAATGTGTATAACCAGGGAACCTGCTGAGTGGGTCAACGAAACCTGTGAGGTATGAAATTCTTACACTCTGGTGAACTAACCTGGCAGTGGAACATCCACCATCTGTCGATGGTATTTGTCGGGTTTCCCATTGAAAAAATGGTAATCTGTTGCCAGGTCAGTTCACCAGTGGGTAGACTTTCCACAACGTTGATGTGTTTTGGAAAGCAGCGGGGCATCACAGGTTTTGTGATGCTCTCCCCTGATATCTAGGTTTTGGAGCCAGCGGAAGACATGATCTTGAAGGACCAGGGTCGCACGGGGGGGGGGACCATTGTGCCAAGGCTTCCAAGGGATGAAACTTCCGGTTCGTTTGGCTAAGCGAGATGGGGGGTAAAACTGCATGGTCGGTTGACCACATTTGACCAATAGATCCAGTAGGATCCAGTTTAAAACCACCAACTTTACAGATCCTCAAGTTTCAGCTGCATCAACCCACATAAAGATTAGAGTTCAGCTGGGACCTGCGCTACAAAAACTGTTTGTGACAAGATCTCCCATAGCGAGATCCCCGAAACCTCCGGAATGCCTGAAATCTGTTGCCGGAGATGAGAGCCACAGTTTCGTACATTTTTAGGGTTTTTGGGAATAGATGGCTTCACCATGTGGGTATGTGCTGAGCAATGATGGTACCCCCAGTCAGCCAATAGTGTCCATTCGTAAAATGATCATGTTTTGGTGGGGCCCTTTTGGTAACCTATGGCACCTACCCAGATGGCTTCACCATATATATCCACATGCCAAGTTTTGGTGTTAGGATCTATCAGAAGCCCATCATACTTATTTCATCGCCTGTTGGTGCACCACTCCATAGCAGTTTTGCAATGACTTTCGACCGCTTTATTTGTCATACCTACTACCATGGCGATCCATGGCGTATGTCAGGCACGAATGTCGTGCATCTCGAGACATTGATACGTGCGTAACTTTGCATTCGGAAGAGATTTGTTGGTCACATCCTGGGGTATTTCCACATCGTTGTGTGGCTGCCCATGTTGACTGGTAGCTGGTAGCGTTATCCACAATAAAGAAACGAGCGGGAAGACTCAAATATCATCAAATATCAATGATAAACTTTGTGACGCAACTGCCAAAAATAATATGCCAAGATGCCAAGTAGCTCGTGTCACAAAGTTTATCCCCTTAAATTAACTGTTGCGAGGATGCAACATGTTATCAATCTGGCTCAGATTAAACGGATGAATCACTCCCACAAAACTGGTGGCTTGCTGCTCTCTTGGTGCATAAAAAGGAGCAATTTTTCGGGGCTAGTTGGGTATGCGCTCATGACCAGGCAGGGCAAACACATGCTTTTTGCGGGTTGATCTATGAGGGGACGATCATCATTCTGGGGATGTGGACATGGATCAACCGTGTTGACTATCGGATATGGATGTGCCCTTCGCGAGTAGTTTCTGATGGTTTGGGGGAGAATGTTGCAAATGCAGGGTCACGTATGGTCAATCCATTGTGAAGTGAGTATAGTTACTGGTTGGTGGTTCCAAACATGTTTTCTTTTCCCTAGTAGTTATTCACAAATGGTGGTTGTCGAATATTTCCAAAGGGGTGGTTCAACCACCAACCAGGTTTATGACTAGTCTATGATTGATCAAGCACGGTCAAGTTTACGGGCAAATGATATTCAGGATGTCGACACAGCTTGGGAAAGTCATCGCTTTTGTTGCTCAGGACAAGTATGCCATAACGGCAATCGAAGCTATCCTGCCAGTGAATGCCTCTACCTTTGCACCCTTTTTGGAATGCTGACATGTAGTGGTGTGACTGGAAATTCTGAAAACTGACTGTAAGAACTTGTCCCAAGAAATGAATTCTGCATGAACTGGTGACTGATATCCAAGATGTTTCAAAAGCTTTCCTTGAAGCACAATCATCTCATTGGCTCTGATTGTAACCCTTAAGCCCCACATACTCGCTCCTTGACAGCTCACTCCATGATGCTTGCAATAATACAAATTCACTCACTATACAGCCCATAGATGCCAATAGCATTTTTTTGCGAACAAAACCCGAGATAGTTATCCCTGTTGGTGCAAATGGGTTGCAAGCTGCTACTCCGTCATCATCCCTGCAGATACGGTGGGCAACAACTGCAAATAACTATCCACTAGCAATTTTGACTGCTTTTTAAAGATCATGTACGTAGTGTATTTGATTATATTTGCAATAAAAACATTCACAAATATGTATGTACATAGAGGTGTATATATATATATATATATATAATACATATAAATGTGTATAAATGTGTATGTACGTGCGTTACCGAGGTGGATAAACATCACAGCAAAGAGGCTAGCAAAGCAAACTTTTTGAACATCACACATTCAAAAACATTGCAGGGAGCAGACCGCGTTCCGTGAGCCGCATCAAGAAAATCAACATCATCATACGGTTTGTCCGGTCAACAACGGTGAACGGTGAAAAGTGCTTCTTAACACTGGTCAACAACGGTATACATATAATGGTCAATGATGATGGTTCAGTATGGTTCAGTCAGTGTGAGGACAAACATTACAGGTTGCTCGTGTGCGTTCTACCCAGACATCCTCCAGGTTTGAAGTTTTGACCGCTCTAGCACCTCCAATGCATCCGATCTTCGAAGGAACCAAACTACTCTTCCTATGTAGAGATAGCATGATGGATGGTGGGGTAACCCACAGCCCAAAGCCTCATACTGAACTGAACGATGTAGTTCTACGTCGCGCATATGTTTCAGTTTATTATGCATAATTACTATGATGCATGTGTTTATCTCTGCATATATATATATATGTACTGCACACGCATCCACGGGGATATGTATATATGCAGGTGTACGTGATGCAACCAGAAGCCCTGGGATTGTACACAGAGTTGGAGTTCTTGAATGCCATCCCTTGGCACACAACTTTCATACGACAGACGGTGGCACCTCTCGTTTGGCACTGTGCTGGTCATCAAAGGCACCCATTTTCGAAGGACTGTGGCCTCAATGGTGTGATTGTACAGATGCTCGGCCCGCACGTGTGCCAGGGTTTTCTCGGCCCACAAGGTTGCTCCATCAAGACGTCCATGGCAGAAGAGTTGGATCTGGGGTGAAAGTTGGCTGCTTTGAGATCTTCAAAAGAGTCCTGTTTGGGTTGAAGGGTGGACATGCCATATTAAAGCTACACTCACACATATCTCTAAAGACAGTGCGCTCTTGGATTGGTTGCATGCGGCTATCCATAAAGTGGATCGGTAAAGACCAGCGGTGGTTTCCATGAAGCAACTTGGGGTAGTCTCCTGCATGGCCCACGGCCATAACCCAGCAGTCTGGCACGTATCGCGATGCGTAGGCATGTGTTTGGCGTTTGCTATTGCAGAGTCCAACGACGGCGGGGGTCCTATGATTGTTGGTATCCCCGTTATTGCAGCCATGATGCGGTCTGGGTCCTTCTAGCCAAGGATGGGATGAAAGAAGCAGATTTTCTTCGCCCCGACGGAATGTTGCTGGGACTTGGCCGAAAGCAACAGTTTGAGCGATGTGCCGCCTTGGTTTTCCAAAATTTCAATCCCGACTCAAACCTCAAAGTGACGGTCCCAAAGTTTGAAGACTGCCACAGTGATGATCAAGCACGAGCAGGGGCACAGCAACATAGCGTTTATCCGCAAAAGCTGTTGGTGATGTGAGATCGATCACAACCGCGAGCAAGATCAATCTCATTTGTCCACATGGTTGCGCCAAGTACGTGAACAACTCCGATCACCTTGGTAGTCATGAAATGTCATGACCCTGATCCAGGTTGGCGTGGCTGAGCAGCCATCTTTTGGAAATGAAAGTGGAGGGGCAGCTAGGCCGGGGGGGCAACCATTGGGGCCGGTGGTGCCACCTGTGAGATAGTGCTACCCTCAACCATCCCAGAAATGCTAATTTGTATTTCTTAAACTACCAAAATTTGTTTTTTTTCCGGGGTATCAACAGAAACAAACACAGCTGCGAAGCTGGGGATACACCACGGACATCAAAACCTGGAGGCCCTGGAGGCTCATGGATCCATTGATTGCTGAGTTCAGGCTGAGCTAAGCTGATAGATCCGAATCAACAAGTCGACACAACGAGCCGTTGGTTGAATTTGGTTGATGAATACCAACCGATTGACGGCGCTCGTGATGGATGAGTTATTTGATTGAACCAGGTGAACTATGGATTATCTTGGATTTTTTTTGTCCAGATTTTTTGGACGGCCTTCGATCGTTTTCTGGCGTCGTTGTTGAGAAAAAGATGGAGTAACAAATCTTAGTGTGGAAAAAGTCCCCATAGAGACTCTGCAAAATTGATCGCGATCGTTACTGATGATCAGTAGCAAAGACCAAGACTTACCCTTCTGAGGTCCTTTCAGGTTGTTTCTACATTGAGTTTCTTGATGTTTCTTGATTGCAACCAAACTTTCTACATCAGCCATGGATGGTTAAGGCTTCTCCAAACGTGAGAATGGTGGACCAAGGTGCAAATGATCGCGACTTGCAATATTGCAGGGGACCAGGTTGGCGGTTGACGAAAGACAACAAACAGCCTTGGAACCATCCAATCCCATCAATTGTCTAGGTAACTGGGCGGTTGAAGGACAGCCTTGGAGCCATCCAATCCATTCCAATCCCACCATCATCGACATTCCAAGACCTTCTGACCAGCGTTTTTCACCAGGCGCTCCTCCCAAATTGACTGACAACGAGAGCTGCTTGGCGCCGGTTCCGGACGAGGGGTGGAACGGTGGAACCGGGAGGGGAGAGGACGTCGGAAAATGATTCAGTGCCGGTGGCAACTCAAAGCTGTATTGGCAATGGGTCAAGCAGTTAAGCAACCAATGATGGCTTATGGTAACCAACAAAGCTATAGGGTAAACTGGCTGGTCAATGATGGGGAACCAGGGGGACTAAGGGTGAACTGACCCACAGCCACATTGGCATATTGGTGTTTCCCAAGCCATAGAGGTACACCCAAATCATTTTTTATATCAACCATTTATAGTTATGAATCCAGCCATTTTTGGAGGTTCCCTATTTTAAGAAACCATCATATAGACACCACGATTGGGATTAATTATTCTATTTATAATGGTCAAGCATAAGGGATAAGAAAGAACGATGATGGCTGAACAACTACGAGTGGAGCTGGTTTGATTGGCATTCCAGGTTTTCCGAACTTTTTTGGGGATGGTTGGTTGATTGACCTATATTTTCAGAGAGGTTGAAACCAACAACCAGTAGTGGTTAACAACCATCAACACATTAGACAAGCCAATGATGTACTGGCTAGCAGATTTCATGCACAGACACACATTTATATACTTATACACACTGACACAGTATCCATGGCCTCAAGCACACGACTGTATCGAGTCGCGTTCTCTGCAAGTAGCCTTTCACCATGGCCGTGACCCCAGTTCCACTGATGACGGACGCGGACTGCAGTTCCAGCAGCTGCAGCATCTCAGGTTGGTTTCAACACTTTGACTATCACGGCAATGGACGTCTCTCTAAATCAGAGTTGCTCCGCGGAATCGTCAAAGCCTACGATGCGACTTGGCTGCCGCACTCCACGGTGCTGACTCAAACGCTGGGTTTTTCCCGCCGTTGGAAATGCTGGTCCACTTTTTGCACATTGGGGGGGGGGATCCACTATCAGCAAATACACGTATACTGCGTATCTATAGATGTGTAGAGATACATATTATTTAGATTTTAAATATGCTGCATATAGACATGTTATTACCATCTTGTCATTATGCAACTTAACCCTCCAAGGTGATCAGTTCGCCATGCTCGATGATTCAGGTCGCCCAACTGGCTCCCTCTGCCACTCCCTCACGGAAGTCTCGGACGATGGGTGCCATCAAGCTGAGAGAGCCTGGGTGTTGAGGAAGTTATTTGCAGGTGCTGGGACTAGCATTGTTTTTCATGCTAATTAGTCATGAATCATCTAGAATATTGATAGGTAGCTGATCATAGATAATGATGCTTAATAATAGTGAGCAGTAGTAAGCATACCAACCAACTGAACGTGGTACTTTTTCTGAGACACTACCAGTTTTGGGTGCCTCCAAATCCGTGACCTTAAAACAAAGGCATGATTTTCAAATCCTGCGAAGACTTTTCCAGGGCCACCCCGTGGATGGGTCAACTTCCCACGCGGAAGATTCCTGTACCGTCGCAGGGAGTTGTCAGGGATCATTGCTGAAGGACAATGGTAGATCCACATGAATCCACCACCAGTTTAACCATTGGATTCTCCAGTGGTCAGCTTCGATCCCCGGGCCTCACATGCTTTGGTGGACAAGCAATGCCTGGCGTTGTGCCCATGCTTTTCAACTTTTGCCTGACAAGGTTGACTTCGACGTAGCACATTTTTCCGCCAGCATGTCCATGTTCGCCCCAACCGGGGAGCACCATTCGCCAGCCTATGGCTCAAAGCTGCGGAGATTTACAGCTTCACCGGTCAATATGGGATGATATGGAGATAATCCATGCCTCTTGCTCTCGTTTTGGTTGTGAAGTTCCATGGGATGTATCTGACACTCTGACACCCTCTGACCTTATTTGACCTTGACATTGACAGCCTACGGTGGCCAATGGTCGCTGCCCCAGAAACTGGTCCCCTCAGGAATTGGTGGACGCGGTTTGGGACGAAGACCGCTGGGGTGCCACTGGCATTGGAATTTCGGCTGCAGCTGTCGATGAAGCCTTGCTTTGAAACCAGTTGTAGAGTCCTGTCATTGGTTCGTCTTCATTTTCTTGAGACCAGTACTTTCTATCAATTTCCAAGTGTCCATACTCGTTTTTTATTCGTGCGTGCGTCATTGGTGTTTGGGTTTTCACTGAAGCCGTGTGCTACCCTAGACCACATCATGGTGCCCTCAGACTCTTGCCACCAGCATGCAGCTGAGGACTGGAGGATTTTGCTGGAAGATGTGGTTTGGCACAGCGCTTGCTGGATGCCATGCCTGCTGCTGGGCGGCAGGGCTTCGCTTGGGATCGACTAGACGACATCCAACTGCTTGGGCCTATGTCTTGTGGCGCCCGGTAAGCCCGAATCCGTAAATTTTCACCCCAACCACATCAATGGTTGATTCAGGGCTTGATAAATTGGTGGGGCAACTATGATCCATTAATCAATTGATTTATAAATTACTTCAGGGACGACCCGTAAAACATCACCATTGGCCCTAGACAAACAATCCGAGCCCTCAATGCTTATGCAATAGATTCTTGTATGCAGTACGTGGACTGTAATTACACAAATAAATCGTATAAATCAAACATACAAATCAGGCAAAAAATGCTGTGTAAGACATGTGCACAGGTATGTAAAATGCATATGTCAGTACATGTGGCACATATTGAGTTTAGCAACAATGCTTCTAAGCCTGGGTTGAAACTGCTCATATTTTGTTGACTAGCATGCGGTTTCTGAACTCACTGTCCAAAATGAGACTGGCAAAGCCAAGACGGAAGCCGTCGGTTCTTCCAGCCTAGGGAAGCGGTAGCAATTTCTCATGATGTGACTGTTTATTGGCATTCGTTTTACCAAGTGACCACCTCGAGGAAACGGAAAATCATCGGAGGATATTCTATATATTTGACCAAATTGGCGATCCACATTTTGGGAGGACATAGTTTCAAACGTGCTAGTCGGTTTTTGTTGTTGAATCAGTTGGAGGGAGGCAACAGTCACATCGACCATCAAGCCGGTATATGGATGTAATCCATCCAGAAAAAGAAATGTAGTTTTTTATGTTCGAATTTCATATTTTCTTTGCTGCTGACATGTGGCCCTTTTGAGCGATCGCTTCGGGATTCGGGATGCTTTGGGGAGAAATCCATAGCCCCAACATCCCCCAACCACTACCCATGTGATAGCATTTTACCTCTTAGTAGGCTGCATGACCATTCACCTTGTTGCCACTCAGCCGTGTTGGTTCCCGCAGTCCCTCGGCACTCGCCACTGTGAGGAATACAAAGCTCCTGCAGCAGCGGAAAATCCTGAACGTCTCAGAAGCTTGGCGCCAGGGAGAGCCATCCACGGTTGGTGGACCAATCAACTGACAAGTGGTGGATATGCTAAGTAATGATTGGATAATAATGACAATCATGATTGGACAATACTTGCTGGATAATAATTGTAATTTATAATGATTGGTTGATCATGATTGGACAATAACGATCGGTTTGTAATGGTTCGTTAGTAGTAGTTGGTCAGTAATGATTGGTTGATAGTGGCAATGATGGCTTACAACATCTATGGTGATCAATAGTGGTTTGTGATGATGGTTCATGATGGTTCACACTTGCGAATCATGATGGTTAATGATGGTGAATAGCTGACAATGGTGAATAGCTAGCCATAGTGACTAATGGACAACTCATCAATAATTGGTTGATGTCCAGAGCAATTCTGCTTGCGAAGATTGTGGCTATTGGATCCCTGTTGAAGTTTCAACCTGGTTGGTCCTACCTGCTTTATGTCTACAACAAGGGGGTCCAGTACACCTGGGTCCATTCATTCCAATAGGGATGCTATTGGATGGTTCCGTGAAGTCAATCGTGTTCCCTGTGTGATCTGCAGTCGCTGAGGTGTCGAAGAAGCCTTGGCCAAAGCGCGACAAACTGACTTTCAAACCATCGAAGAAGATGAGGCTCGAGTAACTTTGACAACATTTGGGTATGTGCCAAGCCATAAAGTAACCAATCAGCCATCAAAAATGATCATTTTACTAGGAAACCATTGGTTGGGGGGTACCACTATTTTGGCAGGTACCCAATTGCGGGGTGCTTGAGTAAATTATATATCAGTCTCACAAACCACCCCAAATTATTAGGAAAACAGACCAACCATGGGATGATTGCTTTACGAACAAGCCCATTTGAGGCCTGCTATTGCCTTCACTTCAAGATTTCAGCTGGGCTGCACAATTGCAGCTCCAAAATCCAGCTCCTCAAAGTGATCCAACACCGACAACTCTTGCAAAAGGACAGTGGTGGATAAATTTGATCGTAAGTGCAACTTAACAGCAAAGGTTGAAAAGCTTTGAAAGTGAAACATACTAAAACATAGGTAACAAGTATGAAACCTTATGTATTGTACCCCGCCGCACTAATTGTAGTTGTCACCCCGTTAGCATGTGGTTGATGCCTCATGCTATGTCTAGTGTGGCCATGTTTGAACTCCTACAAACGTCGCGTGAGAACGTGACCACTGAACCTCAAGGAATATAAACTTCATCAATGAGTGACACCTTACTGCCCCGACTCCCGCGATATCCCGCGATGGCTTCTTTGGTTGTCTTAGAAGTTGTTGTGCTTGACAACAGGGCTGTCTTTACGAGCGGGCGGTGCACGATGGCTGACAGTGTGTAAATTTGTCCATGAAATGGAAGGCCAGAAATGAGTGTCCACACAAGGCCACTACGACTTTAACTTTTAGCAGAACATACGAAGGCTTTATGCACTACTTTGCGTTTGAGGGTGCCAACCTTGCACACCCGTTTTTCACATACGAACCATGAAACTGAGCACCCGGATGCTGCCATTTTCCAAGGCAAAGGAGCGCGCCGAAAAGCAGCGAAGGCAGATTGCACCAGCGCATCCTGGTGAGATTTTCCAGCTGGCTGTGAGAATTTCTACATCTTCCAACAGCTTCCAACAGCTCTAAAATCATCAGCACAGCTTCAACAGATTCCAAGATGCCACTGGGGAGGTGCAACAAACACGAAGCTGGTTCCCCTACTAGCAACCATGGTTTTTCCCTATCAAATTGTTGGTTACTATCCCCATTATTGGTTGGTTAATGTTGACCCCATAGCAACACCGCAACAGTCCCTGGTTCAGTTGATCCAAATTGGACATTCGGCACATCCTCCAGCAACTCAGGCAACCGTCTCAGTCACAGATGCCGATGCCGCGGCAGAGAAATGGATCCTGGGCGCCCAGTGGAGCGACGGCTGATTGCTGTTGAACTGCTCCATGGGATATGGCTGATGACATTTCGGAGTCAGTTTAGTCGTAGGCCATTCGTCAACGCTTTTTTTTGGAGGGGGCTGGAGGGGGGTGTGCAATGGGTACAATGGGTCCATCGGTCAAGTGTAGGAAATACCGCTGAATGAACGGTCGATGCTAGCTAATGAATGCTAAATACTCGTTGACAATGGCCAACAAATGGTTAATGGCTGGACCGTTTTAAAATGGTCAAGAATAGCTACTGGTACTGGATAACCACCTATAATACTAGGTTTGATATGGATGTACCAAACAATTCTGGGATGATCCCCAGATGGTGTAGGTGTAACCCAAGAATTAATGGCTTCTGCACAAAACCGATTGTTGCTGGGTGATTGCTGGGTATCACATAGCACAACTATTGCTATCCCTGGCTGCCTTGTAGCAGGTGCTTGCTGCTAGTGGTAGATGACTTGAATACTCTATCTTAATCAGTGGTCTTGGAGCAGCTCTTTTAAAGGTATTGGTACTTCTACGGCTGCAGTATTTGTGGGGCATCGGCTACACCCACTGTCAAACGCAACGCTTGGTCTGTTGCAGGCAGACGTAACAGGGGAACTTCCGTACTCACCTTTTTTGGTCATAGCCACACCCCGCATGACTTGTTGATGGGAAGTTTTGAACAATACATATGTAATGCATTGTTTTTTTGGTATGGGTGTGGATCAACGCATCAAAACATAATTAGAATCCTCTTTGTTCGTATATCCATGTACACACTTTTGGTGATATTCGCTCCTGCCAGCAAAATGATTTTATACGTCCGCAGTTGCAGGGCAGTTTGGAATCTGGCTGCCAACAGGCGTTGCATCTCAGTTTCCAGTCATCATAATTAAGCCCTCGTCACCACTCAATATATGATGACACAACTTGGGTTGTGATGCATGAAACAACTTTAGTACTAACCCACCAACACCTTTTTTGAGAGAGGTGAACAACTCTTCATCCAATTATGATGGCTTGATATTGGGCGTACAAAGTTAGCCGTATCTTCCAACATGGGGGGAACATTGGGAAGTTTACGTGGAACATTGTTGTCATTACCGCCAGAGACCTATGACTTTCACTGTGTGCTCTTGTCGAAGGCATGCTTATTGACACCGAGATGCTAGGGCAAGTCTTGCTCCATGGAGTCACATGCAAACATGGCCTGGGGATGCTTGGGAACAGTTTTTTGGATGGGCGCGTTTCCTTTGCAATTGTTTCACCCACGGAAGCAACCACTTCTATTTGCGCAATTCATTCCAAGTAAGGGGCTTGCGCTATGTTTTTCTTCGCATCCATAGTGAGCTGGTGAACGAGATGGGTCCGCCCATCGAACGAGATTTGTTTGATGTATCTATAATTTGATGACAATTACTTGTCAATTTGATGTATAATTGAAGGAGATACCCTAGAATGATGTTGTTCGGTCTTAATTGGTTTTGAACTGAACGAGGCCAGGTCCGCCCTTCAAAGTCCGCAAAAGGATCTTGTACGAATAAAAGCAGCCGCTCATATAGATACTATATACTTCTGGAGGACCCCAGAAACAACAACCAAGCAACTTCGCTTTTCACTGGTCTTGGCTTGGGGCTCTGTCAAATCGAATCCGCTTCAAGTAAGTCGCTGCTTCACAAATTTTCTCAGCACAGGCTTGAATCACTTGACTTCTACAACAGTGAGATCGGGCTCTCATCTCATGCTTTTAAGGAATGGGATGGCTTTTGGTGGTTTCTTTCTGCTCCTGTGATGCCTAAGGAGCGCAGGTTCTTTTGGCACAGCTTCTGGAAGCAGCACAAGAAGAGACCCGTGTAGGAGCTACACAGTCCCTGGTCACGGACATTGTTGTTTTTGGGTGCGGATGTTCTTGGAGTTGGGTCATGAACCTACCTGGTTGACGGAAAAGCACAGCCTGCTGTGGGTGGACAGTTGCACAGGATGGACAGATCTACCGGTTGGAAAAGTACAGAAACATCTTCGGTGCACAAGGACTTTGACGACTATCCTGTGTCAAAAGGCGTAGGAGCTTGCTGATGCTTCCTAGGGAATTGGTGCAAAGCCCCTTTGTGCAAAGTTAAATTCTGATGTCCCGCAATGGTCCTTTTGGCAGGTCCAAGACGGCATTCCACCGATCCATTGTGCAATATTTCCAGCAAACTCCAAGCCAACAACTTGAGCCATTCCACTGTGTTTTTCACATGATCCCATATGTCTCTGCTGAAGCACGCACGAATATTTGATGCTGCACTTCTTGTGTCACCATATCTGCGAATTGATATCAGAGAGTAACCATGTTGCTCGGATTGAGAACCCAAGGTCACATACCAGTTAATGTCAAAGCAAAGATGAGACCTCTGATGGTTGCTAACTCAAGAATGTTCAAACCTTGGCGGGATATCATTACCCTTTGGTGTGCTCCCTGTAGTCATCAGCACGCGGCCGAGGTTGACATTACCAAAAACTGGCGAAAGCGATTCTGTACCACCCGACAGCCCATGACCTGTTTGTTCATGGGAATCCCCATCCATAGTCCATTCGCTCTCCATGATTCGATAGACGTCATGATGCGAAAAAAGAATCACTCATGACATTCCATGACTATCGTCCATGAACATCATGCATCATAATTAATCAAGTTCATGGAATGATGCATCGCATGCTTATGCATGCCTATTATCATGCTTAATTCATGGCTTAATTATCATGCTTATGCACCGCATGAGTTCATCACCATGACACAGCCACCACCCATGAAAAATCCAGCCCTGGTCCGTCCATCTTGAACCTGGGATCGTGATGACATCACCAATGAACCACCATGAACCACCATGAACCACCATGAACCACCATGAACCACCATGAGCCACCATGGACCACCATGAACCACCACGATCTCCTTCATCCCTTGGTGGATCCATGAAATGAACTCAGCTCATTGATCAGTCTTCAGGCAGATCATTGATCCGCATCAGAGTTCATTGGCACCACATGACTTCACCAGCATTTTCACCAGCAATGACTCATCAGGCAGGTTCACATCCATGGGTTTGTCCACACCTGCCAAGCCCTGGGGCAGATCTCCGATATCCAGCAATGGCATACTGCTCAATAGTGGATAAAAGGGGAGATCAATAGCATTCAATAGCCATGGTTGATCCCTATCAACCATCCCCTATATCAGCCCCTATCGCCTGCTCATTGATCCCCCGAAAAGCTTCTCAAGCATCACCTGAGCTTGGCAACCATCCCCTATAGCTTGTTAACTCCAAAAGCATACATAGCATTATTGAATCAATTACAATAATGTTCATTCATCCCTCATAGTTGATCATACCTGAGCTCTGAACCATCACCCAAGCTTCTCAACATGTCTCCATCATCTCCCGAGCTATCATCCACAACCATCATCACCATCATCGCTATCATCCACAACTAATCACTATAATCAACTAGTATATCAATTAATAGGTGAATTACTATCATTCAGTTATTAATCTACTACCAACTAGTAAGGATTAACCATGAATTGACTATCACTAACCATTAATTACTACTGAACCCATTGGTTATGTAACGGTTGATTTTTGGTTAATTACTATCATCATTACTATCATCCACCCATCATCCACCCATCATCCACTAATCATCAGCTGGATGATGGTGATTTAATTTACTACCAACTAGTAACTATCATCACTACCAACCACCGTCCACCCATCATCCACCCATCATCCACCCATCATCCACTCATCACCTGAGGCAGATCCACATCCAGTGTCCTTTCTGCAACGCAGTGAACGCCTGTCGCGCCTCACAGCGGCACCGCGTCATCTGTGGCGCCTGCCGGAGCGTCTTCGCGGTGCCCAGCCTGCGGCCATGAAGGGCGCAGCCGGGCTGGGAGCTGGTCAGGGGAAAGGGCGACCAAGGATATGGTTAAGGATATGGTTGATGATGTGGTGAATGATGTGGTAGATGAGTTAAGGATATGGTTGATGATGTGGAGAATGATGTGGTTGACGATGTGGTGAATGATGAGGTAGATGAGTTAATGATGGGGTTGATGATGTGGTAGATGAGTTAAGGATATGGTTGATGATGTGGAGAATGATGTGGTTGACGATGTGGTGAATGATGAGGTAGATGAGTTAATGATGGGGTTGATGATGTGGTAGATGAGTTAAGGATATGGTTGATGATGTGGAGAATGATGTGGTTGACGATGTGGTGAATGATGAGGTAGATGAGTTAATGATGGGGTTGATGATGTGGTAGATGAGTTAAGGATATGGTTGATGATGTGGAGAATGATGTGGTTGACGATGTGGTGAATGATGAGGTAGATGAGTTAATGATGGGGTTGATGATGTGGTAGATGAGTTAAGGATATGGTTGATGATGTGGAGAATGATGTGGTTGACGATGTGGTGAATGATGAGGTAGATGAGTTAATGATGGGGTTGATGATGTGGTAGATGAGTTAAGGATATGGTTGATGATGTGGAGAATGATGTGGTTGACGATGTGGTGAATGATGAGGTAGATGAGTTAATGATGGGGTTGATGATGTGGTAGATGAGTTAAGGATATGGTTGATGATGTGGAGAATGATGTGGTTGACGATGTGGTGAATGATGAGGTAGATGAGTTAATGATGGGGTTGATGATGTGGTAGATGAGTTAAGGATATGGTTGATGATGTGGAGAATGATGTGGTTGACGATGTGGTGAATGATGAGGTAGATGAGTTAATGATGGGGTTGATGATGTGGTAGATGAGTTAAGGATATGGTTGATGATGTGGAGAATGATGTGGTTGACGATGTGGTGAATGATGAGGTAGATGAGTTAATGATGGGGTTGATGATGTGGTAGATGAGTTAAGGATATGGTTGATGATGTGGAGAATGATGTGGTTGACGATGTGGTGAATGATGAGGTAGATGAGTTAATGATGGGGTTGATGATGTGGTAGATGAGTTAAGGATATGGTTGATGATGTGGAGAATGATGTGGTTGACGATGTGGTGAATGATGAGGTAGATGAGTTAATGATGGGGTTGATGATGTGGTAGATGAGTTAAGGATATGGTTGATGATGTGGAGAATGATGTGGTTGACGATGTGGTGAATGATGAGGTAGATGAGTTAATGATGGGGTTGATGATGTGGTAGATGAGTTAAGGATGTGGTTGATGATGGGGTGAATGATGTGGTAGATGAGTTAATGATGTGGTTGATGATGTGGTAGATGAGTTAATGATGTGGTGAATGATGTGGTAGATGAGTTAATGATGTGGTTGATGATGTGGTGAATGATGTGGTTGATGAGTTAATGATGTGGTTGATGATGTGGTGAATGATGTGGTAGATGAGTTAATGATGTGGTTGATGATGTGGTGAATGATGTGGTAGATGAGTTAATGATGTGGTTGATGATGTGGTGAATGATGTGGTAGATGAGTTAATGATGTGGTTGATGATGTGGTGAATGATGTGGTTGATGATGTGGTGAATGATGTGGTTGATGATGCGGTGAATGATGTGGTAGATGAGTTAATGATGTGGTTGATGATGTGGTGAATGATGTGGTTGATGAGTTAATGATGTGGTGAATGATATGATTACTGTATATTAACGGTGTTAATTGAAATGGCATTTTGGTTGATGACAAAGTGAATGATATGGTGAATGATGTGGTTATGTGAACGATGTTTCTTTTTTTTCTGATATGAGAATTCATGGTTGTTATATAATGGTTCAACAACTCCCACAATGGTACTGGCTTTGAGATTCGGATAACGATAATGATTAGTAATCCAATGAGTGGGTGTCAGGTATGAGTTATGACAGCCAGCTGGTAGCCAAGCGATATAGGGGAATATTCGAATCAAGCTTTTGTCATGCTTGATTACCTTCTTTAGCTGTAATTGATGGGTTTTCACTTGAAGATGCATGACCAATGGCCAAGTTCAAAGTTCGGAACTGTATCTCTTCTTGATGATGCTTGAAATGCTGATGCTCCGGCACCAGACATAGGCTTTCGATTTACTGAGCGTGTTGTGTGCAAGTGACGCCGCGGCATGTACAGAGAAAAGACACGAATGCTGCTTGACCGAGAGGAATGTTCGAATGATGTATTTCAGTGGGTGTATATATATATATATACATACACATGGAGAAGGTCGGTAAACACCCCAGAAGACATACATGAAAAGGATATAAAGACATGAATGTGATAATTAGTGACAACATTGTTGCCAAATCATTGCTCAAGCAGAGTCACACTTGTCTATGTACAATGCATGATTTGATTTATTGCCGTCGTTGAAAACGTTGAACATTCAGTCTTAGTTGGCAACCTTTGTCATGCGGGCAATATATGGGTGTTTCTAAAAATTGGGAACCCCAAAAATTATACGGTTTATTACTACAAATTGTTTAATGATAATGGATGATTTAAACACCCGAATGGTATCCATTTTTGTCATTGGGCAAAACGGCATAGTCGTGGATGGCCACACTGGGGCAACTCATGGTCCAGTGGCTTTTCATTCGATTTTCCAGCATGGTTGGGGGATGACTACCTCGCGCCTAAAACAAGCAGAAATAGGCGCCCGGCCCCATTTGTTGGGCTGAACACGAACATTACTAGGGGGCTGTGAAACGAAGACGACTTCTGTGATGACGACTTCTGTGAATCAAGACAACTTCTGTGAAACGATGACAACTTCTGTGAAACAAGATAACTTCTGTGAAACGATGACAACTTCTGTGAAACAAGACAACTTCTGTGAAACAAGACAACTTCTGTGAAACGATGACAACTTCTCTGAAACGCGGACAAGTTCTAAACACTGCGGTGGTGCGGGGAAACACGGTGTACCTATATAGAAACAGCGAGGTTGTTGTATACAGGTTGTTTCCTAATCATCTTTTTGCTCCGTACGCCAGACATGCATACTCACTTCTAGACTTCTCACCCCGCCTATGGGTGGAACACCTCATCATCCAAAATGTGAAGCTGCGCAATGCTGGTCCCCAGACTTCTGCGAGTCTTGTCTAAACATAAGTCTTCAACATTGTGGGTCAGCTAAAATGTCATGTTGCGCACAAATAGGCAAGATGTTGGGAAAGGACCATATTTTCTGTGGTTATATCACTTCACGTCAGTATTTTTGTTGGCTGATCACCAAAGATGTTCTATTTTGTTACATGTCACTACTACCAGGCTCATTTCTTCGATCCCCAGTTCATGGACAAAACATGAGAAACCCCAGCTTAAAGGGAAAATGAAGCAAAATATGTCTGGTGTACTGTGCCCGAGAGTCATAGGCTGAATGCTAGGCCTGAAAAAAACAGCGAGACCGTCTTCGCCTGGGCATGGTATCGGCACGACCAGGTTTCCTAGGAGCACATCTCCGAACCTACACTGCTCAGAGGATAACAACAATTTAGGGCTCCATATCGGGAATTGGCCGTTTAAGGGGCAAGAGAATGGGTATGCGGCCAGCACAATCCTAGTTGTATTTTTCCATGCTTTGTTCTTATCATCATTATTCTATCAGGTGTTTCATGATTATCATGCTTTTTTCAAGACATGTGCATGTTAATCATGATTATTTTATCACAGCTCGTGGTATTTTTCATGATTATTCTACCACACCCGTGTACAGGTTCAGGTCATGTCCGTTCTCTTCGCGGCCGGACTCTTCATCGTCGCCGTGGAGGCGAGAAGCCATGAGCCATGACTCAGATCGAGTCAGCTTGCTGTTCATGGGCAACCTGTAGGGGTGAGGCCATGTTTTGAATGATAGAAATGGTTAAAGAAAGGGACTGGTATGGATGGTAAGGTCAGCTTTTGAATGAAAATCAAACATGGTAAGGTCAGCTTTTTCAACAAGTGAGAACTGAATTGAGCAAGCGGCATATTGTGTGATCGCCCAAAAGGCCATGGTGCCACGGCAACGCACGACACAAAAATTCCTGGAGGGTCACTAGCCACTTAAGGGCGCGCATGCGTAGATCTTTGCCTGCCAAATTTGAGTGTTTCCAGAAGATATTTACGCTCCTGGTGACGATTGGTGATGAATCTGAAAACACAAGGAATGCCATTTGCACAGCGTTTCATGGATGTAATCCATCACTATCGTTCAGTTTGTATTGATTGGTGGTCACCTCAATCACTACAGATATGTTTATGGTTTTTTACTAATTATTCTGATACTTCATTACAATATGGCTTGTAGCTTTTGACCATCCTGTCAAGATTTATCGGACGCTGATGAGATATGTGTGAACAAATGGCTGATGCTTGAATCCATCCCACTGGGTTGCTGCTATACTGTCAATATGGGTATGTCCGAAATTGGTGGCACCTACTAAGCATCCAAGTTCATAATCACTACTAAAAGGGAAAGCGCCAGTACCTTGGGGGTACCATGGCTTTGGACACACCCCTTTGGCTGGTTGCTATTGCCTGGCACCCATGGTTTGTCAGGATATCGTTGGCATCAACAAGTCTGCCATGATGATGGTGCTCGTCGGGCGCCTCAGTGATTGGATCCTGGGGTAGGTGGCAGGGTATATGCACAGAAGTGGCCGCCGGATAGGAAGGGCAATTTGGACGAGAAGCTGGTAGAGTTTGAGAGTATCTCATGCCCCTAATTATTGCCCCCATTCCTTCCAATCTCATTACTGCGTTGATAGCTTGCAGCTGCTGCCAATTGTTGCCAGAATCTTGGATATCCAAGCAAGCTGCGGCCCATATGTAGAGTAGTCGGGTTTGTAAGGCCATTGCGCATTGGTACACCCCTGGAGACTAGCATGGACCCACCCAGAAGGGTATCCCAAGATCAGAAACTGGTCATCCAATCCCATTTGAGTGGGTCAACGTATCCAGGAGTGTAGTCCTCCAATCCTCCCTTCAACCGTCACCAACTCCGCTCTGGACCGCCAGGCTGCTGTCATGTGGACCTTTCTGGCCGTCGGATATCATCCCAACAATTCCAAGGCCGCGGGTTCCGTGGGGTTCCCAGCAAAGTCAGGTCCTGCGGCATGTCCATGCCATGGATGTCGCCGATGAACCGAACAGGGGCGGAAGCCCTCAACCGGTTTGGCACAGCTCGAAAGGTGTGAAAGCTTCAGCAAAGTAGTTAAAATTGGGTCACTATGCAGTCACAAGAATTTGTTTTCAATTTCTGCAGAGCATTGAAATGTACTTTGGTAGATGTGTAGTGCAGAATTTGGTGACCACATCCCATCACCTTTTTACGCAAAGGAATGTGATTAGGCGGCTATCCGCTCCCCAGAAACAACTCCCAGAAATGGAGCACCCCGCGGACCCCCCCATCTAAAGCTATCATCATCTTTGATGAGGAACTATCGATTTTACATGTCTACTTGATAGGTATGCCGTCTACAGCTAGGAAAGAAAATGCTCTAGAAGCTCCCTTGGTGTGAAGAAACTGGACCCTGTAAGGACCAGCAATAGCAATCACCTGTGCAAGAGATCTACTTGGGATTGCCCCTACATGATTGTACCCCCAAACCACTACTACTACTACTTCTTCTTCTTCTACGACTACTACGACTACTACTACTATTGCTACTACTACTACTACTACTACTACTACTACTACTACTACTACTACTACTAC
>VSDK01019359.1:45689-77296 GCA_009767595.1 Symbiodinium kawagutii | reverse complement strand
GCTGGCTGTCGGTGCTGCTGCTGCTGCTGCTGCTGCTGCTGCTCCTACAATTTATATTACTATTGCTATGATCCTTCTTACTACTACTCCCAAAGCCTGTTGGTTTCTCTGGGGCCAGGCTATTGAGTTGAAAAGGAAAAAACAACACTCACGACTTGGAAAAAACTGCTTGGGTGCGTGCGTGTTGCAACTTGATCCCCATGTTTCTGGAGGTACATCACAAAGGAGGTTTATCAAAGGAGTTGTCTCTCAAGCCAGTTTGGGGACCCGCAAAATGGTTGCTTTATTGCAATACATGCTTTATTTACAAAGGTATGATACATGGTTTATTGCTATACGAAAATCATTGCTTCACATGGTTTATATAAGGATGATTTGGGGGGTCCTCTATGGCTTGAGAAACGCCATGAACTCCACAGCCAGGCTGGGTACATGCAGTTGCACGAAGAGCTGAACAGGGGGTTAGAGGCTGCGGAGGGGCAGCTACCAAGGCAGGCTGGGATAGCCACTTCCAGAAGTGAGATATATCACTAAACCAGAATTAGCCAAGAATGAACACTAAAGATGATATTGCGGTAGTAGTAATAGTAGTAGTAATGAGATAGCTACTTCCAAGATTGTTTATTAGCCAGTATTTAACCCTTTACTATTACCGTGAAGAACAATCTTGGTTCTTCCATATTTGGTTTGCTACGTGCGAGAAGCCATTGGGACATTGGGACACCGGTGGCATGACGACCAACAAAGGTTCGAACCGTGCAAGCAGCACATTACTTCCGCCTTCCAGAATAATTGTGTGAAGTAGCAACTGCTTGGGCTACATCCCAGTTAATGCAAGAACGTGAGCTCATACATGCACGCAGAAGTTCGCACATACGTACATCTTGCACAGCACAGTCCTGATCGGACTATTCCTTGCTGGTTTGGTCAAAGTTGCAGAATACTACTCAAAATTCTAACTACTCAAATTGGAGTGTGACAAGATTGCAGTTGAAGGCGGTTGTATCACTGCTAATTTTAGAAATCGACCGGATTATTCAGTGATTGGAGTCGAATCGAGGCCAGCAACTGCGGCGGTTTACTTGTTGGAGCGGCAACAGCTCTCTGCAGGAGGTAGGCAGCGTGCTTCTCTTCCTACTACCTGCAATGGGCACCCAGGCTGCAGTCGAACACGAAACTGGGGAAGAAGAGCTGGCCCTCAACATTAATGTTGCTACTAATGAGTATTAATGTTCCTACTAGTCATATTGTTAATATAGCGACCATCTCAAACGTAGAATGTCGTTTTGGAAAATCGGCGGGGATTTCGCCTTCGGGCGTCGGGCACCCCGAATTTACCGGCAGAATGGAGTTGTTTGAAGAATGTATCGTAAAAAGTGCACATGTACCTTGAAACTTAGAATGCTTTTTTTACCTCGCCGTGGACAAAACGGTCAGAATGCGAAAACGGACTAAACTTAGAATGCCTCGAGTTTTCAGACAGGATGAGAGAATAGAGGAACATCAGAGAGGAGAGGGCAAGAGAGTGCGAACTGTCAGCTTTCTGAACCCATTTCTGGCTTCAGCCCACACAGTTGCGACCGGTTTTTGGCAAAAACTCCAAATGTTCTGAAGGATCTCCAGGGTTGAAATGAAGAGAAATGAAGATGAAGAAAAATGAAGAGAAATGAAGAGAAATGAAGAGAAATGAAGAGAAATGAAAAGAAATGATGAGAAATGAAGAGAAATGAAAGAAATGAAAAGAAATGAAAAGAAATAAAAAGAAATGAAAGGAAATGAAGAGAAATGAAGATGAAGAGAAATGAAGAGAAATGAGAAGAAATGAAGATGAAGAGAAATGAAAAGAAATGAAAAGAAATGAAGAGAAATGAAGAGAAATGAAGAGAAATGAGGAGAAATGAAGAGAAATAAAAAGAAATAAAAAGAAATGAAGAGAAATGAAAAGAAATGAAGAGAAATGAAGAGAAATGAAGAGAAATGAGAAGAAATGAAGATGAAGAGAAATGAAAAGAAATGAAAAGAAATGAAGAGAAATGAAGAGAAATGAAGAGAAATGAGGAGAAATGAAGAGAAATAAAAAGAAATAAAAAGAAATGAAGAGAAATGAAAAGAAATCAAAAGAAATGAAAGGAAATGAAGATGAAGAGAAATGAAGATGAAGAGAAATGAAGAGAAATGAGAAGAAATGAAGATGAAGAGAAATGAAAAGAAATGAAAAGAAATGAAAAGAAATGAAGGAAAATCCAAAAAAGTGAACAGCAATGAAACAAATGCAGAGAAATGAAGAGAAGCGAAGAGAAGTGCAGAGAAATGAAGAAAAATGAAAAGAAATGAAGAGAAATGAAAGAAATACAGAGAAATGAAGAGACATGAAGAGAGATGAAGAGAAGCGAAGAGAAGTGAAGAGAAATGAAAAGAAATGAAAATGGAGAGAAATGAAAAGAAATGTAGAGAAGCGAAGAGAAGTGAAGAGAAATGAAAAGAAATGAAGATGAAGAGAAATGAAGGGAAATGAAAAGAAATGAAGAGAAAAGCAAAAGAAATGAAGAGAAATGAAGAGAAATGAAAAGAAATACAGAGAAATGCAGAGAAATGAAAAAGGATGAAAAGAAATGAAGAGAAATGAAGAGAAATGAACAGAAACGAAGAGAAATGAAGAGAAGCGAAGAGAAGTGAAGAGAAATGAAAAGAAATGAAGATGAAGAGAAATGAAGAGAAATGAAGAGAATGAAAAGAAATGAAGAGAAATGAAGAGAAATGAAAAGAAATGAAGAAAAATGAAGAGAAATGAAAAGAAATGAAAAGAAATAAAAAGAAATGAAAGGAAATGAAGAGAAATGAAGATGAAGAGAAATGAAGAGAAATGAGAAGAAATGAAGAAAAAGAAAAGAAATCAAGGGAAATCCAAAAAAATCACAGAAATAAAAACAAATGCAGAGAAATGAAAAGAAACGAAGAGAAATGAAGAGAAATGAAGAGAAATGAAGACAAATGAAAAGAAATGAAGAGAAATGAAGAGAAATGAAAATAATCACAGAGAAATACAGAGAAATGAAAAGGGATGAAAAGGAACGAAAAGAAATGAAGAGAAATTCAGAGAAATGAAAAAGACACGAAAAGAAATGAAGAGAAGCGAAGAGAAGTGAAGAGAAATGAAAACAAATGAAAATGGAGAGAAATGACAAGAAATGAAGAGAAATGAAAAGAAATGAAGAGAAATGAAAGAAATACAGAGAAATGAAGAGACATGAAGAGAGATGAAGAGAAATGAAGAGAAATGAAGAGAAATTAACAGAAATGAAGAGAAATGAAAAGAAATAAAGAGATATGAAGAGAAATAATTCTACATGTATATATTGAGTTTCATATTTTCTTTGTTTGGCTTCATTTTCTGTGATTCTAGTAGGATTCGGTGGAAGATAGAATGCCTCGTAGTCGTTTGGGGGGGGCGAGGCATTCTAACACAGGCATTCTATGTGAACCCCCAAAAACTTTTGGAAAAAATCAAGGCGTTCTAATTTTCATCGAGTCGGTATATATACTGGTAATGAATTCCTTCATGTGTTGGGGGAAGCAGATGTTTAAACCATGAAACGTAGAATGCCATGACCAAAGCAGCGGAATCATACACCGTTGAGAATGGTATTCCAATCATGGTTAAACTCATGTGTCAGGTGTACTGGGAATGAATTCTTTCATTTTTTGGGGGGAAACAGATGTTTACGAACTGATATTTAGAATGCCACGCCAAAATCCGCTGATCATAGACCGCGTTGCATTCTAAGTTACTGCTTGCTTTGACATTTTTCAGGCATTCTAAGTTCAGGGGAAAAAAATTGGATTTCGCGATGGCATTCTAAATTTCATTCTGGCGCTATACTATTCTCAATCTATTTATTATTATTATCATTGTTGTTAGTATGTATATTATCATCAATAATATGTTTATGGTTTTATATTATTGTTGGTACTGATGTTATTTCTATGATCAGTATCGTCATTGATTATCACTAGATTGATTTTTTCTAGAAGAAAGTCTTACTATTATTATCAATATCATTATTGATACTATTGTCAATACAGTATTATCAGTACAATGTGTTTTATCCTTTTTATTTTTATTGATATCTATATTCATGAGGCTATGTTTTGAGATATTATGAATATTACTTTGTTTTGATGTTATTCATATCACTATTTATGTCTTTGTTTTTCGTATTGTTATTACTTTTGTTACGGTATTATTACTATTTTATCATCATTTTGTGATATCAACATTGTTGTTATTGATCTTGTTATTTTTGATTTACTTTTTATGATCGATAATATTATCATTACGTATAACATGTCCATTTCTAAAAATTCGTATTATCATTAGATATCATTAGTACTCCAACATCTTGCCGCCCATATTGGGCTTCTCTGAAACGGCTCTAATTGTCAGCTTTTGAGCATTCACTCCTCCTTCCCAGTTTCTTCTCTCCCTTTTCGTTTCGGCGGACACCCCCTGTGATTGACCTCATTGTGCGCCCTTTTTCGGCCTTCCCTCCAATCATCCTTCCTTATCAGATCCACTTCCTCCATGCTCAAGTGCTAAAGACCTTGGCTCTTTCATCGCTCCAAACTCCTCGTCCAACGCCGATGTCTCATACCGATGCGCTCAAGCCTCCCATGACATTAAATGTCTACATCCTTTTTTCACACACGCTCTCCTTTCTCCTCGCCGTAAACTTTAAGTTTATTCCCAAATTGTGCAATCCATCCTCCCCCATAGATCTGACTCCCAAGTTTATTCTTCAGCCCAGATTTCACGTATTGATTCCCTGCACTTCAAAGCTTTGAGACAATTTTTTCAAATCAAAAGTCCCTATTGTCACCCAGTCCTTGATCCTTGTGACTTGTGATTCCTGTTGTTCTAATGAATTTCTTCTCTCGCTTGCTTATCCTGTTTTTCCCTCTTTGGTTTCCCCTTCTATCAAAATTTCTGACCAAAGGATTCAATAACTCGGTCACATTCTTAGACATTCCAATAGTCCCGAGTCCCATATAATCTTTAATCCCACTAGGACCCTCAGAACGAGTAATTCCCCCTTTCGAAGGGGTGCCCCCAGGGCTCATTGGCCTCAACTTTCCTTGGCCCATTACAAGCTCCAACTCCGACGTACATCACTTGCAAACCCTGGCGACTTTTCCATCCATTTTCTAGTCATCCCACCATAGTTGAAACACAAAACTCCTCCACCAACATGATAAATTGGTACAATACCACTCAATTTCTTCATTCATTGCTTCCAGTTGCTGAAGATCGTGAATTATGGATACATGTGACCCCCAAGATGAAATACGAGCCTGTTAGTGAACTCACCCTCTAGGGATTCTGCTGCAGACATGTAGCCCAAAACGGGCCGATCATTTCTTGCCCATGATTTCAGTATCATTTTTGCTAACAAATCAGTAGTGAACTTAGTTTTTCTTCGGGTTTTGTTCGGTGGGTATTTGCGGATCGACCTGAAAGGGCCGCTCCCGGATTCACCTTTGGTACCCGCTCCAGGATCCGACGCGCTATGCTCGAAAGTTGGTTGGTGCTTTGTTGGGGGACGTTTGTCAAGTGGCTATGGGTCAATATTAGCCAACCAATCATGGGGGATGATAACCAACCAATTATAAGGAAAACAATGGTTAATGATAGGGGAACCAGGGGTACGGGGTTTGACCCACAGCCAAGCGGGTGTTTCCTAAAGTGGGCGACCCCCAAAAAATGGTTAGTTCATTATTGAACATGACTACTAAAGGATGATTTGGGGGTACTCCGATCCTGATACAGCGCCAATTTGGCAAAAATATGTTTTCATTTTTTGTTGGAGAGCTTTATGAGCAAACTTGCCTGGGTAGGATGCAGCGAGGGTTGGTTCGGGCACCTGTCCGGGTCTCGACAGAACAATTCCAAAACCCAGAAACTTGGAGAAACCGAACCTCTGGCTCAGAGAGATTGCCGTTGACAAAGCGCTCGCGGCGGGATCCATTGGCAGCGCATTGTTTTGGAAGGGTCAGCAAGCCAAGCTTCGACTGAGGCACAGCCATGGAAAAATTCCACAGCCCTGTTTGTGCAATCTTAGAGAATTGTGACAGACACAGGTTCATGACGGACGCCGCGCTGCAATGCCAGGGCTTTGAGGGAGACTTGAATCAAATTCGCAAACTTGTTAGTTTGTTGCTTGCGCGGCCCCTGCCCACTGGGTCCATGTGAGGACCACTCCCGGCATTTGCTCGTCGCTGCCAAAGTCGCACCCAAGCCACTGCTACCGACAAACGGTTTCTTGGCGTAGCTGGTCCCATGCTGGTTCCATTTTGTTTGCTTCGGTTGGTGGGAAACACTCTTGGCGTAGCTGGTCCCATGCTGGTTCCATCTTGTTTGTTTGGGTTGGTGGGAAACACTCGGGGAGTCTTCGTACGAGGTGGACATGGGTTTTACACGGAAAAGCACTGCGCCTTGGTTGAAGATAGTGCGTTGGTTGAATGAAGCGCGTGCGACGTAACGCTTTTGGATGCTTGATACGCTTGGGGGTTCGCGATGCCCAAATTCAGCTCAGGAGGAGATTGCCGATATCCTGAGTGAATTCTTGGAGGTCTTCAGTCAGCAATGGCTGGGGCCGGGGTTCGATGCTTCATGGGGCGAACACAAGCGTTTTTTTTGACGGGATAAAAAGCTGAGGCAAATGTTCATTTATCACGTAGCCATTTGAAGGGCTTCCGCATTTCAATCAGTAGTGATAAGGATGGTTTTGATTGAGTGAGGCTGTCGACCGGCCTCCTCGGATTATCTTAGGATTAGGTTTGCCTTGCAACGTCCTTCATGAGCAAACTGCTTGCAGTTCTCATGTTTCCTTGGGTTGAGCTGTCAAAACAACGAAAACAACTTTGGTGCGTAATTTCGGGCATTGGCATCGTGAAGCATGTCCGATGGCCAGGTGCATGTGAAGCATGTCCGATGGCCAGGTTGGGTCAACCAGGCGCAGGGCCGGGGTCCGTCCTACACATTCCCTTTCAAGGTCAATGGGTGCCGGGGTATGTGCAGGCCAAGCCCTTTTGTAGAACTTGCTTTCGAAATCAAGGATTCGGATGGACATGAGGAAAGCATGACTGCAGTCTTCAAGAACACATCCTATAGGTGTGTCTTTGCAGGTGTTGTCTATGCATGTTTTGAAATGCTTCAACCTTGCAAAAACATTGAAATGTTTTTTCTTTCATCTATGTTAATGCTTGTACATCTAAATTTGGACTATATTGTCTATCAAGCAGGCCCCGCCGCAGTGCATTTGAGTGCTTCGTATGTGCTTCCACGCCCAGCTGCGTTCGTATGGCGTAGCGTTGGAAACCTCCGAGGCCAAGAGCAGTGAACTGCCAGGGCCAGCTTGGTTTTGAGGAGTGAGATGGGACAAGAGTGGAAGAAGCATCCGCCCATCAGCGATCGCGAAACTCTTTTGACCACAGGTGGACAGCTTTCTCATGCCTTGGGTGCCTGGACATGCGCTGGCCAAGGCTACTGGCTACACAGGTGCTGCCTACCTGTTCTCTACGGAGTTGTGCTTGGCAGCAGCACGAGCAAAGCCTCCCTCCAAATCCCACCCGCAGAGCGCGCATTGTTTGTATGACGCGGGTCAGTCGCCTCATGGCAGAGCTGCAGGCAGCCGAAGGAGAGATGGCAGAGATTCTCCGCTACGTTCTCCAAACCATCCACCTCATTTATCTGCGACGTGTTTCATAAAACTGGCAGGGTAACTTCTTGTGAACGGCGATCATTGTGTTTATTTGTGACATTAATTACAGCATTGGTCTTGATTGGAAACAACGAAATACAATGAAATACATTGATTTCAATTCGCTGACATCACTAAGTGTTGTTGTTGTTGTTGTTGTTGTTGTTGTTGTTGTTGTTGTTGTTGTTGTTGCTCTTGAGGCCCCGACTGCGCCACGCGCGCGGGGCCTTCTGTGCTGCTCGCCGACCGCTTTCCCCCACAGATCGGCAAATCTTCTTCTCGCGTGCGGAAGAGGCTTTTTTGTTTGTATTTTCATGTCACTTTTGAGTGGGTGAGGATTCTTCGCCAGAACCGACATCCGCGCCGCCCTACGCGATTATGGTCACCAGACCGGCCAGGAATTTGAAGAAATTGTCGAAGGGGTAGCGGTGCCGGCGGCAAAGCGTCCTGCCCTCGGCCTCGGACTCTGCATTTCCCTGATCCCTAGGCGCAGCGTGCGGTTTTGGTGGTTTCTTTTTCAACCTTTCGTGGCGCAGGTGCTTCGATGCTGCTGGGTCGTATATGATTCTGCTGCTCTTGCTGACCGCTGTGCATGTTGCTCACTCTTGCTGAGGCTTTACCCTCGTACTTTCTGCGGTTTTCCTCCTTCTGGTTTCCAGGCGCTGTCCCGAACGTGGAGTTTTTGAACCTTGAGGTCGCTTGCTGCGCTGCACTCTCGACGCTTTGCCCCCTTTTCGCTTTCATTCTCACTCTGTGCTCCCGTCTGTTTTGCAGGCCGCGCGCCGAGACATTAGCGCCTAATCCCTGCGACAAAAAGGTTGTGTTTTTGACTATACGTTGCCCCGTCCTCGTGCGCTCGACATGCTTTGGATGTCACCAATTTACATTGGGTTAAAAATTGTTTCAGCTTGAATGGGGCTTTTCGCTGGCCTTCAAATTGTTTGGCCCCGGGTTGGTTGTTCAATGGGTTGTGGTGGATGTGCTGGCTGCATGAAGCTGATCACGAAAGTGTAAATATGCTGGTGGTTATGGCTGTACTGATTGTGGCGCTTCAGTGGTGGAGATTTTTGCTAATTCTAGGGATTGGCATACCCTCATTGCCACTGGTATCGGCGCCACTATTGCTAGGGGTGGTAGGTATGACGATGGTTATCGTGGTTCTTGCGCGGCCGTAATGGCTGGGAACATCATTGTGGTGTCCATGACGGCGATTCAGGTTGTGGTTATGATGGTGGGTGTGGCGTTAATTGTGCTGGTTGGGCACTGTTATATTCGTTTTAACCATTGTTCTTATTAGTATCATCCTTTTTTTACTGGTGTTGTTTTCAAATGACTACTATTATTCGTGGTTTTTCTGTGCGTGTTTTGATTGAACATTTTAAGTATTATTTTTCTGTGACAATTGTGCTTTGGATTTTGATTAGCATTTTTTTATCATTTTTTCATTGTTAGTATTTGTTGACGTTTGATGAGGATAGACAAGAACCGGATGCATCGGATTTTTTTCAAAAAATCATGGCACCGTCCACCCATGATTAACATGTTAACAAATGGTGCTCTATCGTTGCGATACAAAGGAACAATCCATTTTTAACTTTTCCGTTGCAACCAAAATGAGTCATTGTGTAGATGTCATCCGGAAAACCAATAATATTTTCTTGTTTCGTGCTGGCTGCTTTTCAGCATCATCACAACCCACCATCATTGGGATGGGAAAGTTTCCCTTTTACACGTTCCATATTCGTAAAGAAACAAAAGTACATACATTGGATACAAATACCATGTAATCCGTTTGCAACTTTACATATATTTTTGTATTTTTTGTTTATATGAATGAACGAGTATTTAGACAGATACATTTATTTACATTTATTTTTGCGATATAAGAAATGTGCTTACACATATATTTTGCAAATGTGTGAAAATGAACCGATTGATCCGCACAAATAGATATGAACATCAATGTACTTTTTTCACAGAGACACAAATAGATTGAGTGCCGCTCATGACACGGGTCGCCGAGGGGTAGTGGAATCCATCGACCATTTCGATGGTTTCGCCTTGGTCAACATGGCCATCAAGCGGTCCATCGAGGGGCGCAAGGACGGGGTCTTCGAAAGAATGGGGGGGGTTTGGGAGTGGGGTGAGAATGTAGGGCCTGGGGATTTGCGCAAGAATTAAGCACCATGGATCGGGTATGTCATCATATGATTCTCGTCCATTAGTTATGAGGAATGGTGGTGGCTTTACCTCATTTTTTCGGAAAAATGTGACAGATCGGTTTTTGCTGCAAAAATGGCACGCCATCAGGATAAACACACATTACTTGCGCTGGAATTATGACATCGGAATTGTAACTTCGAGCAGCCTTGGGGCTAACCCTGTTTTTATTTTCCAGATTGTAAGTTCGCAAAGGATCTCAAAGGCAGGGTTCCATTATCAAACATTGAAATTTGCTCTGGTCATCAACTTGAATCTAGTGGGGGATTGATGTCGGCTCAGGTTCTCCGACAAAAAATCGTAGGGCCATTCCTAACTGGGTACTGTAAAAAGGAATATCCAGCCGTGATCCGAAACGATGGATCGCCAGGTATTTGTGATTAAACTCGGTGATGGTTGATTAGCACAGACCTACAGCTTCTCTAGATATGCACAGTTTGTTCCCGGCATGTTATTTTCATGGGAACATGAGCATTCACTGATATGCCTGGTTGATCATTATTTCAGGGTACTAGCTGGGTGACAGGATCTAGTCGTTGTCTATTTTTTCTTGCGACGTAGGGAATCCCCTCGTACCCAACCAGTCGAACCGATGTCATTGCGATGTCATTGGATGGCTTGAACATTGTGGCATGTTGTTGTAGCTCTTGTGATGGTGGTAGCCGGTAGGGGAGACTACGTTTCTTGTGGCGCGTGTTTGTGCACAGCATTGTGGCCTGTGGCTGGTCAACACTTAGGAAAAAAGCAGGGAAAACCATGGACAACCACCAAGATCTTGCAGATAGCGTTGTGGATAACCCACACGGTGCAAAAAAAAAATGTCGCCATCACGAGCTCTGGATGTTAGGAGCGGCTGATGCCCATCATTTGCGTCCTCACCTTTTTCCTCAGCTCCGTCTTCCTGGCAGATTGGATCCCGCTGTTGAGCACTCCCAGCTGTTGATTGAGGTGAACTTCAAACGATGAACATCTTCAGTTAGGGATGCTGGTAAGGATGCTATTTTTCAACATTTGTCAACCAAGTATGAGATGAATTGAGATGACAAGGAGGCAGTTTTTTGGTCACCCTCGTGTCCCGGCTGGACGCTGTAGAGATATGGATGGCCACTTGCTGATACGCATGGCAGATACGGCCTCGAAGGACCTCAAGTGCCGATGATGCTGTGCTCATGACTCCATTTCAGCAAGTTGCACGTGCCAAATCAAGTCGGTCCCAAAGATTACGTAAATAGCGATGAGTGGCCGGGACACCTTGACTTCGGCGCGGTCATTTTATGTTTTGTGCCAAGAAGTTGATGGACCGCAAGAGGGGGAGACATCCAACTAAAATGGGGGAACTCCTAACTCTAGGCAAGTCAACCTGGTGGCTCAAAATGGTTGACCCTTACTTGTACATTGGTTGGTTTCAAAATAATGTCACATAAAAATCACCCATGCAGGCAGCTGTCTTCTGATGCCGTTTTTTGTGGGCAACGGCCAGATTACCGATCTGGATTCCTTTTTCGTGTCAAATGTTTGTTGCAATTCTATTTGCGATGCTTGGTACATACTCCTGCTTTTCATATGGGTATTTCTTAGAATAGGGGTACCCAAAAATTTGTTGGTTGATTACTACATTAAAAGATGATTTGGGGGTCCCTCTATCTTGAGCATAGATACGTGTATACATATATGGGTGTATCCATACATGGGATGCCCCCTAACCACCTACATGTGGAGATTTTGAAGGTAACTTTAGACAGGGACATCAACGTCAACCCTTTGGGTACCTTAGCACTTGTGGCTACAACGGGCATCCCATAGTTTGCTATGCCAGACCTGGGAAGATAAGTTCTGACACCAAGCTGCCAGATCATCGACAACCTCACTTCGACCATCGTCGCTGTAAAGATCTTACGGCGTTTGGCTCCAGACAACCAGGTGGTGACGCTGGGGTGCCGCGACAGACTCCTGGGTATGCCGGGTATGCTGATTTTATATGATTTTATCGGTTTTCTGGTCTCTTTAGCTTTTCAAAGCGAATGCAAAACTTGACTCCACACCTGCTTCAACTATCGAGGGGCCTAGGTCGTTCAGACCAAGTGATGATTCATCAATGGAAAACTGGAAAACGTAGTAACCGCAAAAGGCGGTGGCAGAAATTTCCAGAATAAGGAGTCTATAGGAAGAGCAGGTTTGTTTGAGATCAGGTGATGGTGTGGATGATGGTTGAAAGTGGTGATGGTGTTTTTTCTGTGTTTGTGTTTCACTCTTACATGGTGAAAATTTTGCGGATTAGCAGTTTTGGGTATTGTTGGTATTGTTGGTATTGGGACTGCCCCCGCGCCCTTCTAAAAGAATCTTGCATGGGTGTATGCTCCAGAGTGCAGTGTCCGCTCAATGACACCCAAAATTTCATAGGGTATTGAGCCAAAACCAAAAACATGCACTATCAGGAGGTCCCATTTGTTTTTTATTGCTGGTGTTTTTTCTTTGCTGGATGTTTTTCGCTGCTGGTGGTTTTACTCCGCTGGTCATCAGCTCTGGTGTTCTCGCTCTGGTGTTCTTTCTTCGCTGGTGTTTTTCCTTTCCTAGACCAATTTAGGCCTCACTACTCACCTGGCTCCAGAACTGCTGGTAGCACTGCTGTTAGACCTACCGTGCCACTGCTTGGTGATGAGCCATGCACCATGGGCATATGCCACCAGGAGTATCGCCAGCTGTGCGGGGGCCTTGCAGTCATTGCCGCCAATGCAGGAGGCGTGTGGGTCCACGTCATGGGACATCCAGGAGATCCATAAAGCACCAAGGGAAGAAGGAAAGTATAGGAAAGTAGCTGGTGATGTACCTCAAGCACTGGTTGGTTTGTGAATATGGAACTCCCTGAACGATTTGCAGCGAGAATTCACTGGTTTATTGACCACCTTCTGGCGTACCATTCTGTGGGGAAGCCAGCAGCGAGGAGCACAGGATTTCAGAGGTGTCATTGAAGCCAAATACCTTTTGCAGCATCCAAAAGTGGCATGGGAACATAGAACAAACATGTGGGGAAGACACCAGCTTGGTTGGGATTCACTCAACGGAATGCATGCCATGATGGGAAGTAGGAGTTTGTTCCTGAATTCTTTGAAGGTTGGTTATAAGTGCTCCAATTCATCCATGGTGCTAGATGAGTGCTCCGGCGCTACCTATCAAATTTTATCATAGCGCATCACTGGCAACCACGAGATTGGGGACACGCAAACACAAGTTGAAAATCAACCGCACATACATAACGTATATATATATATATATACATATGTATATATATATATATCAGATATCCACGTTAAAGTTCTGGCAATACCACATACTAGTAATATCATATCATATCTATAACGTGGTATCTCCCCATCGATGTAAATCCAGACGCATTGTGGGTCCAGGGTGAACTGATCCATGGCTCTCTACTGATCTAGGGTGGCCAGCCAGTGGTAAACGGCCTAACAGTGGGATCCAACTGTTTTTTCTATTAGGATCCCACTATTAGGATCGCTTGACAAAGAGAATTGACGATTTGGCTTCACCCAAAGTGATGGTGAAAACAGAGGTAATAGGAGATCCACAATGTGAATAGCCCTTCATATTTGATGGTAGATTACCACGTGTACATGTTTTAGCGTATGGATCTCCAATAATCCGTTTGAATCTTCTACCAAATAATATTGCAATATCCAACTATCCAACATATTAGCTGTCTCTTGATATCACCAATGATTCAGTAGGTATGATAATCAATACAGTAATGAAACACACAATATCAGAACCATAGAACCTGCCATTGTGATAGTACAATATTTACATTACCAACATTATATCATAACTCTGAAATATGTCGGTAATATATCATGAAGTGTACTATCCTACGAAAGATACCAAGATAATGAAAGTCAGAACTCTTGATATTTTATTGATATCATTATGATTATAGATCAATACTATGATATCACATGATTTATAGACAACATAAATCCTTATGATATCACATGATAGATATTTCAATCCTATGGTAATATATCAATCCTAATGACAATCTTGATATCTTATAGATAATTATCTTATGACAATATAGATATAGAGGAATTATCAATCCTGTGAATATCTTATGAATATCAATCCTTATCTTTTCATTGACTTCTGAAGGACGAGCCGATCTTCACCGCAAGCCGAGCGCTGGAGGTGCCTGGAGTCCCATTGGAGACGTGACCACGACCATGTTGTGGATCTCGCCGCTCGGTGGCAGCCGGTGCTCCCCAGGGTCGATCGATCTCCTGGCAGGTGCATGTTAAGGATGCTTAGGGCTTGATAGGCCTTGGGACTTCGGATGGATAGCAATGTAGTGCATGCTGAGCTGCTAGTCGGATGATAAGAGAAAGAAGACATAGACTATTGTCATCGTCAATTGGGAATACGAATGAAACAGTATGAAACCATGGTTGTTGTCATTTTGCAACTTTTCACACTTAATTAAGTGGTCCATGCAGATGGTTCGGTAGAATCAACTCCCAGCACTCCCAGCACACACATCCAAACCACCCGGAAGGAGTGTTACAAGTTGGATTGCTGGAAGTCCGAGAATGAAGATATCCTTAACGATCTGACCAGCATTTGTGGTCCGTGTCTTCTTGAAATTCTCAACCCACAGAAGCGCAAGGAAACACATGCATGAGCGGCATCAAAGGCCTTTATGAAGGGAAGCAGTCAAAGAGTTCACACGCAGGCTTGCAAAGGCTTGGCAGAATAATACGATGACCACTGATCCCATGATTTCTATTGGGAAACGCAAACATATTGACGCTACATGGTTGGGTTATATCATTGTTGGTCAGTATCCCCTATTGACAATCAGCTTACTATCCACCATTAACCCTAGGACTTACATGCGTTGAGATTGTTTGAGGACACGGTCTCCGGCCTCAGGGAGAGAATCACCGCGAAACAAACTGTCCTCTGGTTGTTCTTTCCGCGTGGAGCCTCAGCAAGGGGAACCCTGGCTGTGAGTTGGCCCGGGACCTGCGTAGCAGCTGACAGAGACACTAAGGCTGTTTCCTAGGAGATTATGATAGTTTGTGATAGCTGATAATAACCATCAATAATGAATAAACAGCTGCTATGTGGTAGTTTCTCAATCAGGGAATCTCAAGCTTCTCAGAGAACGATCAGGAGCTGCGAGTGGAACGAAGCAGCGCAGGAATGACCATTTTATCATTTTTAAACACAGGACTGCTTTGGTGCCTTTACCTTCTCACGGTTTGGCTAGTACAGTGCAGCCGCATTTTAAAAGCTTGGTACGACTGGTGTCGTCCCATTGCTTGGATATCCCAGGGATTGTAACTGGTAACCAACCACCGTTATAGTGGCTTGGGATATGACCATGGTTGTATAGTGGCTTGGTTATATACCATGGTTATAGGATGCTATAGAAGTTCATCCAGCCACCATCTCGGGTGCATGGTCAGATCCCACTTGGCACCCTGGGCTGTGCACATCGCCTTGGAGAACTTTCCCCATGCGGCGCTTGTCCAGTAGCGACTTGCCGTTGCGCTGGTCACCCCCCAGTGACTTGGCCATAGGCATTGAAGTGCCTTGGATTCTGGTCAGCTGATCCAGCTCAAGGGTTGATGGTCGATCATAAAGGGTGGCGGAAACGATTCATTTGCCGCTCTTAGAGGCGACCCAAGGTTGGTGGTTCAAGGCATAGCTGATCTGCAACATTCTGCAACCACAAACACCACGAGCTAAGCTGAAATCCGCCAGAGCCATGGCTGAACATGCAGGGCGCCATGCTTGGGATTGCAAGGTCGGCATACTGCAAGAACGCATCGGGAAACTTGTGTTGTGAAGTTGATTCAAGTTGATTTCTGCCACACTCCTCACGAGGATGGTAGGTCGAAAATGGTGAAGCCCAAGCATATGCCGGTAGTGAAACTCATTCATGGTCAGCAACGAGCCCAACCGATGAAGCCCTGAATGAGTTCTTCCAGACATGGCGTGTCCATGCCCCAGGTCCTTGGTCGCAGGTGTCCTGCCTCTCTGGTTCTTAAGGCCGGCCGCGGGGCGAGGTGCACGCTGGTGAGGATCATGGACCTCTGTCGATCATTGATCATGATCATCAGAAGTGTTCACAAGTGTCAACTAATGATGGAAATTATTGGGAATTCATTCTTCAACATGATTGTTCCATGATCGTTCACCATGAGCTTGGTTGAAGGTTCAGCGATGCTAATTCGTGACTGGCCTTATCAACATTGCAAGTTTAACCAGGGTTACCTTCAGCACTGTGATTTTACCATCCATATATAGATCATAGTGGGAATGGTGATGCCGTAATGATCATCAGCAGAGTATTCTCCCTGTCAAGAGCTGGAGCACCGCGAGCAGACACAACTGTCGATGGGAATATGAGTGCCCACTCAATCACAGTTGGCCTTACTTTATTCAGTGCCCTAGCATTGTCAATCCCAAAGGGCAAATCCTTGAAATGCCCTCACCAGGAATCGTTTCACAACACTAAGAGCTAATCGAAAACACTTCCGACATCATATTATTGTACAATCACATCTATCACCAAATGAGACTCTGGATTTTTGGCGGTGCATTAAATTCGACAACGAGCTATAAAATAAAACCAAGGCTTCCATCCCATCAAGCTGACAGTCGCAGACCTCTATCGCGGAAGGGTCCGCATTTCTCAGAGAAATGATGCATTGTGGTAAGAGGATTCCAGATCAATACTGAGCCTACATTTCGGTAGACCTTGTATACAATGGTACCCTGCAAGGGACATGTATGTTTGCTACTCCAGTTTATTTGGTCATTCTGGTAGTGTTTGTTTGTATTCACAAGATCGCTTGTTGCTTGCTCTGGTGGAGTCTATCGCTGTTGTTTCTTGATGATGCCCTCATTGTTTTTGATGACCCCCGGCAAATGCAACCTGACAATTGAAGAAGAACGTCCACTATTGGTGCTTGGTACAGTACCCCAAACAACCCAAAGTCAAAGATGTCAATGATTTCCCTGCAAAAGCCGTTTCTTTGAAGGTAGGCAGGAGTGACTCACCTGTAGGGGGAAACAGCTATTGATTTCTGCCAGTCAAGAGAGCTAGCATCAGCTAGCTGAAGTTGCCATTGGCCTGTCTCTTCAAGAGACCCCCCCCCGGTGTGAGCTCCATTTTCGCCCCGGAAACACCAACCCTATGCTGTGATATGCTGTTTAACCACTATTGTTGCTTATCCCCTACTACTAACCATTATTAACCGTGGTTAAAACCACCAACCAGGTGCCATGCTGTGTTGTCACCTACCCATGGTCTCAAGAAACTGCGGTGGATCACTGGCCGCGGGAGGTGTCGGGCGAGGCGCCTGGACTCTCAAAGCAATGAGTCCCAAAGGCATAAGACCAAGGCGCTGTGTGGGCGCTGTGTGCACATGCAATGTCCATACAATGCATGGTGTATCGTAGAGCAAGATATGTAAGATGTGTTGTAGGAATTTGTAAGGTGTATTGTAAGATGTATTGTAAGATGTGTTGTAAGATGTGTTGCAAGATGTATGGTAAGATGTATTGTCAGATGTATTGTAAGATGTGTTGTAAGATGTATTCAGATGTATTGTTTGATTGTGAAGAGTTGTCTTGTTGAGTCCTTCTGTCAAAGCTGACTGTCAAAAGACCAACGCTGTCACAGTCAGGAAACAACAATCATATTTGTTTTGTTTCTGTCACGGAAAAGATATTCTATTCTAGAGTGGTTGTTAGTTCTCCTTTTTTCCGGTTAGAACAACGACAAGGGATGTGGCCGTAGTTATGGTAGTAAATGGTATTGATTAGCATTGAATACACACGAAACTCATTGAAAGTGCTGGAAAGCAAGGTATCGGGTAGCGGCAGATGTAGGGGGTTGCTTTCACTCATGGGAGCAGCATGTATAGATTTTGTATATTGTATGCACTTGGACGCAAATACAAGAATGTATCAGACTATATGCTAGTTACATATGTAGACACATCACAATGGGTATTGATAGATGATGAATCATAGTAATGAAAAATAACGATATGTGATATATAGACGACAATCATGATATATATATATATATGTACACATAATATGTATATCTATTTATGCATACATACGTATTAGTTCAGAAAATGATTCTGTCCCAGCGTGTGGAAACCACCATCCAGTGGCTCCTGTTGAGTTGATGTCAGGACAAGAAGGGAAACAACTGGGAACAGGCACGCGGGGTTGGTGGAGATGAGCTCATGACATGCGCCTGGTTTCGCATGGCTTTCGGCATCCAAGTCTTGATTCGATGGTTAAAGGGGAAACCCGCCAAACGTCTTGGTTGCCTCGGCTTGCTCAACACTGGCACTGCTAGTCTGCTAGTCCAAGCGTCAAGTCTCCTCTCTAGACATCTCTAAACTTGTGATACGATTCATTGAGGCTAACAGAGAAAGAACCAGGTGATCCGATTCATGTGGCTAGTATTCACCAGGTGATCCGATTCTAGCGTTGTGGTGTTCTGCTGGCTAACCAAGTCACCAACATTTACCCAACGTCGTGCTCCAAAGTCCAGACTTCACTTGTAAGTTGGTGAGGCCTCTCTATATCCCTGAGTCCATATTGGTTGTAGGGGATGCGGCGTGAACAGATCGCTTCACCAGCTATTGAGCTGGTTAAACTCACCGTGGTGAACAGCTGGAACACCAACAGATTTTGCCAAGTTGCCCTCCAGGTGCCAATGGCTTGGTGAAACCACGGCTCCTGGCGTAGGAACCTTTGAAAGAAGACCTGGACTCGCAAGAGAAAGAACCAATCACCAGACAGAAGGTGCACGGGTTTGTCGATGCAACCTAGACCGGGCCACTTGATTTGGCTGTCATCCAGGTTCAGGAGATTGGGCCACCAGCATCGCAGAGTTCGGATTGTTTCTATTTGGGGCAGCCCCCCATGGTTTGCCAAGCTGTGGGATGATCAATCCCTGGTAAGCCTTAGTCAAGACCATCATGAGTTGATCGCTATGCGCAATGTTGAAGGTTGTTTGCTCATGTCCGATTTGATTTGCATGACCATATCCATTTGATTGGGTGTTTTGAACTTGAAACATTGCTAGGGTGATTTGACTCAATCTCCAATGACTTTTCTGTGCACACATGTGAGCAGTTGGCTGATGAACTCATAATTTTGGGATGGCTTATAAACACCACCAACCAGATTCTGGATGGTATACTGTAGTATTGAAGGATGGTTGGTTGATGAACTTGACATGTTTTTGGGATGTGTGATCACCAACGAGTAGATCCTGGGTGGTACATCGGTGGCTCTGGTGGCGCTCAGATTCCCTGGTTTCTGGACCTGTTGGGATCAAAGAGCTCAAGACGCTGCAGAGCGAGGTTCGAAGGTATCACGAATTGTGAGGGATAGCTATCACCCACTACGGAAAACTTTAACCATCTACTAACCAAAGCATACCCACAATCAACTAATTAAGAACTAATTAAGAACTAGTGATAGTGGATATCTAGTTGACTATAGCTATGAACCATGATTCGTATCTTTGTGACATATTTATATGTATACAGATCTAGTCGATCAGCAAATATTGGCGTATGTATGAACCTCTATCAATCAATCTAATCCAATCTGATCTAACCTAATCTAATCTAATCAAACCTAGTCTAATCTAATCCAATCTAATCTAGTCCAATCTTATCTCATCTCATCTAAGCTCATCTCATTTCATCTATCTTATATTATCGTATCTTATATTATCTTATCTTCTTTTCTTATTTCCTCTTATTTTAGCTATATGTATATATCTAATATCCGACCTTATCTCTCTCTATATAGTATAATATATATATATACATTCAAATATAAATATGAATATATATATATATGTATAGACAGATATTGTATATATATATATACATCTTTTCTTATTTGATTATATATACACATATATCTATTTATATACATACATACATACATACATACATACATACATACATACATACATACATACATACATACATACATACATACATACATACATACATACATACATACATACATACATACATACATACATACATACATACATACATACATACATATGGGTGTGTGTGAGAGAATCGATTCATACAGTCAACCCACCTGCCAGGTTACAGCGCTCATCTTCGGTGTCTTGTGCATCCTCATGGCCACCTGGCTGCGTCCTGATGTCCAACAGGAAGCTGGGGGTTTAGTGGGGAATCTAATTGTAGGTAGGGAGTATTTGGATGCGCAGCTGCGATTCTGACTATGTTTACTAGCCCTATAAGCTAGCTTATATCCCCCAGAAACCATGGTTAGTGACCACTTACCAAGTGAGGTGCACATCCAAGCAGGGAGTCGAATAGAATCTGATCAAATCTATTGGAATCTATTGATTCTTTGGCCGTGCTGATGAGAAATGGATCCCATCTATTTATATCCATTTCAGTCATACTCGCTACGGGCCCACCTTGCGGACAATCGATGCAACGTTCCCAAAGCTTGTTGTAAAAGAATAGGATGTGAGACGTTAAAAAGTGTCACATAGATCTCTAAAGTGGCACTGCCTACAGGTTTTTCCAAGTCTTTCCAGTATGAAGTTCTAAAAGGCAGACCCCCCAATCAGCACACAGCTTCCGAAACTTGGGTGTCTTGTAAGTTTTTGAGCAATTCTTGGAGCTTGTGCACCCACACCATGGTTCAAATTGCAGAAGGAAGCGAATTTGGCTTGGGCTTTCTGCCTTGTGTCGGCTGTTGTCTGCCGTTCGAACTTGTCCAGAATGTTGGGACAAGTACGTAATGCATTCCAAGATCAGGAGGTTGTGCAACTGCAAGTTGGGAATCTCCCACCAGTGGACAGAGTGGACAGTGTTGCTGAGAATGCTTGTGCAGGGCACATCAGAGCAGCTACCCCTATCACAGAAGTTTGGATTTCAGCCCATGGAACTTCTTGGGTTATTTGACTGCTGTGTATACTGTATAGGCTTGAATGATCCCTTATCAGTCATGATAAGAAGGCATTTGAAGATCTTTAACTGCAAAGCAGTTGGATAAATGAGTACTGATCATAGTCATGGCTCTTATGGGCTTGACCCAAATGACATGTTGTGTGAGGCATTTTATGCATTGCTTCCGACCATGCTAATGAGTCTTGCTTCAGTTGTTGGCCGTGCCACTGTTATGATTGTAGCATCGTGTGGCGAAATACAATGGGATTGCACAATTGCCTGCGGGGTGATTTTGAAACTGCAGTCGTCTGGAGTTGGTACGGAGGTAATCCGGGTCAAGGTCATGTCCCCGCTGGATGTGCAGCTTTCAAAGAGGATTTCAAGGCGAGGTAAGAGGTTACGGTACCTCATGTCAACTCAGTATTTGGCATGATGACTTTGGCATGATGATAATTATGGCTGGCTAGGGCTAGGTAAGATGTTGACTCTGTACTTGGCATGATGATGATTATGGCTGATCCTTCTTGTCAACAACCCCAAGAAACCCTATGGTGCAAACGAAGTCATAACCGCTGGGTTCATGACAGAGGGCTATAAATGACAATGATTGATATACTACACCAACCCATAATCGTGGTTAATACACCAATGAGAATGTGTATGTATTTGGTATTTGCAATTGATATACCAACGATGATTTCATTATTGTTGGATTACCCCATGATTATCCCTATGATACCAATTGATATGCCAATGATACAGGTTTTTCCCAAGTCACAGGGACTCCCAGTTATCATCCAGTTTATGAACCATTTATAGCAATAAACCAACCGTAACTTTTGAGCTCCCCTATGGCTTGAGAAACACCCATATGGCAGTGGGTCACCCTTACTAGAGCTGGTATATCCCCTACTATTGTTACTTATTATATATCATTATCCCCTGTTATTAACCATTAACCAGCTAGTTACCCACAAGCAATGATATCTCCCATTGCAGTGGTGCTTCGCCCAGGTTCCTGCCCTGAAGATTGGCTGCGGTTTACCTCCGTACCGGGGGGAGAGACGAGACGGGAAGCCGTGAAGTCATTCGGGCTTTCAGCATCTTGCAGCCACATGTTTTTTTTCAGCATTTTTCAGCCACATGTTGTTAAATTAATGTTATTTTATGTTATTTTGAATTCTCCTTCTATCTGTATATATGTATATATTTGTATGATATATATATATATATGTGTGTATATATATATATAGATATAGGCATGTATCTATATGCATTCACATGTACATATGGAATGGTTGGACACTTGGACAAAGATTTCTTGAGAGAAATTGAGGGATGTAATTGAAACCACCGACCGGCAAACATGCAACATTTTTTTTCGACAGCAGCAGCAGCAGCTACAACTATAACCACAACCACAATCACAACAACGACGACAACAACCACAACCACAACCACAACAACCACAACCACAACCACAACAACCACAACCACAACCACAACAACCACAACCACAACCACAACAACCACAACCACAACAGCCACAACCACAACAGCCACAACTACAACAGCCACAACCACAACAGCCACAACCACAACCACACCACTGCAAGAACACAAAGGGCAAGAAGAACAAAAGTGGTAACATAAACATCAACTGCAGCATCAACAAGAAGAACCGAAAAGTGAAGAAGCATCATAAACAGCAGCATCAAGGTTGAACCATTCCTAGCTCCATCCATGAACTATTCGGTACTGGGAGCTTCTCATAGCAGTTGCCTCCCCTGGATGATCTCCGCGGTAACACCGAGGTAGGAAGGGCACCTGGCGACCTGCGGTAACTGCAGTTACTGACGACATGGCCAGGTGTATTGAACCAATAGGAACTGCTGCCTTGGGATGCTGATGAATACTATCATGATACATGAGCCTGTATGAATGATGGTAGCGTATTGTCAATCTCTTCATGGTTACCAGCACTTGGGATGATCAGCCAACTGTTTGATACAGTTCTAAGAATTGTTGCAGTGAACCGTTTTGGGAGTCAATGACCTTCAAATAAGTATGGACGGTGGCAAGTTTAATGTAATCCACCCCTGCGGCACGAACAGCAGGTCAGTATGCTTCGAGGGAACCACTAGATTACAGTATCTCGTCTGTGGCTGAAAACGAAGAATCAAATACTCAAACCACTTGGGGATCATGGCTGTTTCAGCAACGCCCCCTGGTTTCAGTATGCCAGAAATGGATAGAAATGGTATATGGTGAACGTGCGCGCGTCTATGCGAAAGTTGAGTACAACGCCCACCATCCACCTTTGGCCTATGAGCTACAATCAACATTTCCTACCGCATCCTACCACCATCAACCATTGATACTGAATGGTCGCCAATAATCATTAACCATGAGCCATAATATGAACCAGTATGATCATCAACCATTACAAGCATTCACCATCATAATCATCAACCATTAAAACCATTGCAACCATTCACTACTACCAACATTATTAAACCACTATATATATATATGTATATATATATATATATGTGCTTCTCAATATAGGGGTACCCCCAAATCATCTAGTTCTTACCCATTTATCCCAAATAGACCAACCATAACTTTGGGGCTCCCTATGGCTTGAGAAACTACCATATGACCATCCACCAAAACGCTACCACGTAACTGGCACCGCGGCACCAGGTACCTCGGAATGCTCTTGGCCTTGGGCCTCATGTGGCTTTTGACCGACGTTTTGCAGATGCAGGCGCGGTTGCCCCATGGCCGTTATCAAGGCACGGCTCGATGGCTGGCCATAGCTGGTAGGCCCTATTGACATGGTGGTTTCTCAAGCCATAGGGGACCCCAAAGTTATGGTTGTAAGGTACAATAAGTGATGATGACTTGCTGGGTCTCCTCTTTTGAGAAACACCCATATGCTGCTATTGAATGCTATTGGATGCGATCTAATGCCATGGCTTTAACGGTGTTTCCTGAAACCGGGATCCGGTTAGCCAGCAGGTGGGGCACTGCCGAAGTTCGGTAGGGACCATGTCATGAGACCACGCCAAAGGTTCACCCGAAGAGATGATCTGTTTCGGTAGGGAGATCGCGGTTTGGAATCGAGCAGTGATCCGATAGACAAGATGTCATGTAGCATGATATAACAATATATAACATGTACATGGGTATACATTTGTACGTGTTTACACTGCACAATATTATGCGCGGCCAACGACCCTGGTATGCCAGCGACTGGCTTATGCCGCGACTTTGCCAGCGGCATCATCAAAGAACTGAACCTGTGCAACTGGTGGGTTTTCCACGACGATCCTGGAATCCTAGTTCCTGTGCAACGGAACGACCCGCAAACCTCGGAAGCCACATCCCAAAATTCGAAGCCCTAAAGACCTCAAGAAAGAAACTGTGAATACTGAAAGTAATCAAAGGCTTAGTTGTCTAATGTTGCCTAGCCTTGACAGAAGGCTGATATGTCTTCTGCAAAGGTGTATCGACGTATCTTGTCTCAGTCAGAATCATTCGGGCCTGTGAGTTTAAAGGACTCAATGACCGAACATGTTTTTGAATCCGTTATAGATAAACGTGTTTCTATATTTTGATTCTGCGGAACATGTTGTTGATCAACATCGTTTGTTCTTATTAGTGTTGGTTTGTGGTAGTGCTGCTTATATTCACATATCTCCATATCTAGTTTCTGAATTGTTTGCATGGTTACATTTTTGTTTCAGTTGCTATTGTTGGTGGCTTCATTCAGACACGATATGCCTGTTTCTTCATGATAGTACATTGATGTATCAATCCTTAGCGTAGATGATTCTATTTCGTTAATGTGCCATGTATCTCTTCATGAATGATGGTGCCCCCAAAAAGCCGAATGTGGGTGATAGCACCGTTGACACCCCCATATATCTTGTGAGATTGAGTGTTTATCCCGTTTCAAAGAGGGCCTGGTGATGCCGACCGATGAAACACAGGTAACCCATGAAACAACTCCTCAGCTGTGTGGCTGGTCAGGGCAATCACGAGGAAGCGGTGGACAGTGAAGGCACCTGTGGTTTGGGATGGCGTCGGGTGTATCTAACCGATAGAGTAGAATACCACTAAAGTGGATATTACACGATATAACGAACAAAAAACAGGGAGTACAGTCACAGTATACCCAAAAGATCGTCACAGAATGTAATCAACAACAGTGAGTGTATTGGGTGTAATGCCAACAATAGGGCTGCCAGCGACCAACTGGGGCTGAGACAACATGGCAGATCACAACTCTGCAGTTGCTCGAAGTTTGCTCATAGCAACCTCAGGAGCCCTAAGTGCGGGTAATTACAACTGATACAGAGAACTATCATGTAGAGCTGATCGCATTTAGCTGGTAGGTACGCCTAACATGAGTATAGCTTGACCCGTGAGGATGTGCAGTCGGTTGTTTGTGTTTTGCGCTTCAGACTGCACAGCGCAAATCGCAGGCGCTAAACTCCCGTGACGCAACGATGCATTGCGAAGTAAAAACAGTATATGCATTGCGTAGACCTGTGCCATGCAATAAATGTAGCTACATTGAATCTACATACACAAATGATCACATGCAGTTTTACTAATTGCATATTTACTTGTTTACATGTGCACATTGGAATGCATATGCATTCATTGGTGCATGTACGTCCAAAGGTATATGTACATGTTCACATATGTTCGTGTGCATTTGTTCATATTGTAATTCACATACATGTGTGAGCATCACATACGTACACCACACATGTCTATTTTCACAGCATCAAGCGACATATTCGACTGTATGTGCGAGATGCAAACGCTGTCGTGTGCATTGACATATACAGCATCCATGCACGCAGAGAAGATATTGTTGTTTATATGGGGTATATATGGGTAACTTCCAATGATGTGCTTCAAGATCTTTCCCAAGGATTTGTCAAAGGATCAGGTTCGGGTCGCTCTCCTGGCCCAGACCATGGTCCACCACAGGGCGGAGTAGTCAGTGCCATGAAGAAGGCACGACGCAGGGAGGGATGTGCAAGCGGAACCAGCTGTTTGAGTTTTCAGGTCCAAAAAAGAATCCACAGAATTGATAGATATAAAGCTTGATATATGGATAGGTAGATTCCATATCTACCTGGCTAGCAGTATATATATATATATATCTAGTTTTCTATCTACCTGGCTAGCAAAGCCGGATAGATGATTAGACAGCTAGATATGTAGGTGAATGCTTAGATAGCTTGATCGATAGGTAGATAGCTAGAACAGCACCTGCTCACTGCTTCAACGGTGGTCGAGTCACGACGGCCAACTGGGGACGGTTGTGACCGAGCGCCACTTCAACAGCTGCCTTGGCAAAGCCTGTGCTGTTGTGAATTTCTCACAGGTATCCGGTCACGTTCATGATAGGGGATGACAACTAGCAACTATAGGGGATATATACCAACTATATGGCTATGGATTCTATACCAACGATCAGCTGCATTTGTTTTTTGAGGTGTTTTTGTTGATCCATGAACGCTGCCTTGCGAATATTTCAGGCTTAAGACATCATCAAGCCAAGCGTTCATGATTTTTTTCACGTCCAGTTTTGGGTGCCGGATGTTTCAGATATTTTTTCAGATGTTTCATGATTTTCCTTGTAACTTTGTACAAAAGCCAACTTGGACATAGAAAAACATGCTTTCAGATAATTTTGCATGATAATGGAAGACATATTATTTCGTCTACACGTAATAATACTTTTTTCACGAGGACCAGGATCAAAGCTAAACCTGTTGAACTTGTTTTGTTTGTACCTCACCAGTTGGATACTGCAAAGATCAGGGTATTCAAAAATAGAAAACACCACTGCTTTGTTTGGGCAGCGCAGCAGACCAAATCACTGGATACGATTCTTGCGTTGACCATTTGCGGGAACTCAATGAGCAGGTGATCAGGAAATGGAAGTCTAGTAGTACGTAGTAACACCTAATTACGGTATATGGGTGTTTCTCAAAATAGGGGTACCCCTAGATCATCTATTTATAGTCATTTAGTAGCACTAAACCAGCCGTTTTGGGGTTCCCATATTTTGAGAAACCACTATATAGAAAGGAGTGACTCACAGCTTGGATTAATCTGTTGCTGGTGACATGTTTGGCACCGTTCCCTTTTTCTTCGGCGATGTTTTCTCATGAAAACCGGGGAACCAGCTGAGAAAGGCACCAGTTGATGGGTGTCACCATGGGAGTCGCCACCATGGGAGGGCTCACGTTGCCAGGTTGATCTTACAGGACTTCTCTTCTTCACTGGTGTGCTTCTGGCTATTGGGGTGACTTGCCTGGAGGAGCCAATCAACCGTGGCTTTCTTTGGCAGATCCATTTGCATCAGCGAGTAGTTTGGTTGATCTTCTCTAAATGTGCAACCGGGGTCCAAAGTAGTCCTGTTAGGTGCCCCTTTTCAATTTGGCTACTATTTGTATGGGCCTACACATGATGCACAGAAAGAAGTGATTGTTTTCATCTAGCTTGTATAGGAATTAGGATTATCCGTCATCGGTGATAGGAATTGAACTAGTCACCTTTTAATGCCAAGGTGGTTTGCGCGTAAATTGCTTCGTGCAGTGGGGAGCAATTCACCCTTCTGGAAGAGTGGGGAATGGACCTGGTTTGAAGCTTGGTACATCGGTGAAATGCCATAAATTCAGCAGGTGCAAATGTCAGCAATTCTGTCTATGGCTTATGCTTGTGAAACCTGTTTCACATCCACTCCATGTCCGAAAATCAGTAGGGACTGGCTCGAAAATATTTTTGAGAGACGATACCCTGAGACCTGGCACAGCTGGGAATCTTATCGCTTGGGCCACTGGAACTCAGGCTCTTGATGCAGCAGGGGTCTTGAAGCAGTGCGCATTCTGCATCGATCGGTTTAGGGAAGCAGCCGGGTCGTCGTCGTCATCACCACCACCACCACCAGCAGCAGCAGCATCATCATCATCATCATCATCATCATCATCATCATCATCCTGTGTGGGATACCATTCACGATGAAGTATGTCTCTCCCCACAATACTTGACGGGAAGATCATGTCTGTGGACAAGCTGTGTCCAAAGGGAACCGTTTTGGTTGTTTCCACGCAGAAATAATTTGTCCAATGGGTGGTTTTGGGGTTGCAAACCGATTTTTGAACAGAGCCCGCAGCAAGTCTTCAAGTGTTCCATTGGGGTCCCAGTTAAACCCAAGCATTCCATAGCATTCCACATTTTTGCAGCAAAGCCACTTTGCTTTTCTACCTGCATTGTCCACATTTGGCATGGGTCACGTGCGGTCTGGGTCACGTCGCTGGCATTTGGCTGCTCTTCAGTCGATTTATTTTTGACCCAAGTCACTGCAAGCAGCACAACTTGTTGTGACGGGACGGTTGATGATCAAGCCCAGCACAGACGGGACGGTTGAGGATCAAGCCCAGCACAGACAGGACTCTAAATCCAAACCACAACCAAGTGCTTCTCACTTGAGTTTCTCCATCAAGAGGATGAGGGCAGTATCGACTTTTGTTCAGAGAAATTCAGCTTTGGAGAAATACACAAAAGGTGTGGGATATTCCTCAGTATCTTAAGAGTGCTTTGCGCATCCGAGTGCCACCCTGCTCAACATCAGATGGCGCAGTGAATCTGAAATGCGAAAAGGTGGTCACGTGTAGCAATTTCATCTAATACTATTGCTATCTATTGCTGACATCGGATGAATCAACCAGCTAATTACAGCAGAACGGTACCATGGTTTTGAACGGTGAATGATGATGGTTATGGGGTTGCCCCGTATTGTTAAGCAGCGTGATGGCTAGTGCCACATCCGACTGATTGCTTGATTTGACTATGCGGCGATCATGATGAGTCCTAGTCCTGCATCAATTCTTGGTAGTAAAACTACAGGTGATAACAGAAACACAACTTACGCACACGGAGCAGATGTCTTGAGAGCTGAAGAGCTCCCAGGCCAGGAAACACTGAGATGTGGTCGACGATACGAATTAATTAATTGTCATTATTGCAAACTGCATCCTCAATGAAACGCTCATTTGGGGATATTGTGGATAATTATATCCAAACTTTATATATTTGTAGTTTATGACGCACTATACTTATATTGTGGTAGTCATGCAAAGTGTATGTTTGCTGAAAAACTCATTTAGATATAGCTTTGGTTCTCGGTGTAGCGCCATTTAGCCGATTTTGCTTTAGCTACTTACAAACATTTGCAAACTTCTGTTTTTTCAAACACCGACGTTGCAATGTTATATGCAATCACACGATACTACTACAACTATATACAAACTCCATCTTATCTATTTGATGAAACCTTCATTTGGGTATATTTAGGGAAATCAAAACGTATATACTACAAGTAACTATATACAAACTATATATGATGAAAGACTCATTTGAGCATCTTTAGGGCAATTCATCGCAAAACACATATAACTATGCGCAAGCTATCTCAAACACTCATTTGAAATTGATTATGGACAAATGTTTCTCCCCGGCACCTACGGAGAGGCCGATGATCCACATGATCTACCTGCCCTGCCTGTTGGGACCCATCAACAATTCGTTCATTTGCATGTTCCAACCACCCGGAGTTCCACTTGAATGCTCAAACTGGGCAATGCTCACCCATTGCCCGTATCATGAACCAATTCCATTGATGAGCTCAAACTGGGTTTCACTTACTCATATTGCAAACTCATTCCAATCAACTTATCATGCTGAGTCACTGGTACCAGGTGAGGGGGAAACTAAGGGCATCAGGGGAGTGCACATGAGGGAAGCCAAAGTTGCATCCTTCCTTGGGTCCATAGCTCGCTCTAGGCCGTGATGCAAGGCGGGACCGACCTTGGAATGGGTGTGGTTGAGCCATTGCTTGTGCAGAAACTTCGAAACTATCCAAATTAGGTGCTTGCTGATGGCTTGACAGGCTGCTTGCTTGAGGCACATCCAGTTTGATGATGTTTGATGTATATATAGGAATCTATAAGAGTGTGATAGTCTAGATACTATTCAGAGTGTGTGTGTGTGTGTGTATCAAGCACAGTTGTCAGTCCACCTATTTCAAGCGCACCCATCCATGATTTCTTCTGTTTTAAGTGATCTCCACTACTTCCACTTGATTTGGCTTCCTTGTCATGACGATGGTTGGTATTTGCATCAGAAAGTGGATCTCGGATACTTCGGTTGCAACCATCAGATGATCAGTTTTCTTAAAGTGGCGCTCGTAGTCGTTGATACTGGTGATAGTGATTAGTAGTGGCCACTGATGTTAATGATGATCATCCAAGGAATTCACAACTCATGGCTTTGCACTTGGCACAATGACACGACACCCCGTTGTTCAGCACGAAGATTTGAATCCAAGAAGAGCTTAAGTCTTGAGTTCGATTGAGACTCACAACCGCCCCCAAGAGCCAATAATTGAATTGTTAGCAGTGTTGGGACACCAACCACCATCACCTCAATTTTGCTGCATTCCTATGTGGAATAACGGAACAACCCTAGCATTGGTGAGATTGCAGGAAGGCTGTTGACTCTCTCGTGCTCAGGCAACTTCATCACCGACCCATCGGAGAGTCATGATTCTGGAAATGGCGCTTTGGCGGTGAGCGAGCAACCATGCTTTGGTGCTTCGGCTGGAGTTGGCTTGCGCGGATGCCTGAAGTAAGAATGGCATTCAAGCCTGCTTTCTAGGTGGAGGTCCTGAGGTCATGTTGATTCTTGGTAGTGACTCATGGGAGGATACAGGATTTTGATCCACAGCGGGGAGAAGTACTGCCAATGTCTTTCTAAGCTACACCCATGCCACACCTATGTCGACGCATTTCTTTTTCCATTGATTCGCCTTTGGTCTACGCATCTCTCAAACCATTTGCTGGGTGCCTGCAGATGTGGTGGAGCACATTCCATCGGCAGTTGGAGGGGGTTCAGATGTTCGGGTTTTTTCAAAAAGTATCTAGACCTCCCCTTGTACATTTACACGTTCGCCAAGAAAGTCGGTTGATCCTTGGATTGACCATGAGAGTTGTCATTTGCTGAAAACAGTTCTGTTTTCTCTGACCGGTGAGCCCGAGCAAAGGCAACAGCTGTGGAAGCTGTGGCTGCAGCGGTGGTGACATGTACGGATGCGGTTGCCAAGGATATGGCTGCCAACAGGGCTGCGCTTGCAACGGTGGCTGTTGTGGCAGCTGTGGTTGTGGCTGTGGTGGTTGCGGCTGTGGTGGCTGTGGCGGCTGTGGTGGCTGCGGTGGCTGCAGTGGCTGTGGTGGCTGCGGTTGTGGCAACTACGGCTGTGGTGGCTGCGGCTGCGGAGGCTGCAACAGCTGCGGCGGATGTGGCAATTGTTGTGGTTGTGGCAGCTGCGGAGGCTGTTGTGGTGGTGGTTGCGGTTGTGGCAGCTGCGGCAGCTGCGGCAGCTGTGGCGGTTGCCAGGGAGGCTGCTGTCCGCAGGGGTGTGGCTGCCAGGGTGGCTATCAAGGCTGTCCAGGTTGCCAAGGTCAAAACTGCGATGGATGCCAGGGCTTCCAGCCTTGTCAAGGAGGCTACCAAGGCTGCCAAGGGGGGGACGGGTGCC
>VSDK01019359.1:0-45601 GCA_009767595.1 Symbiodinium kawagutii | reverse complement strand
GGCTGTCAAGGCTGTGGCTGCCAAGCTTGTGACTATGGAGCTGCTTCATATGGCTATGCGGGCGGCTGCAGTTGCGGCAGTGCATGTGGATGAAACTTGGACAGAATTGGACAAAACTCTAAGCCACGATTGCTGTGATGCACAGGTACTTCCCAGTCCTTCATTTTCGATGACTTAGCTTGTGGAACCTACTCCCAGTAGCACATTTCTGCACTAATCAGTGATTTTTGACCGCCCTTAGACCTTGGATTCACCTGTCTTGTGAGATCTTGTGAGTCAACAAGTGTTGAAATGGGGGATGCCGGGTCCCAACCGCTCCCAACCTCAAGGACTACTGGGTGGGTGATCATCTTCATGATTGGTGTTCAACTTCATACAACGCCACCAAACAAGATAGTTCCATGCTCCTCGGTCAAATCATGTCGAACCAAAATGTCTATGTCTATGTTCTATATAGTCCTCAACCTGAGAATTCGCAGATTGAAATCTACTAGTCACCAATCATATCACCCTGAGATTTGATCATAAATCTGGTCATAGTCATCCTTCTACTACTACTACTACTACTACTACTACTATTACTACTACTACTACTACTACTACCATTACTACCATTATTATTACTACTACTACTACTACTACTATTACTACTACTATTATTATTACTATTATTACTATTACTATTATTATTATTATTCCTATTATTATTATTGCTATTATTATTATTATTTCTATTATTATTATTACTACTACTACTATTACCACTACTGCTACTGCTATTGCTACTGCTACTACTGCTACTACAATTGCTATTATTGCTATTATCGTTACCATTGCTACTATTGCTATTATTGTTACTACTGCTATTATTGCTCCTACTGCTATTATTGTTCCTATTGCTATTACTGCTATTACTGCCACTATTTGTATTATTGCTTCTATTACCACTAATATTACTATTATTACCATTTTTATTTTTATTACCACTATTATTATCATTATTACTATTATTTTCATTATTATTACTAATACTACTACTATTACTCCTACTAGTACTACTACCACTACCACTACCACTACCATTACTATTATTATTATTACTATTATTACAAATATTCATATTATTACTACTACTATTATTATTATTACTACTACTATTATTATTACTAATACTATTCGTATTACTACTACCATTACTATTATTTTTATTGTTCTTATTATTATTACTATTATTGCTACTACTACTACTATTATTATTATTAGAACTACTGTTATCTACTACTACTACTACAATTATCATTATTATTGCTACTACTACTATTATTATCATTCCTATTATTATTATTATTTTTATTTTTATTACTATTAGTATTATTATTACTATTATTGTTATTATTATTATTACTCGTATTACTACTACTATTATTATTACTATTATTATTAATATTGTTATTATCATTATTACTATTATTATTTTTATTTTTACTACTACTACTACTACTATTACTACTATTATTAGTACTATTTTTATTATTGTTATTACTACTATTATTATTGTTATTACTACTACTACTATTATTTCCATTTCGACTACTACTATTATTTTCATTATTTTTATGATTATTATCATTATTATTAATATTACTCGTATTACTACTACCATTACTTTTATTATTATTATTATTTTTATTATTATTATTCTTATTATTCTTATTCTTATTATTATTATTGCTATTATTACTACTATTATTTTTTTGTTATTATTATTATTAATAGTATTATAATTATTATTATTACTACTACTACTATTATTATTTTTATTGCTATAACTATTACTATCATTATTACTATTATTACTACTATTACTTTTATTATTACTACTACTATTACTACTACTACTACTACTACTACTTACTATTATTATTACTACTACTACTACTACTATTACTACTACTACTACTACTATTACTACTGCTACTACTACTACTATTATTATTATTATTACTATTACTACTATTATTATTATTACTATTACTACTATTATCACTATTACTATTACTACTATTGCTATTATTACTATTAATTATTTTTTTTAATATTCATATTACTACTACTACTTCTATTAGCATTATTACTATTACTATTATTATTATTACTATTAATAATACTACTACTACTATTATTAGTATTAGTATTACTACTACTACTATTATTATTACTACTACTATTATCATTATTATTACTACTACTACTACTATTAGTACTACTACTATTACTATTACTACTACTATTACTACTACTACTACTACTACTTCTACTACTACTACTACTACTACTACTACTACCATTACTACCATTATTATTACTACTACTATTACTATTATTATTACTACTACTACTATTACTACTACTATTATCATTCTTATTACTATTATTTTTATTATTACTAATATTATTATCACTACTACTATTACTATTATTGTTATTATTTTTACTACTACTACTACTACTATTATTACTATTATTATTACTACTATTATTATTATTATTACTATTACTACTACTGCTATTATTTTTATTACGACTACTATTACTATTATTATTATTGCTACTACTACTACTATTATTATTATTACTACTATTATTATTATTGTTTTTTTTTATTACCATTACGATTATTACTATTATTTTTATTTTTATTATTACTATTATTACCACTACGACTATTATTATTACTACTGCTATTATTTTTATTACTATTATTATTACTATTACTACTACTATTACTACTACTATTACTACTACTATTACTATTATTATTATTATTATTTTTATTACTACTACTACTATTATTATTACTACTACTACTATTATTATTACTACTACTACTATTATTATTACTATTGTTACCATTATTATTACTACTACTATTACTATTATTACTACTATTACTATTATTACTATCACTACTACTATTATTACTACTACTACTGCTACTACTACTATTACTATTACTACTATTATTATTACTACTACTACTACTACTACTACTACTACTACTACTACTACTACTACTACTACTACTACTACTACTACTACTACTACTACTACTACTACTACTACTACTTTTATTACTACTACTGCTACTCCTGCTGCTATTGCTAGTATTGCTACTGCTCCTGCTATTGCTACTGCTACTGCTATTGCTATTGCTGTTTCTATTGCTACTGCTACTATTATTATTACGACGACGACCACCACCACCACCACCACTGCTACCATTGCTGCTGCTACTGCTACCACTTCGGCTACAACTGCTACCGCTCCTGCTACTACTAGTGGTGATAAATAAGAAGTGATGGCGCCCCTATTTGATCGTAACCGGCCTGGGACTGTCATTGCGGATGGCTTCAGTAGGGCCCCTTGCTGGATGTACCCGGCTCTTGGCTCGTTGCAGGCTATGGTTCCCTATGACTAAGTGTCATCAAACATCATCACCCATTAATCAGCCATCATACTCTGTGAGTATCCCTATGTGAAGTTCCAAGTACTGCTGGCTAATATCCTTTAAGTATCTGCAAATTATCCACGTTTTCCCATTTCAATGTATACCGATATGATGGTTACTGGATGTAACTCCTTACCCGCCAGCTCTGAGGTTCCGGCAATCTCGGAGACAAGATGATGGGAACCGACTCCTGTCATAAGAACGAAGGGTGGATGCTACACGGGTTGTACCCACAAACCAGCGACCACTTTTGGTGGTTTCCAAGATTTGGGACATGTCCCATTCCAACCGGGGATACCTGAATTTTCTAGCGTAGCTTCAGGTAGATTGGTACAAACAACCAAGACCTGTTACTTGCTTCTGAGACCTTTGAGGCTAGTGAAGGAAGCAGCCGGTGGATTTGAACAACACACACATAAACACAGATGATCGAGATCATATCGCTGCCGCCAATATAGTCGTTGTCGAAACGATCAGGTGGAGCACGGCACTTTGCGTTTGGATGTTCGCTGTGAATACAGCTGTGATTTTGTTCATACTTGTAGTTTTTTGCATGTTTCTCTATGAGTAGCATTGTGATACAGCATTTTTTGTATGATATTATTTTCCCTGCTTGAGTGGATTTCCGTAGACTAGTGGGGAAGCATGGGGGAATGTCACAGATCGTTTTTCCATGATTCTTCTGCTGGATGTGACAAAAGTAAATGTGTAAGGGAATCAGGTCGCTCCGAGTTGGGGAAGGGCCGCATCATTTCCCTGAAAGCACCGGCAACATGGTTATGGAACAGCTTTGATGCCGCCAACAAGCATTCTCACAAAAAGAACGTGACCGGAGAAGAACATTTGGTGTCAAAACTCAAAACACTTCCTGTCAAAAACACCCTGCAGTATTGCATGCCATGATTTAGTCTGTGCTTTCTTGTACAATTCTGCTGACGACTGTTGATCGAAGGGGACTTCCACGCCTGTGTGATTTCAGCTGGTCTTTCCCCCTTCTCCTATGACCGGCAACCACTCTTGCTTCCAATGTGATTTCTTTTCGAGATGCCCAGTTGTTATTGTTTGGATAGCCACTGTTTCATAGTGAAGGCCGGCTTTCCAAGCATGTTGCCCTGGTGCAACCATAGCCGCCCATCCACATGGTGCGAATCATCCTGGGCAATAGATTGGTATTCAAGAACAACCACTGCTTCGATGGATTGAGCGCCGGCCTCATTTTTTGTTGTATTGGAGTCCTGGATCCTAATCAGTTTATATACTCACACAGATGTCGTTTCTTCGATTGCTTGATATGGATGGTATACCTTTGGGAAAGTCACCATTCGGGCACGGCGGTTTGGCAACGGAATGGGGATCCCGAGATGAACCAGCGGTACTATGTGACCTCAGTCTTGTCAACATACCAACCAGAGAGGAAAACCCAATGGTCCAGGACCGAAGCCTGAGCATTTTGACCGGAAATAGGCAGCTGTAGTCAGGGATGCGGATGTTGACTCTTATGTTGAGGGTGTGCTGCTGATTTTGTTTGGTTTTGCTGTTGCCACCATGACATGGGAGTATGCTTTTCTCTGCAAATTGATAGTTTCCTGAGTAATCGCAGTTTATGCGAGTCTGCAGGGGCCGGGGATTCAACGAATGGCAGTGAGCATCCCTACTTTACTCAGTTAGAACTATCATGACCGTCCTAGTTTACGAACTTATCAAAATCAGAACTGTACTGCTTTGCTAAGGTAAAAAACTTCAATGCCGAGAGAGGCTTTGGATTTTTACGCTCTGAGGGGATGGAGAAGGCCTGGAAGTGTGACCATGGTGAACGCAGCTATTGGAGGATTCTTATCCAGCTATTATCAACTCGTGTACTATTGGGTTTTTGACCAGAAGTAGTGAGTGAGAATGCTAAATCATGCTGTATCAAGCAGTATGAACCCTCCTTTAAGCATCATATTCGCGGTATTTTGGTTTGCTTTCCTCTATGAACCAACAATGATAGTTGGATAAGATTCCACAATCACCTTGGTCAATGAGTATAATGACAGTTATTTCTTGTCAACCAGTGGGCAATTACTCAATATAATATACCAGTTGTAGCTGCCTGATAGCCGGTTGATAATTGCCCAACTTCCTCTGGAAACACCTAGCTCGGGGTGGGTCATGTGCCTAGATTAGCTCATCAACACAGTTTGGGACTGTCCACAGGCAACTGTTCATTCCTGGAAGATCTCGTACCCTTGATCTTACTGGACGATGGTGATGATGATGATGGTGATGATGATGATGATGATGAGGATGATGATGATGATGATGATGACGATGATGATGATGATGATGATGATGATGATGATGCCTTGGCCACTTCAAGGGATCAGCAAAGGCAGGGTAGGATCATGGCCTTTAGATTGAAAGCAGGCCGAATTGTTCACTTTGCACCTAGCTGTCAATTTTCACGGTCCTGTCATGAGGACACCCTGCTGATGTTTTGTTGGAAATCTTCCAGAGTCAGCAATAGTGTGACTCTTCGTAATGTCCCTCGATTCTTGCGAGCAACAGGCGATGTTTTCGAATTTGAATTTGCTACATGCCTGACACGCCTTTTTGTCTTTGCCAGCTAACAAAGGCAGCATGACATGGAGCTTGACCCACGGCCAGCCGCAGCATGCGTACCATGAGGCAACACGAAAGGATACTACAGGCACATCTGACTGCCACCCGAGAAAAAGCGCTGGTCATGGCACCAATTCACCGCACAAGCAATTCATTCCGATTCTTCCCTAATGAGTATATTTAATTTAAACTTAATTAAGACTATAAATACAAGATTAACAAAACTTCAACATATTGAACATGTTTACAATCTTCCCTACTCATTCTCAGAAATCAACAAGTTAATAGATCAACATCCTATCATCCTCAACCAATCTGAATCCCCCAGATACCAATCCCTTCCTCGTGTGCGCCGCCGGGGCCTTCCTTTTTGGTGCGAGGACGTGTTCTTTCCTCGAAGAGAGCTGCCCTTGGACTTCCAGAGCGCCTCGGCACGCGACACGAACTTTCTTTGTGGTACACCATCGACATAGACCGTGCCTGATGTGCTTCTCTCATGGTCATAGATGGTCATCTGTTTGGAAATATCATGATGTATGAGGATATATGATGATATATGACTGGTTAATTATTCACATATGTTTGTTCGTTGGATATATGCTGATATATGATTACGTGTCTCTTTCGATATATATACGGTACGCTGGTATACTCTGTATATGATATATATATATATGTAGACTTACATTGCTGGACGTGTTGGACGATTGACAAACAATTGAATATACCCAACAGCCTGTGGATCCGAACAGTGCCATCTCAAAGGTCTGACCCCGTTCGTGGACCGTGAAAGAGCCACGAACGAACCGCGCATTACTGGTGCTCGCTGAATAAGCCATTGATTCATGATTGATCCTGCCTGTTATTATCAACAATTATTACATAACAGTTACTACTCATTATTGTATGGCCATCATCAGCCGCCAGACATCCTATCATTAATTTCATTTCTCAGCATCAGGTGGTCAAAGCATATTCTGCACACAGTATCACTAGTTGGCAATAAATCACTTGAAGAAACTTGAAGCCTTGGCCATGAAGGAGTAAGACATGGTGAGAGTGAAGTTACAATGAACTAAGATGTGCATAAATTTCCCTTGAAATATCAGGCGAATGAAATCACGCCAAGAAATAGTGGATTTATCTAGGAATGCCTGAATATAAATTCACTTTGAGAATGCGGAAAACTTGCAACGCTTGTCCGTTCATGAATCTCAAGAGTCTTCCTCGGTCGGTCAGAGGCAAGCAGATCTAAATGCTGAAAAACCAATGACCATCGTCAGATTTGTGCCTTGTTGGGGAGGGTTGCACTATTTGAAGCTCTCCATGGCCATGGTTGTACACCCAACCATCTAAAAAGCAAAGTGCTTGTTTTGGCGCTTCGCTTTCGGATTATTCATCCATGTGGCTGATTCCGACCCTGGGCCCATGGAGGGACTGGCAGGTTCTTTTGTTTCACTTTTTCAAATATCAACACGGAAGAATGAATCTGGAAATTGAGTGCTGCAACATCCTGCATGCAAATGCATGAGTAGATAGATTGAATAAAGATACATCAAAATCAAGATACATCAAATATCTATCCTTCATCAAAACGCATGTTTTGTGGCAACAGTTTTCAGAGTTTTGGAACGCTCCTCAGAGGCAAGAGCTGTTGGCAACACGTCTCCCAGTTCGGAGCATATCATCACAGAAATTCCTGTGAAAACGAGTCGCAGCGGTGATGCGACCAGCGCACCAAGATGAAGCCAACATCAACGGCTTCAGCTTTGCCTTTGAGCTGACCAGTGCACCAGATGGACGACCTCAGGTGGGGCATTGCCAGAGATGGTTACGCAGGTTGAACCGCGCGGGTGCAAGACGAAGTAAACGGGGAAGAGCTACCAGACTTGAACATTAGACGCTGTGATTTTCATGCCTGCGATGGTCTTCGAGTCTTAAAGATCACTTTGGGTTGAAAACAATGAACAATTCAAAGACAATTACGGACAATTACATGTGGTTTCTTCCTCTGTGATTGTCTTCAAATTCTGACTACAAGAATTTGTGGTGGTAAACACCTGTGACGCAGAGATCAGCATCGTTGTGAGCACCTTTGTTCGACTTTCCAATGAGGAACACGCAACATTGAATTCTATGTTCATGAATGCATGTCGTGTGCACTATGATTGGAAAGTCACCAACTGATGGAGCAACTCACAACATTCACTGGTTTAGGGCTGTCACGATTTGTAGATACGGACGCATGAGGGACCCAATGAGGGCTGCTCCCCGAGCCATCCGGTGGTCAAATGGTTTTCCGAATGGGAGTAGGGAGTAGGACCAGTTGTGAATTTGTTGCTTGTTGGAATGGTTGCTTCATGGTTGATAGATGGTTGTACGCCACATTTACCTATAAGTAGCTCGTACTTGTAAGTACCATCAACCATAAGTCGCAACCATCGAGTCGCATGGTGATTCGAATCCACATGTGCCTTGGAGAGTCGCAAGTCGGTTCTGTATCGCTGACCCCATGCAGCCGAGCCACCCTGGCGAAAAAGCATGGTGTCACCTTGATATCACGAGCCGCAAAGTGCTGTATGTTGTGATATGGCTGTGGGTCCAAACCTGGTCCCAGTGAACATGACCAGTCGAGCTGTTGGGAGATTCATCGTCCAGTTGTTGGATGGTTGAACCAGTAACCCATAGCTGCAAATCTCAAGCACTACAACACCAGTTCATTTGGCTTGTTGGTGGTTTTAAACATTTTTTATTTTCACTAGTAATTATTTCATAGGGGTTGAAACCACCAACCATTTGGTCACGGGTCGCGTTTTTTCGTGCCGCCGCGCGAGGCCAAAGCGTTGCAATGCATGGGCGGGGCGGTGGCTGCACCAGCACCCAGTGCTGGGATGGAGATGCTGGGGCAACATGCCACTGGACAGGTGAAGAGTTGCTGGGCAGCGATGCTGAAGTCGTTGGTGATCCGCATGGTCAGCTGGTTGATAGTGGTGGTTGATAGTGGTGGTTGATAGTGGTGGTTGATGATCAGCATAGGCAGCTGGTTGATAGTGGGGGCATGGTTTTAGTTTTGGTTGCGAAGGCTGGGTTTGCATGGGTGAAATTAATGGTGGATAATGGTGGGTAGTTTTGGTTGATAATGGTTTGCATTGGCTAGGTGAATAATGAGTCATGGTCAACAACGCTTGGAATTGGTTGGTCATGCTGAATGATGGTTAGTAATCAATCTTATACAATGGGTACCGATGTTTCAGAATGGTCGGTTGCATGTGGCGATGGTTGATAGTGGATGATAATAGTTGGTACTCGTTGATCAAGTGGTTGACACTGATGTGTTTTGGTGAGTAGTAAGGTAAATGATGATTAATTAAAAACAGTTGGCAGAGGTTGATCTAAAGATTAATCATGGTTTACCATGTTGCCATCCCAAAATCATGCACTGATCAACTAGGGACTCATGGTCGTGATTGGCAGCTTTGAACTTAGAACTTTGGCCAAGCAAACACTTTGCACCTGAAGCAATCACGGGGGGTCCTTCAAGAGAAGCCCTTTTGTTGCAGGAGCAACTACATGAGCATGGCATTTTGGCATTGACACAGCGTTGTCATTTCTGCAGAGGCTGAATGCCGAACAAAGGGATAGAGAAGACTCTTTTTTCCAATGCCTCCTTGAAGGTTTTGTTTGACTTCATTACGAACGTCTGATCTCAACGGCTTACGTAGCGGAAGAAATATGACTTGGTGCGGTAGCGTTTGCCGCTTGCCATTTGCCCTTTACCATGAGGAAATGCGATGCTCATGCATGTACATATGTGTTGCTATCTATAGTCGACACGTGCGTGACATGTATAGGTATCCTTGTGCCATATTAATTTGTTTTGTGGACGAGCCATTCGAACTTTTGGCTCAGCGCTTGGTTGACTAATGTTGAGTAACATTTTGAGGATGGCTTCTAACCACCAACAGGCTACTGATCGTCATGAAACATTACATAGATTAATGATGAACCATCATGAACATGGCTTATAACCACTAAAAACCTTTTTAAATGGTTAACCCCTATAAACCATCAATGATAAACCAGTATTAGTCACTAACAACCATTTTTACCAACCACTTATCAATGCTTAATTAAAAATGTTTAATAATGAGAATACCATGGCGAATTAAGCCATGATAAAACGTCATAAGCACTATCATACCATGGCTTATAACCCCTTGTGGCTCTATAATACCATGGCTTATAACCACTATAATACCACTATAACACCATGCTACTTCTTCTTGCATGGCTTCTCATGGCTGGTGGTTTGCCTCAGGTTTCTCTGCCAAGGGCGGCTATGGCTTCATCAGCATGGCTCCGCCAGCCTCAGGACGGGGTGCCATTGATTTTGGTCGTTGGTTCATGGTTGGTAGCTGGTTTCCCTGCGAATATCATAAACTCTGGTAAACTAACATGGCAATGGAAAATCTACCATATATGATGGTTTTCCAGGGTTTCTCTATAGAATATGGTGATTTTCCATTGCTATGTTAGTTTAGCGGAGGGTAGATGATATGGTCATTACAGCCTGGTTATAGCTGGGTTATAGCCCTGATTATAGCTGGTTTACCTATAGATGTTTACAGTTTTTTTTATCATCGTTTGGTAAGCTGACCTGTAGCAAGTTTACCTATGAGAAATGGTGGTGTTGATCTTCCAGGTGAGTGACTACTTGTAGCCGGGTAGCCATTCCCAGCGAAGCATTGGCCAGTTGGCAATGGTTACTTGTGATTGGTACTGATTCCATGGTATATTTAAAGTGTGTTTTGCCAATGATATGAAATTAAACCAACTATTGATATTAACCAATTGATAGTACTACTCAACTATTGATAATTGGCTGATGGTGAATGGTTGCTTACTAGTTGGTCAACAGTCGGTCAGCGGTTGGGAATGGTTACCAATTATGATGGATACTTTAGTAGCAGTTGATTAGTTGGTTAAGTGACTGATTAGGAATGCTTTGTGATACTTGGTGAATAGTTGTTTAGTAGTCATCAATTTTGATTAATCCCTTCCCCCCATTACTTAAAGTCCCCTAGACAATAAAGATAGGCGTGGAATTCCGGATTTGTGCTTTTTTAATTTGTCTGATTGCGTGTCTAATTGTGGCAACTGAAAATCAATAGTAAAATACATTCATTCCAGAAGGGTTTTACCCGCAAATGATAAAGATAGCCTGATCCTGAAAATTTATTAGGGTCCTCTTTGAAATCAACATGTTTATTTTTATTATTATGGAATTGGACTCAATTATTAGGGGTAAGCGTCGAAATCCAATTTCTAGCAATATTTCACATAGAATTTAAAGATGAATTTAATTAACTTTTAAGATCAAAAATTCTATTTGTTGATTATTATGGAATTTGACTCAATTATTAGGAGTAAGCTTCGAAATCCAATGTTTGGCAATATTTTAAATAGAATTATTAGAAAGGGGATCTAATTAAGTTTGGGAATTTAGTATTATGGAATGACTCAATTATTAGGGTTCCCTCCGAGACCAGAATATTAAGTACCCCCTAATAGAAAGATAGGTCACCCTGCTCATTGTTCCGGGGGGATCAATGCTTGGTGAATTCCGATGGGTCGTGATGTTTTTTTGCTATGGAGGATGGAAACCAACAACAGGACCAACTATATGTTGGAAAAGGGTCATAAGTATGGCTAGTAATCTTCAGTAATGCTTGATAATTCTCAACAATGCATGTCAATGGGTTGTAGTACCTAATAATCATCAAAAAGAACCCACGAGAACCAAGAACGGTGATTGACAGAAGAGGATATTGAAGAGAAGGATCAATAATGACTGGTGGTGGTTTCAACCACTTTGTACTTTCCTTAGTATTATCGAATGGTTGGTTGGTTGACCATGATTTTTCAAAGGGGTTCAAAGCATCAACCAGATGAGCAATGACAACCAACAGCAACCAACCCACGGTAGTGATTGGCACGCGTTGGCACGGCGCGCTGTGATGCTTTCACCCGAAACTCATCAGAGGGCAAGCACCGTTGCAGAGCTGGGTTAGTTTGCCGATTGGCAGTGGGTTTGTCTCCAAGCAGCTGGTCATTTCAATAGGAAAACCAAGCAGCTGTGGGGGTACATCATTTATGGTCAACCCCATATAGCGCCATAATTACAGTATAAACTATAAAAGTTTCTCGCTATCTAAAATGAATGATCAAGAACCGCTCACACCAGATTGCGTTGTGGCAAACACATGTTTGCCAAAAGACATCGACAACGAAAACAGGAAGCATCAGCAAGAACAACAACAACGACAACAAAAACAACAACGAGGGAGAGAAGAATGATATCATATTGACATGACGATTGAGATGTAAGGACGCTGACAAGTTGAAGGCGCAAGAGCTTTCAGGTACTGTACTACACGTCATCTAGCTTTGAAAGCGTTTTGTTGATTTGCTTCATCCAAAAGCTGACAGGAGATATCTTTTTTGCCAAGCGAGATCTGCCTATAGCTATCCAGGCAGGGTGGAGATTTGTATCAGCTCTGGGTCTTTGTACGGAATGAAGCAAGGACTGTCCGCAGTGGAAACTGCCTTGATGTAAGCTAGCAATCGGAGCACTCCCGTACCAGCCGAAGATTTGATCGTTTTGCGCAACCATGAAATTCAGGGTCTACGACTCTACGAATCATGGGCAGACCCCAATTTGTTGCGTTCCAGCGAATGTTTTGTGTTTTGCACTTTCAAGGCTTCTACTCTAGCCAGTTCACATGTTTGACGTTGGCGGTACCTGTGAGAATGCATCGCATTTTTTCAGGAGGTATAGGGTCTCGTAGAGCAAAGCTGTCCCCCTTAACTGAAGCGCAGAAGCCTCGCATCGTTGAGCGATTGTTTGTGTGTGAAACATGTTCATTCCTCCAAATCGCTTTTGGCTTCACTGGTCATTTCTGCCTGCATATACAGAATTTGGATTTGCACCCATATAAAAAATGCTTGTACCTTGGAACACTAAGTTTGACCAACCTTATGTGTTTCCATCAAACGCAACGCTTTGATCTGTTTATGCCGATGCAACCAGCCACGCTGTGCAACCCTGATCGCCAGCATTGATGATACTAGTATTGGTTAGCTGTGAATCAGGGTTGATAGTAATCCAAAATTCCAAAATTTGTCATGGATATATACCAACTATGGGGGATTACCAACTATGGGGGATTACCAACTATGGGGGATATATATACCAATAGCTAGTTATGGTTGATAGTAATCCATCAGGGTTATAAATTTGTCATGGTTTGTCCAAGGTCCTGCCCAAGTGTAGTTGGTACATGATTATCGATTTGGGAGGGGCCAGCCTTAGGACAAATGGCGGGTACCAATCAGGCTTCCTGGTTGGACCATCACACCCACTCCGTAGGTTGTCATGCAAGGCGACCTTCCAAACATGATTGTCAATGATTGTCGCATACCGTACTATTCATTTATGCGTGGAATTTCATACTCCTGTTATCTCCTGTTTGATTTGTGTAAACACATAATATTTGCTCCAAGCATGAAGCTGAACAAGGCTCCGCTGTGGGGCCAACACTTTGTGCGGGGCCCTGTTGAGACTCCCTTCACCTGGTCGTGCACCGAGGAGACGAACCTTATTGGTGTGAAAATCGAGTTTGACATCGGCAGCAGCAATGATGGTCGGACTCAGGCCCCGCGTCTGTGCCAAGGGAATCATGATATCCCACTGTGAGAATTCTATTCTTCCAGTGTTCAAAAGATTTGTTATCCGACATGAGCCAGTTGGCTATGGGTCAAAACCATGATTTTCCCTATTATTGTTGCTTAATAGTGATGGTTAATATTGACCCATAGCCAGTTGGCTAAGATAACATTGCTTGTCACGTACGCTACTTTTGGACTCACGAACGTTGATCTCCACCAGACTTTCCCGGGTCTGTCTTGAGGCCAAAAACCTGGTGTGCATGGATGGCGACAGCAGCGGCTTCGGTATGGCTGGCCCGAGCCCGAAGGGCTCTGGAAAAGGCGGGGCACCCAGTGGCAGGTTGAAACCTTGGGTCATAGCAATCCCTTGGCTGAACCAGGATCTTCCATTGCTAGGCATCATCCCCATCTTAGGTGGTGGGATGTGATGGGATGTCCGTTCTGGGCCGTGGATAAACGCGAACAGCCCTAGGTGAGCGTTTGCAGGCGTGCTGTGATCAGAGTCATGTAGGAGCTGATGTAACCTGTTGCAAGGTAAGCACATATGCTGTTTGGGGACCCATGCAAAAGATTAGCTTCAGTTTGTGAAAAGATGCCAAGGATACACTGGAACCTGATAGAACCTGCATCAAACAGTTTATTTCAACAATTGTGTTTCGTATGCTAAGAGCTTTCAAAAGCGCTTACTTGATCCAATGACGGACACGCACTACTGGATGTGAATCCCCAACTAATGGACTTCAATCACATAAGACAAGAGAAGCCGCTTCAGTTGCTTGGAAGAAGTTTTACCTCATCATCCAGGAGGGCAGTCATGATAAATAAGAAGCAAGTTGTGGTTTCGCAGCGATGACGCATCTGGGATCTTGACCACCATGAAATCCGTGGGTGGGACAGCCTGGTGGTCTTGCCGTGGATTTTGGGTGGCTCCCAGTGACGCTCTCCGACCCACGAGTTGCCTTGGGAAGGTCCATTGATGGATCAAGTTCGGTAGGTCATCAATGCTTCGCCGCTATGATTAGCCATGACAGTCAACTCTTACTATATAACCACTATCATGATTCATGATCAACCATGGTTAAGAACATGTTGCATGGTCATTATCATTATGATCTTTATCTACCTTGAACCACTTGGCTCATGCTTGGAATGATGGGCTGTGGCTGGTTGTTTCTTTGGAGGGCTTGTGGGTTGCTAGTTGCTAGGTTTGCTGCGCACCATCAAGAATCATAAACTTTGAATCTTTGACAGAAATCAACCTGTAGAGCCCCATTTCGATGTTTTGCATGTTGTTGATCTCAGGCTGCATCATCTTCCCTTTGGATGATTCAGGATCCACCCAAATCGTTCACACGATTCTTGAAAGACAAAACCTTGTGGTCATATTTACATGTTATGCATACTAGTTCACCATCATTCAACCATCACCACCATTCAACTCGAAGTCATCTCAACCATAGCTGGTGGTTAACCATCATTCAACCACCATTGAACCATCATTTAACCACCACTCAACCACCATTGAACCATCATTTAACCAACACTCAACCACCATTGAACCATCATTTAACCAACACTCAACCACCATTGAACCATCATTTAACCAACACTCAACCACCATTGAACCATCATTTAACCAACACTCAACCACCATTGAACCACCATTTAACCAACACTCAACCACCCTTGAACCATCATTTAACCACCACTCAACCACCATTGAACCATCATTCAACCACCACTCAACCACCATTAAACCATCATTTATCCACCACTCAACCACCATTTAACCACCATTTATCCATCGTTACCCACCATTTAACCATCATTTCACAACCATTCCACCACCATTGAACCATATCCCAACCATCCCCAATGTCCATAGCGCCTCAGGGGGTGATGCCAGTGATGGGTCTCGTCTCCTGGGACAGATCCGGGATGTGAGCCAGGTCCGCTGGACCAATGGGGGGGTAGCAATGGCCAAGCGGGGTGACCTATGGTTGGCTGAGGGTTAGTGATGCTTACATGGTGATTAAGTGATGATTAAATGATGGTTGCATGGTGGTTGAATTGTGGTTAAATGGTGGTTAGATGATGGTTACATGGTGGTTAAACGATGATTAAATGGTGGTTAAATGATAAGGATTAGTGACGGTTCATGAGGGTTACTTGAAGTAACAAACTGGTTCGTCATGAAGGGTTGGTTGATAATAACTGCAAATGATTGTCAATAAGGCTTGATAAGGAACAATGATGGTTTTCACCCGCTTACCCGTTTACAATTTTCTGTTGGCTATTCAGAGCGGTGAATGATGGTTAATAGTCAATAAATGACCAAAAGTACTGGTTGATGTTGGTTGATCATGGATGTTCATCGGGCTTGTTTCCAAAATCAACAAAAACTATTTGATCAATCCCAAGCATTAGAAGGACATTACAACCAGGAATAGGAGATGACAAGCATCAGCAACGCGGATCGGTCAACACGAAAACCGTCAGAGATGTTTGTGAAGCAGCTATTTAGCCAGCTTTCTTATATCGCAAACCTGTTGTCCCCTGGAGATAGGGCTAAGTATGCCAAAGGCGCTAAGTCTACCAAAGTAGACAAGACTAGCATTCCAACGGCTGGGTACCAGCAATGGTGTCAACCACCAAGATTTTAGATTGGTACTGATCCATTAACATTCTTGGATGGTTGTTTTCCCATCAGAAATTGTGGCTTTCCGTATCAAACTATCAGTTTCACCCAGGGAGTAATATCAACCACCAAAAAATATGTTTGGTTATAAGCCAACAGGTCCCACTCTTGGAGGATATCAAGCATATGGACCATATCAGTCCACAATCTTAGTAGAATATTCGCAGAAACGATGGCACCTTGAAACTCAATATGGTGGTGGTTATCCCTTAGTCAAAGAAACGTGCTTTTATGATTGGCCAGGGGACAACCAGCCCCCCTTGGGCGCTTTGCATCCATTCATTTGGCGCTCCTGCTCTTGGCTGCTGTGGCAGCTGGGTAATGTCTCGAAACAAGGCCTGTCCAACACTGCAAAAGCCATCCAACACCAACCAAGGTTGCGCTTCTGGTGGGGCAACTATGGGTTGAGAAAGTGTAGAAGCCATTTATCAACGCATGCGAGCAGGGCATCTTACGTACATTCAATGTAGGGATCTTTGCTGAAGCATCAATCTGGCCGCAATCTTTTTCTGTGCCAGGAAGGTGGCATCATCATTTGTTCAACTCTTCCTGAGGCAGTGCAGAGAGGGTAGCTGGGTCAGTTGTGTGACCAGTCGCTTTTTCAGACGGTGAATCTGTGAATGATCTGTTGACCAGTCAGCAATTGCTTTGCGCGAGCGTAGAGTGTTGCCAATGACTCGCGAAACACGTAAACATAACACACATGTGTTTCTAGGCTTTCGCCTACAGAGTTCCGTGCATGTTTGAAGCAAAAGCCTTGGACATGTCAAGGCCAAGTAGTGATCGCTGCCTTGGAATCTGAGTCCCGCATGCCGATACATGGGCCCACTGACCAGGAGCTATCCTTCACTCCCAACGACCTTCCAGCTGCATGGCAACAGAAGGCCTGGGAAGTTGCTACATTTGCTATGGCTCTGAAGGGTGAAGGCTGGGTGAAAACAAACCAACAGCTATATTTTTTCATAGCCTGAGGTTGTTATGCGATACGTTTGGTCTCTCCAAGCTTGCGGGGTGTGTTGCACTGAAAGGGGGCACGTAGTGAGAAACTGCTGTGTCCGCTGTGAGGTCATGTCTGGAGACATATCGCAGATTCAGAAGTTGGGGCACCCAGTTGCTTCCAGTCGCACCCTTTGACAGTACAGGGTTGGACATCGCTTGACACTGAGACTTGGGATCCCCTTCTGCTTTTTTAGCCTGCTGCCATAGGGGGGCCTGCGATCAATTCCATGCTGGCCCAGTGTCGGTGAGCTCTTCTTGAGCTTCCAGCAGTCCGTGATATGTTGGTAACGTGGCTAGGATGGTGTTGGTGACCCTGTCCAGCTCTTAGGTTACTTGTATGGTGGTGTTGGATGGTGTTGGTGTTTGCAGCGAACCAATGGTAAGCTTGATGAAAGTAGCCAACGACGATGCAGCCAAGACATTGTTTTGTTGGGGGTGATGTTGACTTGCAGGTGTTCACAATTCGTTTCGATCCATAACCTGACCTGGCGACTGTTTGGCCTTTTGGCCGAACAGGACATTTCTCTTTTAGAATCTTTTAGAATTTCTTTCCGCTTATTGTATTTTTTGTGTTATGTAATGTTGTTATGTAGACATTTTAGGGGGGTCAGCAAGGGTTAACATGGGGAGAAGGGATGATTCAATGATTCAAAATCATTCAACATGATTCAAAATGATTCAAAGATACGCTAACCAGTGAGGGGACCCTGCAAAACACCGAATTGAAACCAGGGGATGACTCAGAAACCAACAGGTTTCAGTCTTTGGTCAGTGGGGCTTTTGCGGATAGAACCGCAACAAGTACCGCTCGGTTGCAACGAAGAAGATCTCTGGGGAGATGCAAGAATCCAATGGAATCCAGGAATTGGGATTTCAAATATCTACAGTTTACCCATCCTGTGTTGGAATTGATGCTGATTTGAAAGTTACCATCCTGTATATCTACAGGAATTGTTTCAAGCATCTACAGTTTACCCTCTTGCAATTTAAGATGGCAGCGGAAAATCCACCGTGAATTGATCATTTCCCAGGGTGTCCCCACAAGATATGGTGATTTTTCATTGCCATATTAAATTACAAGAGTGCATTGAGAAAATCAAGAACCCAAAAGGCGTAATGTAGAAATGCTGGGATTCAACTCTAAATCTATTGAGAAACACTTTCAATCGAGAAAATTAAGAAACCAAAAAGCGTAGACATGCTGGGATTCAACTCTCCCATCGATGTCCCAATTGTGTTTCGACATCACTCGCGATGTTCGCGGGCTCAGGGCGTCGGTTCTGTTCACCTTGGCTGTGGCTCACGGAAGGAGCTTCGCAAAAGAGGCCAAGCGCCATCGGGGAACGCGGTTTGTGCATCAACGAGGCATCGATTCAACCAACAACCATGGTTAACTAGCTACTTAATGGCTAATAATAGGGGATGATAACCAGCAATAATAGGGGACCAACTACATGGCGAGCTGGGTCAGTCAGTTAACCAACCAATTTCATGGGGGATAAGCACCAGCAATCATAGGGAAATCAATGGTTGATGATGGGGAACCAGGGGTACAGGGTTTTGACCCACAGCCAAATCAGTAATGGTCATCGCCAAGTTATCCCTAGTGGTTACTAGTCATTGGTCATCAACTAATCACCGATTCACCATCAAAGAATCCATGATGTACTTTACCAGGATTTAAAAAGACCATTGTGTTTAATTACCAGTTAATCACGTTCATTAATCACCATGAATCACTTACTAACCATGCACCAATTCATTATACCATTGAATGGTGCTTTGATTCATCAACCATCATCAACCGACAGTTAAGAACTAATACCCTTTAGGCACTATTATACCACCACATTAACCGTCATGAACCACACCACTAGCCACTAGTTAACAATTTAAACTTGAGCACTAGTTATGACCACTAGTTATGACCATTAGAAACCAATCATTAGTAAGCACTAGTTGCAATCATTATCGACTTACAGTATAACCATGGTACAGTTAAAACTAATAGTTATAGATGTTATATACTTACAACCATGTTAACCATGATATAGTTCTAACCACCATCATGAACCACTAGTTCTAACCGTTATAGAGGTATAACCACCAGTTATAACCACTAGTTATAAGCTTTATGAACTTAGAACCACTAGTTATAAGATGTTATAAGCTCTATGTACTTATAACCACTGGTTGTAAGCATTACTGTAGTTGTCACCACCAGTTATAACCATTCAGAGGTATAACCACCAGTTAAAACCACTAGTTTTAACCATTCATTATGGAGGAAGAACCATTATTTTATAGCCATTATCTATATCACCACTAGTTATAACCATTAACCACCAGTAGTAACCACTGGTGATCCCAGATTTATAACCACTAGTTATCACCACTAGTTATCACCACTAGTTACAACCGTAATTCATAACCACTCGCTGTACCCACCATCAGTAGCTCCTGATCGTCATAGCTGTGCCAGGTCATGGTGATCCCGGACCCCGAGGAGTTCCTCACGGGCGAAGTGGTGCAGTTTAATCCCACGGCCGGGTGCGCCCCCCCCCCCGGCCCCCCCTGCCGTGGCAGCCGTGGATGGTGATGATGGATGATGCATGGGCATCTAGTTTTATGATTATATGTGTTGATTTTATATATATATATATTTATTTATATTTATTTACACGTGTGAGTAAATACCTTTCTCTACATTTATATACATATGAATTACTTGTGGATATGTTTTGGCATCAAAAACAATCGTTATCATTACATATGTTCAATTGTATGGCATGAAAGAACGTTATTATAGACTAGCTAGTATCTATGATGCTACAGTATTGTAGCATCCCGAATTAGATGTTGTATTAGTAATTATTTGTATTTGTGTTTTACTTGATTGTTCATATAGAATGTTGTGTGTGTATCTTTGTATAGTTTTTGACTGTGCTAGCTGCTAGATGCCCTTCATTATACCATAGGGTGATTGTCTCAACATCGCAGGATGTAAACCTGGGATAGCAAAGTGATTCCTTTAGGTCTTGAGTGTATCCAACACTTAGAGATGCACTCACAGGTAGAAATGCGGACAAACTGCAGGGAGAAGATGGTTTGGGATGAATGCATCTCAAGCAACCACATGAATTCTGATTGCTTGAAGCTAGGATGTTGGGGTAAAGTAATATGTTTCTGCGATTTCTTGTTAATGGAAGGATACAATGCACTTCGGACACTTTCGAACAGCCGCATGTGACTTCGACCCGGGCATGTACGTGCATGTACAAAGATTGCTTTTGTTTGGCCTTTGCCTGGATTCACACCGAAGGATCGGGTTCCCTCAATCTGCGGATGACAGGTACGGCTTTATCAGGCCCACTGTGAACTCTGTGTTCCAACAGGATGTTTATTTCAACATCAAGGACCCGTTTGCGAACAGCGGATCAGCAGACTCATCTCAGTGTGGTGACTCTTGAAGTTATAGTTCAACCAAAACTGGTTGGGTGTTTGAAACATGTTTTTCCCAATACTTTGGAGTGATTGGTTGATGGACTGATGTTTTTGGGATGGCTAACAACCAAGGTTTTAGGCCCAAGCTTCGTAGTGCTGGACCTGACACCGTTGTCAGGTGCGAAAAGGGCCATGACAATTGGACCAAGGGTCCAACCGGTAGAAGCCATGGATTTGGTCTGAGAGTTCTGCTTTGACCCAGAGCAGATCCAAACAGAAAACAGATGTTCGCTGATGGTTGAATGTGATGTCCTGCATGACGAGGGATACCATTTTCGACTGTGGAAACCAGAGGGACTTCCAATGACGCAATTCAATGCTGATGCTTTGACTATCCCGGAAGACCAAGCTACTGATATCTCTGTCAAAGCTGTTTGGGACAAATCGCAAATGCTGCCCCCACATGGTGCAAGAATCTGGATTTTCAAAGCAAGAATTGACCGACACAATGAAGAGGTCACAATTCACATGGATGACCGAGCCACATGGGCACCGGTCACGGAGGGAAAAGAGACTGACCACCTGAGAGTGGTTGAGATGTTCTCTGGAGGATTTGCTGGATGGGCCATGGCATGGAAGACTCTGCAACCAGCGATGACGAGAACAATGGAGAGCCTAGCAATCGATAATGATGTACAGGCATGTCGTACATACGCAATCACACACAAAGCCACATTTCTCCCGGAAGAAGCACAGCTCACGACAGATGTTTTTGCAACCAAGGGACATGCATTGATATGGAATGCAAATGTGGAGCGTCCAGAATTGTGTGCACAGATTACGAGGATCAACCCGGAGATTGTAACAATCTCTGCTCCCTGCCCTGCTTGGAGTGGAGCAAACAAAAAGAATGCGAGCACTGGACTTGACAAGGAAGAAGGTAGGTTGATGCTGCGAGCCATCCTCATGTGCCGAACATGGAGACCTAAGGTGATTGCCTTGGAACAAGTTGCCAATTTCAACACACATGTTCACAAACCCATGATCATGAAGGCAATACAGATGATGGGGTATCGGGTTCTTGGACAGAAGGTCTTGAATGCTGACCGTCACTGTCAGACTTCCCGATGCAGATGGTTGGCCTTACTGGTAAGAATCACAGATGGGACCACTCACCCAACTGTTCCATGGCCAACTACACCAAGACCCATGCCATCACCGGTCATGATGCTACGCTTGGAAGACCTGCATCTACTGGTTTTGGATGCAAGGATCATTGCTGTAGCTTCCAATCCGAAACTGCACAGCACAGGAAGGCGTATGAGTGAGGAACAAGTTCTTCAGAGCAGAATGTATGACAAGACACAAACCCTTCCGTGTTTCCTGGCACAATACGGAAATCAGCACAATTTGCCCATGCACACACTGGAACAAGCAGGCTACTATGGTCACTTCCTAGCAGCGACAGCTGAGGAACCATCGCGATTTTGGCATCCGGCTGAAGTAGCAATCCTTCACGGAACAATGGAACAGTTTTGGGTGGATGCGGACCTTCCCACCTCATGGAGGATCACTGGAAACTGTATAGCCACGCCTCATGCTATGTACCTGCTAGTCAACGCCCTGAGGTATGTGGATCAGCCCCTTGACATGAACCAGGTTTTTCAGGACTTCCACGACAAGAAGCTTGTAGCAGAAAACTGTATGTTGATCAACACATCTCAGGGCCAACTGCTGATCAGCAACCAAGATGAAAGATCACCAGAGGTCATGCGAAGAATCATGGACCTTTTTGCAGTTCCTTCGGACCCACAACACATGCACTGGGACTATGACAAAGGTTGGGTGAATGAGAACCAAGTCAATGCGAATGACATCCAAACGCAATCCGAAGTGTCAGTGCCAGCCACAGAAATCCAATCAACAGCTTCCATGTTTCCCTACAAAGAGGTGTTTTTTTGTTTTGATTCCAAGAAGTACCAATTTTGGTACACCCCAGAATTGGGTGATACGGAAATTGAAACCATGTGGAATGGAGCCTACTGCACTCTAGGTTCCAGCACTGAGGCTGCAAAGATGCTGGGCTTGCAACCGTATGGTCCTGATCCTTGGAACACTCCCACACATTCCATTCCAATTTGCACAGAGGAGGAACTGACCATTGTCAAAGTCAAGGATGACCAACCATATGAACAACAATTGCAGATGCTGGAATTTGGTCAATTGTTTGATCAGTACGGATTGGTGGACCCTTTCCAGAGACCTGATGCTTTAGATGTCATCACGTTGAAACAATGGAGCTTTGTTCCGGTGCACACGAAATTGGTCCCATTGACGTATGCCATGATGATGATCCATGTAAGATGGGATTGGGACCACTTGACGGACACAATCATTGCGAAATTCCAGGGCCCCTGTGAACATGTGCAGACGACAATGAAGTTTTGGGCTGAACTCCTCACACAGGAAACGCTTCGTATGACGGGTAGACAGGTCCAAATCGAGGGTAACAGTGTGCTGTTTTCTCCGAGATCAGGTCCAGTGGCATGTCCCCAACAGCAATTCCGAAGAGGCATTGCTATCCAAGCAGCCAAAGCACTTTTGTCCATTTGCAGATTTGCCAACACGACAGGTACCTACCCAGTCAAGATGAAAATGTTTGGGAGACCGCTATGGGAGGGCTTGCTTCCATCAGATGTCACAATGGATGTCATCAAGACAATTTGCCAATTGGCAATGCATCCGACCCAAGCTGGCCGCCAATTTCGCACCATCACCAATGGTAAGCAAATCTATGAGGCCACCATTGAAGAACTCTTCCTGCAAGGCAAACACAAAGTCAATCTGCACATCGTGGGATCACAACGTGGTGGTGGAGGTGAAAGCCACAAAGGTGCGAAACAGCAACAAAAACAAGTCATGCAAACCTCGCTTGCCACGATTTTGTTGGAGCAGGGTTACCCACTGGAATGGACAAAACAAGCAGTTGACCAGATCCTTTGGAAATATGGTCTCCCACGCCTCCAGACAATCATTGCACAGCCCAAAGGCCCGAACAAATTGAAAGACATCATGGACCTTTGCAATGAACAAGGCTTAGCACCTCCAAAAATCAACAAACCAGCCACGCAGACTGCAGTCAAGGGTGTTCCATGGCAGACTCAGAAGAAGCGAAGAGAGATGCATAGTGTGGATCCCAAGGACTACCAGATCATTGATGGTTTCTTTTTCAACAGCGATGATTCTCCGATAGAAATCATTCAAGCCATCCAGCTGTGCTTGTTATCACCTGCACAGGCTCAGCAGTGGATTAGAGAGGACCAACTCTTGTCCAGCGATGAGTTGGCAATCATCGCATTGGGTCCGGTGCAGCCGCATCCGAATTTGCAATCGAAACCGGTGACATTTCCAGCAGTGAACCCAGACAATCATAAGGTGCTGTTGCATGGAACCATGGTTCAGCTTGGCAACAAACATGCCAAACACAAAGAAGGAACTCCAGGACAAGTCACCACGGAAGCTTGCACAATTATGTCGGTGACAATGCAGAAAGAAGACTGGTCAGAGACGGACTGGCAAAACATCACCCACAATCCTGCAGCTTTCATCAAAGGAGTCTTGGAACAGGACAGTATGTCCAAAGCAATTCAGAGTATATGGGGAAAGTCGCTTCGCAATGGGAAGGCGCCAGCCAGCCCAATCCAAGCGACATCTTGCCAGATGCACTGCACCATCCTTGACCAGCACAAGAAGCCCATCCTAGCTCGCTCAGGATTCAATGGATTGTACTTTGTACCCAAAACGCAGCAGGGCAAGGTACAAGGCGAGTACCGCATCATATGGTGTGAAGGAGACCTCCCGCATGTCACAGGACTCTGCAGTAGGACGTCACATGCTTTGGGGCTGATCAAGAACCGACAAGGCAAAGGCTTTGGGATCCGGGTTGAAAAAGCCACCTTCGCTGATGCATGGGCTAATATTCACCCAGGTACCAAACCGCCTGAGCTGAGGGAAGGAGACAAGACCTTCAAAGTGGAGAACCTCGTCTTCGGCACGACGAAAACAATGTTGGATCAATGGCTTGTTGCTCTCAAATGGGATGCGATGGCATTCAAACCCATTGGTCCCCAATGCTGGTTGATCAAATCAAACCATCAACCACCAGAAGGCATTCGCATGTTCAACACCAGTCCGGTTCTGATCAGACAGATTCAGGATCGCATGCCGAAGCAAGAGCGAGTCCTTTTGGGACCAATGCCAAAGACCAAAAACACATCAGATCCATGGCAGACGGGATCAACAGATCCATGGGCAAACTGGCAGCCAACACAAAGTGTGCCAAGTCAAGCTGCACCAGCGGTGGCATCGGCTACCACGGCAGCTCCCAGATCAGCACCGGGACCCATTGAGAATAGGTTCCAAGAACAAGAGGCGAAACTCCAAGCACTTCAAAACAATATCGAGAAGTTGGCCAAACAACAAGGCGATGGTCATTCTGCCTTGACACGCCAAATCCAAGTTGTGGAAAAGCATCAAGCAGAGCAAGTTAGCCAGGTCAAAGGAGCTTTGCAACAGATGCAGGCTGACATGGACAAGCATTTTACTCGCACGTTGCAGCAACACACTCAATCGGTCGACAACAAGCTGGAAGAACTCAAGAAGATCTTCCTGGGCTCTGCCAAGAGGGGCCAGCCAGAGGCGGGAGATGATGAAATGCAAGGCTGACTCCAGTCAGCCAAGACATACTGCATTTTAATTGACAGGCATTGTGTGGCTTGTCGTTGCATCCTTGTGCATCCATACTTTTGCCTGGGTCCTCCGGTACCTAGTGTTATGCGCTTTGAACCTCAGATTGGGGGAAACACTCTGGGGCAGATAGATCCATCATGGAAAAAGAAAGGGGCACCTCGGACAGGTCTCCTTGAGACATGTTCTTTGCACTTGCACGTGGAACCATTGCCAGGCCATGCTGACCATTTGCAAGCTGATAATCCATGCAAAATATTTTGCCAATGCTACATTCCAACATGGGAGGACTGCATTGATAATTATGTTGACCCTGATATGCATCGTGATTGCCATCCCATTCATGTGTGTTACCGTGACAGAGCAAAGGGATGCCAACGGCTCGGCTCACTTCAGAATATTGAGCATGCCAGGGTAAATTGTTTGCAACAGTGGATTGATCCGCACATGACAACCAGCCATGAGCAGATGAATAACATCAGGCTTGTGCAATATGATAATAACTACCACTGCGATATCATGCGAAATCTGGGGTCTGGACATTTTGCTGACCCGCTGCTTTGTAACGTTTTGGAAGTGAACCACAACTTTCTGAATGCGAATAGAATCGGCGAGGCCAAGAATCCTGGCCCACAGGACAAGCTGCTCAGAATAGCAATAACAAACCCAACGGTAATTGCGCAGAAGGCGCACACATACAAGAAGCTTATCCATGACCATTCCATAGATGTAATATCATCTTCAGAAACGGCTGCTACACTCACAGCGCAGAGGAAATTTAGTAAGGACATGAGAGACTCCAAGTTCAAAACCTTTTGGTCTGAGCCTGCACCGGAGCTAAGAATCAACATGGATGGCGGTGAAGGAACCAAGGGTAGAGCCACGGGAGTCGCGCTCACCACCAACCTCCCTTGTCGTACCACCAAAAAGGTTGTTCCTGGCAAATGGTGGATTTCTTCAAGAATCCTACATTCCATCATACAAATTCAGAATACTGCCATCCAATTCATCACCATATACGCTCAGCCTGCCAGCACTCAGGGATCCAAGGAATACAACAACGAACTCCTGTCAGTAGCATTGGCTGTTTCGCAAATTCACAAAATTCCCACTATAATCCTTGGTGATTTTAATGGTGATCCCATGCAATGGGCGTGTGCTGAACTCTTTGAACACCAGGGATATCGTTCACTGATTCAACTTTACCAATCCAAATATGGTAGTGTCATGCCATTCACATGCCGGGATGCAACCCATGCAGACGGAGCACTGCTTTGCCCAAGAGCTGCAGCGATGTGTCAGGACATTTTGGTTCTTCAGGGGCAGCACTTTGATACGCATAAGGTGATTATATTCGATTTGTTAGTGCCGGTTAAACCTAATCTTGAAAGGATCATGGTTCTACCCAAATCTTTTCTGGATCTACCTATAGAATATAAACATCTTGATGCGGCTTACCAAGATGCTATCCAAACACAGGGAGAACCCACCACGCTTCAGCAATGGGGTGAAAGGGTAGAATTTGCAGTTGACATAGCCTATCGAAAAACACAGATACAAGAACAAAATTGCACGTGGAGACAAACCAAGGGGCTCCCCAGAGCTTTTCGCGGAAGGTGTAAACCAAATCCGTTGCAGCTTTGTCATCGTACTCCGCTAGGTAAATCTGCGCGACAGGGTGAGTATCAGCCTACACACGAAATTTTCACGTTCAGGACCAACAATAAATTGAAGCAGCTGCGAAGACTTCAGTCGCTTAAACATGCTCTTGAAAAGCAACAAGCCAACCACCGGCCTACCTTGCAGATGCAGAGGGAATGGCATGCTATTCTGCGTAACAGAGCATTTGATGGTGACTTTGTCAAATGGGCAACCAATAAACCTGAAATACCTTGGTTACCTTGGGAAGTTCCAGATCTTGCGTTGATTAATGATCTTTTTCAGTTTGCGAAGTTGGAAGTTGATCATGATGTACAAAGTGACGCAGCCATCAGGGCCAAGAAATCCAAATATGCAAGAATTTTGGATGCCACCATGGGTAGCCATAAAGAAGCGCATCGTGCTGTTGCACGTACCAATCAAGGCAGAGTGCACTATCTTGTTGAGGAAGTGGAAACCACTGCCATTGCTACTGAGGTGACCAATAGTTCTGCCACTTTATACACGGATAATGCTGATAAATATAAACCTCATTTTCCCATCACTGCCAACAGCCAGCAGGTGAAGTTCAACAGAGCCTCACAGTTTGCAGTGGAGGTCAACACAGATGCGAAACTGTCGCAACCACATGATGAAGTCTCCATGAAACAAACACAATACCATATGCAGCCGGAAGAAATCTTTGAAGATCTCAATCATTTCTGGAACCAGTATTGGCAAACGCCCAATCCACATGACACCGCAGAGCAGCTTGATCACATTTTAGCCAATGCAAAACCCCTTCCTGAGGTGGACCTCTCAGAGCTTTGGAAAGAGGATTTGTGGCTAAAAGGAGTCAGAAAACTGAAGACTAACAGTTCCCGGGGAGTTGACGGTATATCCAGTGCAGAGTTGAAAACACTCCCAAACCAGGCTATCAACCACCTGGGGAAACTCCTGATGCAACAAGAAAAGGGATTTGAGGACTGGATCATGCTTGCACGTACTCACCCTGTGCCCAAACGACCGGAAGAGATCAGTGCAAAAGATACTCGACCGATAACTGTGCTGGCGCAGTTGTATCGACTATGGAGCTCGGTAGTCACACGGTTTCTGTTGCAGCAATATGCAGGACACTTGCCAGTTGAACTGCATGGCTTTATACCAGGTAGATCGGCCCCGTCAGCAAGCTATGAACAACAAGCCAGAACGGAGCATGCCTTGAATCTTGATGAGCCCATTTCGGGGTTCACATTAGATTTGATCAAATGTTTTAACACTGTCAGGCGACCTGCAGTTAGTAAAACTTTTGTTGAACTTGGTATTCCTACAAAAATTATCCACCAATTGGAATCCAGTCAGCATCACCTCAAGTCCACGAACAACGGACTCACAGAGGGAGATCCCCTCTCAGTTTTGGGCATGATCATGATAGGCTTGATGTGGATTCAGTATACAACCACAATTGTGACTATGGTAGGCCGTAGTATTTTCGCAGACAATTGGACATGGTATACGAAGAGTTCTGAAGAGCATGGTCCAATGGCCCAGACTACCTTATATTTCATCCACGCCTATGGTATGTCACTAGATTGGAGCAAATCGTGGATGTGGGCCTCCCACAAATCGGAAATACAGCCACTTCGCCTTGCATTGCAACCACTTGCAGGTAACACATGTGTTAAAGAGCTCATGACGGCCATGGACTTGGGCGCACAGATGACCTATCGAGGTCCCATCAAATTGGGCAAGTATAGAGATAGACTCCAGGAAGCGGAGAGGAGACTTAAAGTGATCCAAAGACTCCCGTACGACCTCTCATCCAAATGTCATCTCATCCTCACCTCGGTTTATCCTCAGGTTTTCTTTGGGGTCGAAGTGTTGCCACTCGGTATTAATCACATCACCACCCTCAGAGCACAAGTAGGCCGTGCATTGTTTGGACAATCCAAATCACGAAACACCATGGTTGCACTGCATTGCACACCTAACTTCCAAGACCCTGAGCTGTATATGCTTCTCAAAACCTTGAAGAGTGCGAGACAGTACCTCTGTGCCCTAGACCAGACAGATCAGCATGCTTTCCTGCATCAGGCAGCCAAACACTCAGGACTTACACATGAATGTAGGGGTCCCATTGGCTGCTTTAAACGTTCCCTTTTGAGTATTGGATGGCATTTAGCACCTTCAGGGGATATTTGGATCACACGCGGCATGGTCCTTAACTTCTTGACCGATTCCTGGGCCCAGATAAAGCACTGGATAGAATGGGAGTGGGACCAACAGCTCATGCCACAATGCACACAGCGATTGACCTGGCTGAATCTTCCCCCAATAAGTGCTACCGAAACCAGGAAGTTGGTAGGTGAATTTACCTGCAAAGAGCAACTCCAGCTGATTGGCGAAATTTCTGGTAGCTTCCAAACAGCAGAACAGCAAGCGGTTTGGGATAAGCAAGTAGATGGCACTTGCAGATATTGTGGTGAACAGGATACCAGATACCACCGTATCTATGAGTGTGCATGTACACAGGATATACGAACCCAACACACTGAGGCCTTGGATTTCTTTGCGGCCGGACCGCATAATGTTGCGGAGCTTCCAGTCATGCACTACCACCAAGACCAAACATGGCTGCAGATTTGTCAATGGGTACCCAACCACCTCGAAATCCACCAGGAGATTTTCGATACTCTCAAACAAGTGGACCATCCTGATACCCCTCTGCAATTCTACACGGATGGTTCGTGCTCCCACCCACATGAGAAGGGTTGGAGACTTGCCTCATTTGCAGTTGTAGTTGATCTTGCATCGTCGGATAGTGAGAGGGAAGCAATTGCCAAGGATTGGTCCACTGATCAACCCATACCGAGATCCTTCCTCCCCATTGCACATTGCCATGCCACCAAATTGCAAAACATACCAAGAGCTGAGCTAGAGGCTTTGAACTTCGTAGTGACGAAATTTGATCACACGATCATTTTCTCCGATTCGCAATTTGCATTGGACATGGCCGAGCAGTGTGCAATGTTCCCAACACCAGATGTTTTCCACATGCACCCGAACATGGACCTCGTCACCAGCATGTGGTATGCACTGAGGACGGGGACCAGACAATTCCAAAAGGTTAAGGCACATGCCTTGGAAAGTGAGGACGACACCCCACTGCAGAAATATAGAAAATTGGTAACCATGTTGCAGACCTTGCAGCAAAACGTGCACTTGAACAATACTTGCCACATGTCACACGCACCTCTAACGCCATTCATTCGCAGCAGTCAACTTATAAGCAACATTTACATGATTACTACCAGATGTTGTTAAAGATGTTTAAACATAGAGCACAGCTTGACTCAGAAAGCACTGACAAGCCCAAAAGAGCAGAAGCAGAGCGAATTCACCAAGCATATGTGGAGGACCTGTGTCACCTCACAATTTCAGAACCATGGCAGTCTTTGCCGCTTGAGGACAATCAAGTGGAGTATACAGCTTGGGGACCGCAGCTCTCCGAAACGCTCACCAGATGGATGGCTCAGGTCAAATGGCCAAAACAGCAAGAGCACGCAGAAGCGAGTGGAGTAGGAGTCACATGGGTGGAGCTTTCCCTTAGCTTTGTTATGTTCGCGGGTACCTTCATTCCGGTGAAACGTAAGCTTCCCGATGGTAAAGAATACCTCATGCCTTGTCATTCACATGCTCAAGCTACCTCCATATCCATGAAACTTAGTGAACAAGCAGATACACTTCAAAAATGGATCACACAACAACATAGTCTTCAACATCCGTGTCAGTGGCCGACAATGCCGAGAGGTCTTGTGAGATCTCTCTTCACCCTAGGAGCGAAACACCAGAGCTCAGGTTTTTTCACTCGACCTTCTTTTCCATTTCAGAAAGAGATTGTGTGCCTTCTCCGTGAATACTTGAAGGACCAACATGGCACGGCATTCACACGAATTCCGAACATAGCATTGCATGCTACACCAGATTTCAAACAGAAGATAGACGCTGAGCTGAGAGAAGACTGGCAATCCAAGTGCCGGATACGCCAAGAATTGGCAAGACAACTTCAACGAAGACTGAAAGCTCGGGTAGCGGCAGGGTAGTCTTTTCAGTTTCACCCTTAAGGATCTTGAGACAGCTGCGCGCTCTGCTGGCTTCGTGCTTGCCGAGAGCGTGGGACCGATTTCGGGGAACCGGATGGCTAACAACCACCAACCAGAGAATGATGATGAAACACTGGGAAGAGGTGAACATTGGGGGCAGTTTTGATACAGGTTGATATGTTTTCATGCAAAAATTGAATTTCACTTGTGTTCGTGAGAAGCACATTCCGACTTGCCGGACTTCTCAAAGATCGTCCATCAACGACGCCAACAGCTACATTTCTTAGACAACAAGTGTGCTTCCTGGAAAAACTGCTGACGATAGCTATTATCATTCCTAGTAAGATTGCTTGGTATTCCGTTCACTGGTTCGTGTGTTTCTGAGAATAGGGGTACCTCCAAAGCATCCAACATTGATCAATGCTAGTAGTAGGCCATTCTTTTTGGGGGGGCCAATTTTGAGAAACCACCATATTATTGACGTTCAGAATCTCCAACTTCGGAAACACCCGGGCAGACAATCACCTCCGGTGCAGAACATCTATGGCATTGTCCATCAGGATCTTGCTCGCCCCTTCACGGACCAAGAACGGATGAGTGGTGCAAGCACTCAACTTGACCAGGGAGGTTGGCAGATTTTTGGATGTTCAGAGTCGTCGAACTGTTGATTGCTGGACCTGGAAAAATGGTTGATGTGGATGTTCCAAGGGGAAATCGAGATAGAAATCTGCAACTGCTTGGTGGTTTCATTCACATGTTTTACTTTCCCAAACGTAATAATTAACCAATAGTTGGTTGACTTGCGCATATTTTTCATCACGGGATGGTGAGCACCACCGACCAGTTGAGGCTTCACCAAGGATCCGGACTGTTGTAGGATCCCGTGGAAGGCTTAGCCATCAGCTGTTGGTGTTGAGAGGTACCCTGCGGTGATTGTTGGAGTCCCATGTTACACTTTGCTATGCCAGGATATTATCAGGGAACATATCTAATATACCAGGATACTCCAACATTTATACCAGGATATGCCAGGATTAGATCGTTTTATACACCTTCGTTTTGTTACGCGAAACTGATGATGAGAGAACGATCTCCCAACCACTTCGGAAGCCCAGCTCAGGGGTTTGCCCAGTCCCAGCTGTTCCCGGTTGGGTTTGTACCTGTTTATCTATCTATGTTTCTTTCGTTCTTTCTTTCTTTCCTTCTTTCTTTTGTCTCTCTTTGTTCTTTCTTTTTCTATCTTTCACACACATACATATGCAAACATCTAGCATGCATATTTACATATCTATATATAGTCTCTGTTTACATAATGCCAACCCTGAATAAATAAAGCCCTGGTTGACTAATAGGCGGTTCCCAAATTTGCCAACTGGTTAGCACCTGGTAGGTGTTGAGCATGGCCAAGTCCCATGTTGTCGTTCCCTGTGGCCCCAAGGTGTCATCGGCTTGAGCTGTCGCTTCAATGTCCGCCTGACTCCAGACAACCGGTGCCGCGGCGACATGGAGATGGCTGGACACAACCGCAGCGGGGTCAGTGGGTGGTGGCTCTTCGACCTCAAGGAAGTTGGTAATGTTGAGTGGTTTCCTTTCAAAACGACCATTTTTATGTATTTTGATCGCCTTCAGTGGTTTCCCTTCTCAAGAGCTTGAGTGTAGCCAGATCATGCCAGATCTATGTGCATGGCAGGAGAGAATCTGTAGGAGTTCCTGGTGTTTGTGATCATGTTCATGGACTTTCCTCGACCAGGGGAAGGGAATGAACTGATATGAATCACTACTAAGCATATTTGACCACTACCAACCATTGTAAGTTGTGATAAGCCACTATTGACCACTATTGACCACTATTGTCAACCACTGTATATTATATAATTAGTATTAATTAGTCACTATTACCCATCGCTAACCACCATTGACCACCATCAAACCACACATTCTCAACTGCTATTACCACTATGGAACCAATACCAAATCTATTCCCTGTCACCATCAGTAAGCATCACAAATCAGTATCATCAACCGTTGTTAATTAATCGTTATCAATCCATGATTCAATCAACATTAACCACTGTATGGTTGGCATATTTGGATCAATTATGCATCAGTAGTTTGTGATGTTAATAAATCATCATAGACTTGGTATATCACTATCATTGTTGCTTGCTGTCTCCTGTGATGAATGAAACATCGTCATCCTGTCAGTGACCCAACACCATCACGCATCATCACCATCAATTAAGTCATCATCAACCATCATTCACCATCAAGAAACCATCAACCAAAGTAACCATGATGAACAAGCATCATCAACTGGCCGTGGGTCCAAACCCTGTACGCCTATCATCATGAACCATTCTATTCCCTATTGTTGTTGGTGATCATCCCCCATTATTGATAATGATTGCTGTACGCATTTCTGACAGCATTCATTTCCGAGTTTCACTTGGAGGCAAGAAACAAATCCGAAAACACATCCCCCATGATTGATGATTCATTTTGCCCGATAGCCAATGATTGATCATCATTCACGATGGTGAAGACTCGCTCAGGCCGCAAGGTCGACGTGTGGAAATGGTCTCCCACAGTGGTTGGGGCTCCTGGAGCAGCCCCAGACATGGGATCTGTGATGGATACGGATGCTGAACCATGGTGGATCAATCATTAGTAATCCAGTCAGCTAATCATGGCTAACCATGGGAAGTACAGTAATGGCTAAATTAGTAATCCAATCAGCTAATCAATCCAGTCAGCTAACAATGCTAAGTAATGGATACTAATGGTGGATTCGATGTCTTCGGTTACTAAGCAATCAGTAATCATGACAATGGGGATTATCACTGTCAACTGCAGTAATCATTGATAAAATTCATGATTAACAATGATTAATAATAGTGGTATGGTAATGCTTCATTATGCTTCATAATGATTCTTCAGTGGTGGTGCATGATGATTTATTGATGGTTAGTCATGGCCAAGTCGATGGCTTATGAATTGATATTTTTGAGGCATTGACAATCAGATTTAACTTGTGGCTCCTAGCTGTTGGTTGAGGTGTATCCCTATATCCCTTTGAAGGGGGGAGCGGGCACAGGAGCGACCAGTTGTGGTGTAATCAAGTGGTAGGCTAATACCGGCTGATCCAGAAATTTAACCAACAATCATTTATCTACAGGAGCTAACAATAGTGACGGCAGCCGATAATGATTCATTATTGATGATGGTTGATTGATGATTGACAATGATTATTGAAGCTGATATTAGATTCATAATGCAGAATGGTGTCTGATTACAAGGTCAGGAGTCAATGAGTGGGGCAACACCAAAGTTCCTTCGTTTTCTTTGGGGGAACCAACAGTACAACAGTGATTGGTGTATCATCAGGTCCTAGGAGGACCTGCGAGCTGTGGCAAGCCTTGAGAAGGTTGATGAAAGTTGCCTCATCCACCATCCACAGTTCCTGTGAACCGCACAGTGTTGGCTCCCAGGGGTAAACAACATCTTTCACATTACATAGCTCTTGCTGCATCAACGCACAAACATACTATTTGTATCTACTTATTGTGTTCCATGTCCGTCTCTAGTGGCGCGGCGGTTGCAGCAGCTGTGTCGGGCACCCCGCACGTAGGCGTTTTCCCTAAGTGGAAAAGACTTTGCATTGCCGCGTTCATGCTGCGTCATGGCCATTACGCTTGCACATTTCCAACTTGGCACGAATGTGGGTTGCTTGCTTGATTGCTTGGTTGGTCGGTTGCTTGGATGGCTGGCTGTGGTTGCTTGGACATTTGAATATATTAAGTAATTAAAGGTCATTGGTTCTAGTTGATATCTGACTACGCTTGCCATTGGTTTCTTATTGGCTGTTTAGTGCACGGTTGGCCTCATGTTTTGGACGTTTAAGTTAGTGAGGCCCTGGGTGTTTGGCGCTTACCCTGTTTTGTGAATTCCTGTTAGCTTTCTTGATCTTCCAATTTTGGAATTAAACCTTTGGTTGCTTGCAATGACTGCTTGTGCGGTTTCTTGTTGGAACGACGGGTCTCTTGTCAGCGGATTGGTGTTTGTTTTGTTTCTTGATTAAGTTGGAGGAGCTCGGGCCGTTATTCAAAAGAACCCTCCAGTTGGCTGGTCCCATTTGGAACTTGCGCATATGCTGACTAACAATGTTTTAAACCATGTGATGTAACCGACACCGAAAGTTCGAACGGAAGTTTGCAATCCACATGGCATTGGCATTATGCCGCATGAAATTTCCGATTCGTTCGCGACTGACCGACATAGCTGCGAAACATAGCCACAGTAAAATCCGTATCAAGGGCTCAGAGTTATCGACTTTGAGGTTGTCTGTGATGAAGCTTTTGTCACAAAGGAACAAGAACGTCGGTAAAGCGTCGGTGAACTCCGCTGCTCTAGTGCAAACATCGCCACACCTTACCCCCTAACAACCCATCAGTACGAATGATTCTGTTTTGGCAAAGACGGGGCATCTTATATCTGACCGTATTGTTTTTGATCTAGCGTTTCATGTTTGCCCGGTCTTCGGGGTCAACGTTGGATGTTTCAACGTTCACGCCGCATATCAAACCTCTAGGAAGATTACTTTAACCGCGAAGATGAGATATGAGATGCCAATATCAAAGGTCTGACGCGCGCAAGAAGCTTTAGCTGAGAAAAAGACATAGCAATTCTAAGCCTACAAACCTCAGAGGAGACAAGGTATTTATGGAACGGGTTTTTTGAAGTATTGACCACAAAACCCCAATATGGGTAAGAGTTTGTGGTTAACGACAATGGCTGTTTTGATATCCTAGCAGCAAAGGCTTTAATCTCAAAATAACCTCTGAATAAGTACCGTGAATTGTCCCTGGCTCTCTGACATTGTGTTTCGGGTTTTCCCTAGACAGTCCAAGAGGATTCCTAAATTGGCACTGACAAGATGTCCGAAACATCCCGTTGTATTCAAAGTGTGGAGGCATCTTCCCAGATGTCAACCTCAAAGGTCTGATGCACATAGAATTTAAAAACTTAGTTGGCATTTTTGGACTTGCAAAACTTTTCATTAGGATTTTTTTGCTAGACGCATCCAATCTCTAGGGATTAGGGATCTTAGGGCTCAGGTTACCAGAAGTAATTTCAACATGACCCTTTAAAGAAATACCGTGAACTGGCTCTGACAATGTGTTTCGGATTTAAGCTACACAGTCAGAAACAACCTCCTGGCGAATTCGCCAGAGATCACCCGCGAAGAGTGGAAGCAGCATCTCCAAGAGCAGAAGAAAAAGCGAAGAAGGAGCGCAAGGAGCGAGAGAAGCTGCGCAAGCAGGGACACCAGGTGGGAAAGCGCGATTGGAGGCTAGAAGACATTAGGCGAAAAGCCGACGACCTGGCCCTTGGCAAATCAGGTGCTGCGACTTTCACGTTGACAAGTCGTTTGGGCGACGAGCTCAAAACACTGTCTGGTCACCAAATCTTTTTCAATGCTGCTTGATATATCCACTGCTAGGCCGAGAAAGCTCGTTACCGGCGATGAGCCCAGGCCAGCTCAGAGACTAGACTGCTAAAACATGTTTACAATCCCCGATAATTCTCGGTTAATCTTTATGTGTCAGGAGGTCAGGGGGATGATGTCATCTTCATCTCCGAGAGAAAGGCCCCCAACCTCGGAGGGGAGCGAAGGAAGATGGCCGAAGCGGTGGGGGTCCCAACTCATTGATTCCAATTCTTCTGAAATGTTTTCCGTAACTATTTGCGTCATATTTCTCTGTTTCCGTGATATGAGGAGCTCTATGTCGTGAAGATGGGCGATGCCGTGAGGCATGGCTCGGGGCGGGGGCGCTGGGGTCACCAGAATTGTTCTCTTTGGCACCCCCGCCTCAAACAGCTTTTCTCTGGCCAAGGAGGAGGGAAATAAGAAACCCATGAATTCTGTATGGAAGGCGGCGGTAATGTGGGTGGTACCCTGCGAAGCCGACAAGTACCAAGCCTGCTTGCGCTTTACAGATTGTACGAGGGCAGGCGCTTGCCACCGGATCTTGTTCAATGTTCGCGCCGAAAAGGTGATATGACATTCTTGTCGTTCGGAACCAGTATGATATCAGTCGCCGGCAGCTCTTATTCCCCTCCTCCGCGATTTTCTGCCTCGCAAAGCTGTCGTAACTGCCGTTGCCAAGAACATGAAGAGATAGGCATGGCATTATGTTTGCTTACAAACAACAATGTTTTTTATTTACAAATATACAAACATTTATCCATAACCGTTCCTTATGCAAGAGAACAATCCGCATTGTTTTGTTCAATTTCCTGGTGGCGCGGCGGCTGTAACAACTTCGCAGGGCGCCCGCTGCACGTCTCAATTGTTTTCGAAGATAAAAGCGCTTGTGCATTGCATGCTTTGCCTACTTTCACGTTGGCGCCGTTTTGCGCTGCAAGCGTGTTTGATTGCCTGGCTGGCTGATTTTTGATAGATGGGTCAGTTAGTGTTTAGTCGGTTTGTTTCCGGTCGGCCTCGACGAGGAATAGCTCATGCGAATTTTTGCGGAGAAAACTACGTAATTAATTAATCCCCCAATGTCAAGACGCGTCAAGTCTACGGGGCAGACATAGCGACAATCATGACATCAATAGTTCCCAGGCTACGCAACACATCACTTACAACAGTCACAACAAATCAAGGCTACCGCGCAAACATCAACAATCATGACACATCAACACTGCCCAGGCTCAGAAACGCATCATTTACAACAATCAGGACAAATCAAGACTAGCCAGACTAAGCAACAACTCGTCAAAAACAATGAGGACATCAAACAAAAGGGAAAGAACATCAACCACAATCAAGACATAAGAAACCCAGGATGACTACATACACTAATCCACTTATCAACAACAATCAGCACATATGAACTCTACCCAGATTCAACACATCCCGAGATTCTGACACTCTCAATGCAGGTGCCTGCCATGGTGCCCCCCGGTTTCTGCTGGTAGGCCATCCTAAATCCGCTCCTGCCAGCCGCTTCAGCTACGAGGCAAGGAGGGGATAAAAAAACACGATACACAATGGAGTTCACATTGGTTTTAACGATCAAAACATAACAGGTCAATAGCGGTTGGTAACGGTTGATAGCGGCTGATAGTTGATTAGTAATGGTTACTAGTGGGTTAATGGTTGACAACGAAAAGCTTTGATATCTTATGGTCGATCATGGTCAGTAGGTGCTTTGAGGGTGATTGATAAGAGTCTCAAATGGTGACGGTAAACGTGGCAAAAATATGTCTGAAAAAACCGGAAGGTGCTAAAGTCGGTTAAACATGGTAGAATTATGCCCTTAAAACATGGTAAAATAATGATGGTGTTTTAACATGGATCATATCGGTGAATGGTAAAGCTTGGTCAACTGGGGAATTGGTCACGAACCTGGCTAATGCGATAGATTGAGCGGTGGGACAGGTGTTTAGCAAGAACCTACTATTAACATGTATGAACTAACCATCAACCATTTTATTTCATCATTATAAATCATTAGGAAAAATTATCAATCATGAATCATTATTGTTCATCTATTCATGTTGTTTTAAACATCTATCAATCATTATTCGTCATTATCAATCTAATTATGTATCAGTTTTTATTGATATACATATATATATTTATTTATTTAATCAGGAGCCCTGGAGTTTTTGCACATGGCGTACCCCAGATCTGTAGTCCCAGCACTGTTCTGCTCCCTTTTCTGATTGGACCGACAGAAATGGAAGCGTTGCTCATGCGGATGAATTCAAAACACTTTTCCATACCAGAATTGTTCGGAAGTCCGTGGCCAAAATTTTGCCCAGGTAGGGGGTTTCCAGCCAAAAGCACGCACTTTGCACCCCTTTCAAAGGTGGTGCGAAGACCACCCTTGTGACCAAAACTTTGGGAGCACCTCTGCGTACTATGCATATGGATACATTGATGGATAGACAAAAGCGACGTCCTATTCATTGATGCATAAACAGGTCATCCAAAATAGAGCTCTTTAGACATTCAAACCAAGCATGTGCATACATGATCATAGTTGTGCATATCGCTTGGGTATGTATAGCATTATCCATACTATAGATGTATTTTAACATATTGTTTGCATAATGTATGATTGGGTGTTTACATTTAATTTACTATCCTATACTGTATTTATGTAGAATTGTACAGGTACATTTGCATACACTATGTGGTAGTTTGTCAAACCATAGGGGTACCCCCAGTTTTCATCCCATATTAATCGTTGCTTATCACAGTAAACCAACCATGACTTTGGGGGTTCCCTTTCTCTTAAGAAACCACCATATAGTAGTTGTTTCACCATCATTGTTGGTGATGATCTCTTATCATTAACCACTATAAACCACTTTAATCCCCATTAAACCATTATCAGTTATAGTACACTCTAGAAAATCCCTTTGGTCTTCCCCATCATTGACCTTTATAATCCCCTATCAAACCAGCCCCCCTTGCCACACACCGTGAGCCACACCGCTCAGCCTCCTGCTGTGTTGCAGCCAGGTGTGGATGGGAGGGTTACCCACGAAGTTTCATGGTGCCGATAGCATGGAAGAAAACACCATAGCTATTCATAGATCATATGGGGGGTTCAAAGCAGCCATAGCAAGGGAATGCACAAAAATCTGTGGTTTTGTGACTCTAGATGACATTTATTGGATGATAACTGGGGGGTTCCCTATATTGAAAAATAGCCATATGGGTTCGTCCTTATAGGGGGGACCTCCCAAATCATCCAATATTAACTTTTTATAATAGTAAACCCACCATTGTTTGGGGTTGCAATTTTTTTAGAAACCCCCAGATGGGTTTGTCCTTAAATAGTGCTACCTACTACCCATCCGATAATGACCAGTAGTAAGGAATCTACCATTTCTGCGTTGTACATTGTATGAACAACAGTAGGATGAATCTACTCACTGTGTAATGTGTATAGTGCATGTGTTTTTCTGAATTATATACAGTATAATACATATATGCATAACCATGATCATGTGTATAATTTGTAGTTTTGTGGGACTCGCTATGCTCCTGACACATGCTGTTTGAAATTGTTTAAGCAACTGCACAGTTTTCCTTGCACGTGGCGATCAATTCATTCAAGTTGGAGATCCTTGCAAAGTTTGAATCATTATTCTTTTTTGATCCTTTAGATTTGACAGTGCAAGATCGGCCCTTTGAAAGTCAAGAAAAAGCATCGCAAAGTGATTAGATTTGAAAGCAGATGTTGGTTCTTTCCTGTGAGATGGATTGGCTGTTTCATATTGAGGGGCCTGATATCTTCTGCCATCTTCATATTGCAAGAAAATGGAAGAATACTTTTTCAATATTCAATCTGATCTCGCTCGGGCATGTGTGTGCGCCTCTCAAACTTTCGACTCTGCTTGATTTGCAAAGTGTTTTCAGGATGAGTTTAACACTGACGCTTGAGGGGAGGGGAAGAATATCTCGAGAATTTACACGTTTTTTTTCTGCGGAGCCGAAGTCCCGGGTTAAGCATGGTAGCATGTTTGATGCGATTTGAGTGTGTTCACTTTTTGATTTTGTGTGTCATCGATCAGGTTGCAACAGATGTTTGCAATCAACAGGTTGGATCAAACAAGTTCAGAAATTAGGAACAGACGTACAATAGCTTAATGTTTCGTGTTTGCCAGGCGCTCTTCGTGTAATGACTGATAGGTCCTACAGGAGATTGCTGGAGCTGGAACTTGAGAGTTATACAGAGGTCGCCAATTTAATACCCCAAAATGTCCGTACCAAGCCGTTTTGCTTCCTCTTGGAAGATCATTTGGCATCAACTGTCTCAGCCGGGTTGTGATTTTCCAGCGGGGACAGTGGGGGAGATGATCTCAGATCCCAATAGGCTCCCACCGCACCGTTCAAGGTGCAACTGTTGGAGTACCAGAGGACTACGATCCTGCAAAGTGCGCGGTGCGGTCGATCAGTTCCACCCAAAGCCTTGGTCGATGGCTCTACCGCGCAGCTTATTGTTGTAGCCACCGTGGCGGTGGAACACCATCAGTCTCGGAACCAATTCTGGCTGTGCTCCAGGTACGCAGGGGCTGCGCTCTTACCACAAGGCTGGGGTGCCGCTTTTGGAGGGAGAATACCTGCCCGCTACAGGACTCTTTTCGTTCGGCCAAATGCCCTGCATGGTGGAGTTTGGTTTCCGCATTTCCAACTCTGTATATCTCTCCTTTTGAACATTTGAATGGATTTCTGTAGGAATGCGCCATGCACTCATGAAGTTGTATGTTTCTTCAGTTCTGGATTCGCAAAGCAACGCCCGTCCCCAGGTGAAAATTGTGGCAATTGGCCCGTCCCCAGGTGAAAATTGTGGCAATTGGTTCCGCAATCCTGCAAGGTCCTGCCTACAAAGTGCTTTAAAAAGGTACAGTCGGTTTGCAAGCTATGGCTAAAAGGTATTTGTGAGGCATGGCTGGCATGGCTGGTTTACAATGTGTTACAATGTAAGTCTAAAATCCACATATTGATACATTTTGCTACAATAAACTGATAGTGCCATTGTGACTTTGCCAGCAACAATGATATCACTAGCTGCTTTACGAGCTAGTGTGTATACCAGTCGGTTGATTGCGATGCTGACGGTTGTTGACCTATCTCATATTGCCAGGATAATTGAATATCCATCATCCATCTCCAATGCACATAAGCAATGTCGAAATCCTGGGTTGAATCATAATTTTGTACCCATTGGCAAATCATCGGTGATGAGAGATGTGCTTAGTGATTAATCGATCATGCTCAGTCTTGGTAGTATAAAGCGGTTTCTCACACTGAGGGTACCCCCAAATCATCCAATATTAACCGTCTATAGGAAATAAACCATCCATTTTTGGGTTCCCCTGTTTTGAGAAACCACCATATAGTGATTGATCATGCTTCCTAATGCTTGTACCTGCTGATTTCACGGGGAATCTCCAGTTGTGAGGCGAAAAGCGGCCCGCAGAGCATGGAGAGGACGAACCCGCAGCGGCGAGCCAGTAGCCAGAGATATGGAGCCCAGTTGGTATCTTGAAACGTTGGCGGCAACATTTGGCACCTAAGAACCATAAGTTGTGTATCTATATATGGTAACTGGCTCACGCCACAGAACCGTTGTACAGTATATCATATTATCAAAACACCATCTTATGAGTTCTTATGTGGCAACTAACTTTTGTATGGGCAGAAATCATGCTTAGTTGACACAGCGAGTCTGTTTCACATGGGTGTGCTGTCTGTCTTTGATGCTTCTCCGCTGCTGGTCCGGATGCCGGCAAGGATGGTCAAACAATGTTAAATATGTTAGATCATTTGGGTTGTTTATGCATGATGTACTTTCCCAAGTAGATGGATGGTTGGGAGTTCATTTGTCTTTCCAAAAACGCTATTGCTTCACATTTGGAGCATTGAACTTCGTCGGAGTGTGCTTGGTGTGATACGAAAGTGATGATTTTATGCAGCGTGCCACTTCAGTATAAATCAACAAGTGCGAAAACTATTCATTGACCTATGAACCATCCGTAACCTAGTACTTATGTAATCTATCAACCATCAACCATCAACCACCATTAAACATCTATCAACCATCAACCATCAACAAAGTCAAACACAACGAGTTCGCACCGTCCTCTTCGTTGGTCCAATGCCGCCAGGAAACAGCTGCAAAACGCCAGGCGGCTAGGGCGATCGCGGGCTGGCTTCACGGTCAACAGTCATATCCCGAGATACTACGTTGTAGTGCCACCGCGTGCAGTTGTTATTGTTAACCATTTGATATTTCAGGTTAAAGTTGAATATATGTTTTAAGTAGTTATTTATGACACTCAACGAATCAAGTTTATTGAGCATGATTGACCAGTATGCTTAAACATTATGAACCGTGGTTGATTGTTGCTGATATTTTGTCCATCAGTACCGTTAATGACACATCATTGATACATTATGGACTCATTGACTATGATCAAATATTGTAAAGAAGATTGAGGACCATTCTTTATACATTAACCATTGTGAACTGTTAGCTGTTCTCAACTTGACTCTATATCTAACTTCAACACTATTCGCTATTCACTAGATATTGCCGCAACATTGTTGATCACCAACCATTGTCACCTTTCCGCATCTTATGGTTGCTAATTGGTAACGTTGGTCAAACTGACAAGCTACAGCGTTGTTGAGGGTTGGATTTACCCAAATTTGGACGTAGGTTGATTCACGCATAGCCTAAGATTCAGGGTCGGGGCCTCCCTGATGGGAAACCTTTGGGGTTGATCCCTGGATCACCGGGTCGGTGATCCCATCTATAGGCCTTGTCACCTTAAGTCTACGGACGGCCGGCACATCGATGTTCGTGGTTCAGCGGCCGTGCTCTTTGGTAACACTGCGATCACCACCACAACAACAACAACAACTATTATTACTACTACTAATAACAACAATGATAACAATAACAATAATAATAATAATCATAGTAATGATATTCACAACAATAGTAATACTTTTACTAGAATAAAAACAAGAAGAACAGCCACACAACTAATAACAACGGCCAAGCAATGATGGTCAATACTGGTTGGCAACTACGCAATGTATCAACTGCAGCTCTGGATTGATCAATAATCAACAATGTATGATGCGAATCTGAGGCTGTGGATGGAATTTCTCATCCACCTATATAATCCAGAAAACCTCCAAATGGTTTTGTGCAGCCAGATGCTTGCGTCCCTTGATTTTGAAGCATTTTTGTTACACATGTTTTATAGCTTGGGGTTTTAGGCATGTTTTTCCCCAATATTTAGGGGTGACAGGGATCCAATACTGCCAGCTGGCTAAAAAAGTTGTCAGACTGCTCCTGGTGCTCTAGGGATAGTTGGCTAATGAACTCAGAAGTGACTACCTGGCTGGTGATTCGAAACATTTTTGTTCATTTTCCCTGGTGATTGAGGGTGCAAGTAAGTACTACCAGATGGTTGGTTGGTTGAAAACCATACTTTTCGTAGGGTTTATCAGCCATTATGTCAATATAAGAGATTTAATTGTTTTGTTTTAGAACATTTTGAATCAATGGTTCAACCATCAATCAGCCATCCAGCTCATCCTGGTGCCCCTTCAGGCTGTTGAGCAGGCCTGTGGGATGGTGCAGCTTGTGGTTCAACTGGCTGGTGGCTTTAAACATTAGTTTGCCATTTTTCCCCAGCATTGACAAATGATTGATTGATTGATTCATTCATTCATTCATTCATTGATTGATTGACTGATTGACTGAATGACTGAATGGCTGATTGATGACTGACTGACTGATTGACTGACTGACTGACTGATTGACTGATTGACTGACTGGTTGACTGATTAACTGATTGACTGATTGACTGACTGACTGACTGACTGACTCATTCAGAGGGCTTGAAATCACCAACCAGTCAACAGCAATAGTCTATACAACATTATTGACAATAGTTTAACTTATTCAACGTCGGTAAGTTTACCGAGGGTTCCTACGCCACCACTGCCTCAAAGGCATGAGGGCTCAGCCCGGGCTCTCTGAGTGCTGCCTGACATTGGCACCCCATTTGTTGTGACGGCATGACCAGCAGATGACCAGCAGATGTGTGCAACCAAGATGATCACTGGGGAAATTCAGGATGTACATTGAGACATCGACTGCTGACTGGTTCTTGTGTTTTGAGAATTTTCCAAAGACTTCATGACAATAGCATGTTGCTGTTGACCTCTCAAGATGACAATTTCATACATTTGGAGCGCCAGAGTACAGTCAAGATGTCTTTCAGGAGGAGAACACGAATGTATATACATCATATTCATATTGTATAATCGTATATGCACTTCAAGTGGCCGTATCCAAACGAGACACGCTGCCCGGCCATTGGACTGCTCATAGTAAATCGGCTGACTCCTGCGATTGGGGGCGCCAACGGACCTTTACAAAAAGCATTTTTGCCAAGAAAGTGGTGGTTTTGTTTGACTCCTTTCGGGTTTGGCATGGGTATTATTATCATGATAATATTAATACTAATAATATCTAATAATATCCCCCTTTGAATAAACCCTACCATTTGGCCATACACATGTGTTGA
>VSDK01019348.1:326342-337481 GCA_009767595.1 Symbiodinium kawagutii | reverse complement strand
AAGAGGGGGGGGGGGGGGGGAGCCATATTGGCGGCAGCTTCCCTCAAAGGATTTCCAGGTGAAGCCGGAGCGGCCTTTGGAGGCGTAATCGGCCCTGGAACACCAGACGAAGAAGAAGCCGCTGCCACTGGAGGCTCAACACCAGACGCCGAAGACGCCGAAACACCAGACGAAGACTGAGGAGGAACGCCAGACGAACTCGGCTCTGTCGAAGCAACAGGCTGCTTGTTCGTCGGCTTCGGTGTCTTCGCCTGGTGACACCAAAGGCACACAAAAATACAGTAACCACTGTGATGTTAGTTAATTTGCAACCAATAATTGTTTTCCAAAGAATCAAACACATGAAGCATTGTCACTCCCACCACAGCAACCACAATACAATTTGCAAGGTGACACAACAACCTGTCACTCGAAGCTTCTAATCATTGACCAAGACACTGGATTGGAGGTGGGCATGGCCTTTGCTTCAATGGCCTTGGCCTTGGCCTTTGGTGGCTGCCCAATCTCCGGCGGCGGCGCCTTGGTCGTCTTCTTCGGCGGGGGTGGCGTAGAAGCCCCTTCAACACCAGACGCCTTGGCCTTGGCAGCCGTGGCCTTGGCCGCCTTGGGCGCCGAACCCCGTCCAACATCAGACGCCTTTGCCTTGGCAGCCGTGGCCTTGGCAGCCGTGGCCTTGGCCGCCTGTGGTGGAGGAGGCGGTGGCGTCGAAGCCCCAGCAACATCAGACGACACTCCGCCTGCTGGAACAACAAACGAAGCCGCCTTCGAGGCAGTTGCTGGAGAAGGAATGGCCTTGGGTGCAGCGCCTGGGGCTGGAAGGGACTTCGCAGCAGTGGCTGGCTCAGCTGCAACACCAGACGACGAATCATCCTCCACAGTGATCACCGTCCAAAGAATGTCCCTCCTTACAATCAGACAACGAAGAAATTAAAATATGAAGGTTCCAAATAATGAAGTGCTGTTGTTGTTGTCTGCTGTCAGTAACTTGCCATTTCCAAATTCCACCAATGAATTGAAACAAGCTTCTCCCATTCGAGGCGGCGTGGGATGGAGGAGAACCAAATGCTGAGACAGCGATTCACCATCTCCTCCCACGCAAGCCAAGGGTATGATCCGCCATTGGGTACCTCGTGAGACATCTGCCCCATCAGCTGGCTGTGAGTCGGCGTCCTCAGAGATGCTGATTGATAAATTGTCATTTGAAATGACTGATGATGCTTCCAAGACAAAAGACAATACAAGACAAATGAATGGCAACTGGCATTTAAATTTAAAGCATTCTGAACACCTCTAAGCGCAACCAAGATTCCAACCAATCTCATTGCGCAAAAAGCGCTGAATGAGGTCATGGTCGTCCTCCCAGAACGTATTGCTCATGCTCTCCAAGGTGACCACCCCCTCCACACCACAAGCCTCAGCGCATTCATCTAAACAAGACATGCAACAGGATGCTCAAAAACAGCAAACAACAGCAGACTCAATTCCATTGGTCAACTAATAGCCTGAGCAGACTGAGCAGATGTGCGAAAGGAATACACACACCAAGATGCTGAATCGAGCTCGAAAGGAATACACGGACCATCACACACCATGCAGCTACACCTTGCAGTGTTGAGATGTTCTGAGTACCCAACTTCCCGTAGGGTAGTTTTCAGGAATGCTCGTTTCCCCATCAACTGCTCCTCATTGCTGCGTGGCCACGGGTAGAACAGCTTGGATAGCTTGAGGTTGGGGCGATATTTGGCGCATCTCCAGCTGGATGACCAAGGGCAAACACCACATCCTGCAATAGCAAAATGAGTCCTGTTTCATGATCTTTGCTATGTCATCTACCCCATTGAAATGGCACCTCCTCATCCGTAGACTCTTGACTGGGGTCTCGTCTAGGAGCCATTGGTCGAGCCTTGATATCAAGCTATCTCAAGCAATCACTGATGGTTTCACCGATGTCTCACTCATGAGTCACTGATTGGCTCACTCATGTTTCACTTATGGTTCACTCATTGGTTGCAGACCTAAGGGTTGCACCACTGGGCGGCGAAGCAGGTTCCCATCTTTGAAAATGTCGCGAGACCTTGTGGAAGCGAAATTGACCAAAGAACAAATGGGGTTGCTGAGAGTGGAACTCAGGCGACCAGTCGAAGGCATTCTTAGTAGCAAACACAACCAACGGAAATCCTATGGGCAATGGTCTCCCAAAGAAATGGTTGATAATTGCAATCCGAAAGTCCTGTCTATGGAATACATCTGGAGAACGGGATCTTGATCGGGATCGTGAACACAGCACCTCATGCATTAGCCAATGAACTTTTCAATTCTCAAAGTCATGACACCCAATGCGCCTCTTGAGAAGACATAGTCACAGTGAGGGAAAGAACCTCGGGATGGCTAAGATGGGGAATTGGCATGCGGGTCACATCTTTTGCCTGAGGCCCTATCCTTGGCGAACAGGTTTTGAAGCCAACCCTGCCAAGCAAATCAACATGGTTGGGAGTTTAATGGTGGGAGAACAGAAGCAACCACGCCTCTGCTCTGAGCTAGAAGGTGATCAAAAAGTGATCGAAATCACAAAAACGGGCCAAATGCTGAGGATCGGCCGCACGGCTGAGTAACCCATGCTGATGTTAGCGACCAAATCGTTCGGTGCACCGCATTTGTCAATTGACAATCTCACATGGACCCTTTTATCATGCTACACATGGCATGGGAACAGGCCACCCCTGGTGTATAACCCTTGCAATTATCATACATGAAATATGTATAAACACATCCACCATGATAAGGGCACCCGAAGTTTTAGAAAATTCGATCATCCTATGGGGAAAAAGAAAAAGGTTACATAAAGATATGCCAACAATAGATACACCCCTCGATCATCATACGTGACATGGTTTAATTTACATAAGGATAAAACAGCAGTAGATAGATCCCCCAATCATCATACGTGAAATGTTTTTACCTGAGCAACAAGCATTTGAAGATCTGACACCATTGGCTCAATGTTTGTTGCTGGCAACATGGTTGCCTCAGTGCAAAGCATTGGCTCAATGCTTGTTGCTGACAACATTGGCTCAATGCTTGTTGCTGGCAGCATTTGGCTCAATGCTTGTTGTTGCCCGCCTTGGCTCAGTGCTTGTTGTTGGCACCATTGGTTAAAAGTTGGTGCTGTTGGTTCTTGTCAACTGTTTTTGCACAATTGATTTTTGGTTTCCAAAACAAGTCAAAAAGCAAACCCCTGGAAGCAAAGCAAGCCCCAGAACAAGAGGAACATCCCATAAAAACCTCTAGTTGAAGATTCTGCCTAACTATCTGCCTGTCTTTTTTTGCATTCATTCCAATGGACATGTTTGCATGTCATGTCATGCCATGCATCTGCCAAACTCATTTGATCTGTAAGCTGGGGAGAACAAGCGGGCAAAGTTTTGAAGGTGTGACATGTCACAAACTCACATCCTTGAAAGGCGAGGTAACAATCATGTCAGCTGTCATTCTAATTACCTACCTTACATCACCAACAATTTTTGATTCTATCTCATTCAGCTTAAACCAGCACTTCATGTTGATTAACTAAACATGATAAAACTGACAACTCCGAGATGATGATTCCCATTCCCTGCGCAAGCCACTTGCTGTCAACATGCCAGAGCCAACCTTCAGTTCATCTCCTGCATCAGGACTGCAGCATTATCGCACACCTCAGCAGTGCCAGTGATCAGTGAATGCGAAGGGCGTGCCATCCAAAACTGACATGGTCCGTTGAAATATGTTTAAATAATTAGACGCTTCTTCAAATCGAGCAAATACTCAGACTGACTGAGGCAAATTCTGAAGGTTCGTTCACATCAAATGCCTGAATGTGATTTCAACTCATCATTGTCAGGATCTGAGGGCAGAACTTTTGAGCCAAATAGCCGAAAAGTCTGAACATGAACATGTCAAATGGTCAATGTTTGACCAAAACCAAACATCAGGTAACATCAGACAATATCAGACAAATAACAACAACATCACCTGTTGTTTAAGTTGATTTACATCATCTTTTGATGACACAAGACACACAGAGCCGCACAAACCAAACAACAGACACCAAACATCAAGCCAGTTGGTGACAACAAACAAGATCTCAAGTAATGATTGCATTAAATTTGGCAACATCAGATTGACAACACCCTGCCCCCCCAACCACAAATAAACCACAGCTTAACTTGTCACCTTGCTCAGAAATGCCATGCATCATCATGTTGATCAAAACATAATGACCAATGGATAATAGCAGCCAACATGCCAGGCATTGCCATTTTAAATTGAACACCTCCTCAGGTACAACCGGTGTTCTCGGTTCCCATATGTAATTCTTCAAAAAGTCTTATTAAATATATTTTGAAAACAAAACAAAAAAACATTTCTAATCAAAAAACATTTTTAATCAAAAAAACATTTTTAATCAAAAAAACATTTTTAATCAAACAAAACATTTTTAATCAACAAAAACATTTGAAATCAAAAATAATATTTTTTTCACAAATACAAACAACTATGTTATATTTAATTTTCTTTTCTTATGTTGGGAAACCTTTCTGATCTAATCCCTCTCTGATCTAGGTCACCAAATTGAGTTAGTGACACATAGCGGATTTCTCTAAATTCCATGGGGTGAACTCACCATTTTCCTGATGGATTTCGGGTCAATAAGAACCATCACGAACCTTGCAGCCATGAGGATGTCCATACAAACCACTAGTAATCAAACATTAGCAGCGTCAAGGGCCATCAGAGCCCACCAAACAGCCAACTCAGGCCGATGGCGGAGTACTGGTACGACGAGGCTGTGAGTTTTGGGTACGCCACAGTTGGTAAGTCAGAGGTGTTTCACGATGGTTGGCATGATTTGGTTGATAATCTTAGCATATCTTGGCTATGTTGGTAAATCTTAGCCAGTATTAGTACTGATTCTTATATGATTGATAATTTGCCAATCATTTGTCAATAATAAACACTACTAATAATGCCTAAGAATGGGTAATGATGGTAGTCGATGGTTCAGCAATGAAGACAAGCTAATGTTTGATGATGGAGGTTTACCGCAGAAAAACCAACCAGTCATGTAAATTCATGAATTTGACTGCCATGACTGTAGATATCAACGGACCATACTTTAGCTATACCGACTGTAGCACTATATCAGCTCTGGCTATTTTTTGTAAAGCTAAGCTATACTGCTCCAGTCCATGATTTTGACTGGTTCATGGTAGATACAGTAAGAACATTGTCAATATTCCAACAACCAGAGGGCCCTGAGCAAACGAATCCAACTGGCGTGCTCAGGAGCACAGGTTGGGGTCAGAGGCCACCACACGGATTTGCAGTTGACAAGTCCATCTGGAAAAATGGCTGGGGTTATCAGAGGTTGAAGTGGGATCCACGATGCTTTGATGTCACACACCAGTGGACGTGCAGCGAGAGTGGGCTTATCTGAACCTATGAATTTGAATTCGAATCATTGAAGCAACCCCGGAACCTGGTAGATAGCTTGGAGATTGCTCAACCCTTTTACTACAATGGTTGTTGGCTGTTATGCACCAATCAAATCTACTGGGCACTGCACTACGGATTGGGCATTGTTTCACCGAAGCAAACTACAGCCTTTGGGAGATTGGTTGAGCATGGAGGGATCCGCCCTTGGTCTTCCCTGGTAGATAGTACAAGCTGGTACAACTATCCAGCAGCCACTTGCTTTGCCCCAACATTCACGGCATCCCCACCCTTGCTGGTAGCATCCCAGATATCACCATGAAAAAAGGGCAATGGCACCAGCTGTGGAGGCTCTGAAAGTTGGCATTCAGATGGAAGGACATTGCTATGCCAATTTGTTTGAGACCTCAGGGGCTGAAGTGCCGTTGTGTGCTACGCGTGGTGGTGGAGCCAGTTCATGAACAATCCTTCAACTACGTATTTGCGAAAACTGGCATGGTGTATGCAACAATGACCGGGACCTGACTGACGATAAGGAGGAGGAATGTGATATGTTTAGCAACAATTGGAATCACATTTCATTCAGACACTGTCGTTAAATTGTTCACTATTATTCACTTGTTTCTCCAGAAGATTTCAGAACTCAAGAAAACCCTAGCTGCCACAAATCGGCATTTGTTTATCAGAGGTTTGCTCCATCGGGACATTATTCTACCAAGTTCTTGTTTGGGCGACGTTATTTTGAGGGTTTTTGAGCTGTGATAAGCGGGAAGAAATCTTCTTGCATCCCGTCATGTAGCATGTGTGCAAACTTCTCCGTGTTATTTTGCACTGACCGTGGTACGTATAATTGCTTAGTAATGATACTTTGCAGGTGTCAACGGTTTGCCGTTGCGATTTCCCAGGATCAAGTCCTTCTGATACTTGGCTGCCTCTCAAGTATTGGTTGGTCATGTTCCCATTTTTCGTAGCTCGTTGACACCTCGCAGCTGTTGTTTGTGGTTGTTTGTACCCACAATATGGTGATTATTGGTTGTGAATGATCAAAATTTGATGATAACATGACCATCATTTGTAGTTCGTTGCTCCCATGGTTGCTGTCAGTTGGATATTTGTGGTTTGCGAAGATAATCATATATACATGTACTTGGTTGTCAGTTCGTGATAGTTTGGTGCATCTTTTTAACTTACTACATAGTTTATATAGTTTGTTGTTTCCAACTGTTTACAGTATATATAGGTTACTCTATTCATTGCTACCATTGACTAACTATTTTCACTGCTAATCAACCACTATGAACCGTTCTTGCCATGAACTGGTTGCGCATCATTTGCCATCAATGATTAACGAGTGGATTTTCCCACTACTATGGTTAGTCGACTAGCATCAACCATTCATAGCAACTGTTGTTTTTCCGTGGTATTTTTCTACCATTTGTTAGCCAGAAGTTTAGGATTTTTAACCACAGTCAAGTGTCAATAGCTACACTTACATGGTTTTTGCAACATGGATCCTGAGCAAATTTGCAGTCAATAGCTACACTTCAATGGATCCTGAATGGTTCATCCTACAAACGGTCACTATTGACCATGATTAAACATTGTCAAGCTACATTATTGACCATTATTGGCCATTATTGACCATTATATAACACAAATTATATAGTTATAATGATAGCCCGACAGCCACTACCCTGAGCGGCCCTTTTCACATCTTGGGCATAAGAGTCCCTGCATCGGCGAGACGTGTGACGATACCCTGTGGTAGGCTGTGGTCAACACTGCTACCAATCTAAAAATCGCTGATTCCGTTCACGGTGTTTGATTCACTTGCGACGGATGGTGTTGGTACCCGGGATCACAGGACCCTGGGAGACATGGCCACTGCGAGCATCCATGTACATCACGAGATCCTTGAGCTGAGCTGAACCAGTCTTACGCTTCCCATTCAGGTACTTACGATAATTGATCATCTCCTCTGTCATCTCCGTGCAGACCTGGTGGTATGTCTTCTTATTCTCAAACTTTCCGAAAGCCACCAAATACTCACCCCAATCCTGCAAGGATGTCACTCCTTCAGGAAGATCCACTGAAGCCACTGGAGCCCCCGGCATGGGTGGTGACGCACGTTCCAAAGGAGCCACATAATTGACCACTTCAAACTCATCTCGATCCGTAGCACGGAGACGCTTGCTCGCGTCGGTCATAGACGATCCACTTGCCTCACTGCCTGTACCAGAAGGCAATGGGACGACTGCCGCCTGTTCCATGTCAAACACTCGCTTCATGAGTTCTTCGAAGCGACCCTGCTGACGCATCCGCACAATCAACTCCAGTGCCCTGTTCATCTCTTGTTCCGTCACAGGACTCACATAAGAAAGAGGCAACGACATGATTGCGGAATCAACTTGCTAGCTAACACAAAAAGACACCACACGATGCTCGAGCACGATACTACCCCACAGGACATTATGCTTGTGATTCATTAACTAACTACTTCCACACTCCCTTCAACTACCCCTTGAAAGGCTTGATTGCTCCGTGGACTCTACTCACTTTTGAGTTACCCCAGACATGGATTTCCGTCTCTCTCTCTCTCAGCTGATCTCATTTCGAGCACTTGACTCTCTGGGCTTATCTGATATGTTCCTGCTCGAATGCATGCACGAAGTAAGTCGAACGCTTCGGCACTTTCTTTCGTCAAGCTGTCAGCCAACATCCGGTCAGTTGGAATCCAGCGCAACGAGGCACTTAGCCTGGCTATGCTACCCCTCAAGATCACAATGTCGATGGCAGTTCTCCTATCATCCAGTGTTGGTGAAGACTGAGACAACAGGTGGTCAAACAACGACTTACAGTCCGTTACAACCATCACCAATCGATCTGGCTTATGATTCCAAAAGGTTTGTGGGCAGCACGGTCCATCTAAGGCTTCTGACAGGAAAAGTGTTGTCCATTCGCACATGCTAGAGGCTACTGACATACTCTGAGCCTCGGCACTCAACGTTGAGCTGACGACTCTGGGTAATCTAAAGCTTCGCCAAAACAAGGGGGCCCATGCACATGATCGCCCAGCATCCATTGCTTTATCTGTGAAGCTTAAAATGTACCCAGCTTGAGTCGCTCCAGCCTTTGCATTTCCAAATGCAGCATCAGAGTGACACATGATTGCCAAATCCTTCAGAGCGATGGGTTGAAAAACTATCTTTTGATCTGCATGCTGTTTCGCTCTTCTGACTGCATTGTTTGCAGCCAGACCATCAGCCACGGTTGGTTGAGGGAAGGATTGCTGCGAAAAGGACACTTGGGTCGAGAGATCTGGACGAGACTGAGTGGCCAACCAGTTCAAACCTCCATTGATGGCTCGCAAACAGCTAATCTCCTTATCACTAAGCTTGTCGGCTTTGTTTCTAAGTCGGTCTTTGCTGAAGTGCAGAGGTCTAATCTTCTGGACAAACTTCTCTTGAGACATCGAGATAGCATATGTTTGACGATCCTGGACATAGTTGGCACCACAAAAATCTCCGTCCCACTCACGCCACTTCCGGAACTCAAAATTGGCCTGAAGCTGGGTCAATGCCTTGTTATACTTCTCCCCTTCACCGCCAGTGGCACAATCGTCGACATGAATCCCATAGATACCAGTTAGACGACCATGATCTCGCATGTAAAACACACAGCTATCAAACTGGGACCGTTCGAAACCGACCTTGTGCAACTCATCACTGAGCTTCTTGTACCAAGCAGCTGGGGAGTCATTCAGCCCGTAAACATGACCGATAACTTCGATCAAGGCATTGTCTGGGATACCTGGTATGCCACCACTTGGCAGTCTTGCATATAAAGGACGATATCTGGCCGGGAGTTGGCCGGCACTTAGGAAGGCACCCTTGATGTCGCCAAGCCGCAACTGCCATTTGTTGGACGCCAACATCTGAAAAATCAGATTCCTTCCAACCTGTGACAAGGTGGGAGACTGAAGATCACCTGTGGATGCTTTGACACTCAAATCAGGATCTAAGTGACCTTGCAAACACCAACGTGACTTGATTCGGGGTGGTGCGTCCTCCTCTTGTTTGACAGTCACTACAAAACGACTTCCCATAATCCTCTCAGGACATCGACGACGGATCTCATCAGCTTCAGCATCACATATGATACGTGCAGCATGCTTGGCTGTTATGGTGGACCACTCTAATACCTTGGATTCATCGATCTTACGCTGAAGTTCTGGCTCATTCCCTGAGGCTCTCAGCTCCTTACTGGACTTCTTGTTGATATACTGAGCCACTAATGCTTCAAAAGGGGCATTGTCCAACCACATTTGCTTGAGATCCTGGATATCCGAAGAACTGAACTGATCACTACTGGAACACAGCTCCTGGAAACAGAGCTCAGCAGACAGAACAGTGACCTCATCGGCAGCAAAGGTGGCACCTTCGGCACCACCCTCTGAGTTCGCATCTGTGCGGGCACTCTTGTGAGGTTCAGATTCTGCCGGTGGGAGGCTACTAGCTCGCTTGGTCCCCCGTTGACTTGGCTCTTGTGCTGTTTCAACGGCATCCCTCTGGATCACTTCTTCAACCAGCTTGGGAACAACTTCTTTCATGAACTCTGCGAAATCATCCTGAGCCAAGGGTGCAGGGCGGAACAACGTCATTGGAGCAGACTTACCGCTGGAGATTCGTCTTCGGACAGGTCCATAGCTACTGGAGGCCGTTCCTGTCTCCGGTTCTGCTGCATGCTTGTCTTCGACGATTGGTTTATCATCTGATGATCCTACATGTATTTCCTGTGGGACATCAGGACGATCTGCAGCAGGCATGGGAGAATCTACCGGAACATTTGCACTCTCCTGCATGTCCATCACGGACATCGGCTGGGCCTGAGTCTTGACATCTGGGTCAGGCTCAGCAGGCATGGACTCTCGAGCTACTGGCTCTTGCGGAAGCTGACTTTCTCCTGGATATCCTTCGGAAACTAGATCCACGTACTGCTTACTCTCTAGGGCTCCCTTCTCTATGAGATTCTTGATACCTAACAGATCCATATTAGGAGTTTCGACCAGCTTCAGCTCATTCTCAGTCGACGGACGAACTTGCTCTGGAGCACAACGGAAGATTTGTCGCTTATGGATCACTACCAGATTCCTACCAACGTAACCTAGAACCGTGGCCGGCCCATGCCAGCGACATGTGTTGTCCAACACACCATTGGTCCACTTCTGGCTTCTCCAATAAGCAACGTATGTTCCGGGCTGGTACACCGCCTGTGGGCGTGGTCGTGCAGCTAAAGCAGTACGAAGAGCTTTGTTGTCCTGAAGCTCAATGACAGCTCGACGAGCTGCCTGTCTCAAGGCTACGTGTCTGGCATTGGCAGCTTCATACAATGATGCTGTGGCTGGAATCACTTCTAACGGTTCATCTAGAAGGTTCTCTGGAATCCGGGGATTCTTGCCAAACACAAATTGAGACGGTGTGAGCCCATACACTTGGATCAACTGATTCTTGCAGTGAGCTGCCTGGACGCATTCTTCCCATTCCTCCTGGTTCTGGGGATTACAATCACCAATGGTCTTCTCTAAAATCTTGTTGAACCAACCACCATGAACTTCTGTCTTACCGAGCTGCCAGTGAGCATCGGCAGCAGTGGTTTTGAAGTTGGTAC
>VSDK01019348.1:309947-325591 GCA_009767595.1 Symbiodinium kawagutii | reverse complement strand
TCTGGCAAACTTACTGACACTTCCTACCGAGGGGCATGAGCCAGCAATGGGCTGGTGTTGCACATGTGCTGGGTGACTGGCACCCGGGCATGTCTTACCTAGACCTGTCATGTCCTGGTGGGACACCAACAACCTGGTGGGCTTGCGAATGAGTGAGCCGGTGGGGATACGCATGCCAAATCTACACATGTGAAGATCCACTACATACATCCGGTCGCTAAGCTTGGAAAGCAATGACCAGGCTATGGAATCCTTAGGATGCTCAAACATAACCCTCTTGCCAGCTTGCAACTGGACCTCAGCTAACTGACGGCAAAAGTTGATGAACAACCGAGTAAGCATATCACGATAGCGAACATCTGCGGGAGACATCTTGGTGCGATTCAGGTGGAACCATCCTCCTGCCCAGGTACATGGCGGACAAAGGACTAACAACTCTGGTGGTGTCTCCTCGATGATCCTACGCATCTTCTGCCTATCAACCAACTTACGGAAATCCCAACCAGTACACAAATCAGCCGATAAACACTTGTAGCCAAACTTCGATCCCTCTAATGCGAACCGTGGTGGTGAGAACACTTCGATCACTGCATAAGGACCACCAACACCACTGGACACCGCCTCACCCTTCAGCTGGGAAAGCAGCTGACGGTGCTGCTTGGGAGTCCACTGGGCCACGCATACCTCATCAGCGTAGGACTGCGTGAGACGGGAAACATCAGCATCGGGGGCGAGTTGAAACACTGTCTTACCTACCCATGATTGATTTCCTATCACTCGATGGGCCTGAAGCCGGTCGCTCCAACTGTCCGTGATTTGCTGCGGGGCATGTTCTGCTACATGGATGTGTGTGTGACGGATGCTCTGCAACTGAGTGACATCAACTGGACACTGTGTATGGCAAGGAGTGAACATGCTACGGCGAGGCTTCACGTGGTGTCGTATTACCAATCTGTCATTAGGTCTAAGTTCCCAATAATCCTTTGGTTTATCCCTCTTATTCCTAAAGGAGACCGAGGCACACGGATGCACATCTGGATCTGAGACCTCCTCCTGCGAGACAGGTTCTTCTTCCGAAACATGCTCTGGGACGATCGACTTGGGAAACTCAGAGACATTCACCACGTACTGGCCAGCACTGTTCACTTCGAGAGGGACCTCCAAACCGCCTAGCAAGGTGAGGCGGTCGCCATGAAAGTCCATGCATGCCTGCAGCTTCTTCATTGATGGGCGAGACAACAACAAGGGAGCTCGTCCTTGAACGATAGCTGTCTTCACTGTACCGGTCCTACCGGCGATCATCACCGGCATGTCAATGGAGCGAGTGGAAACTTCTCGCTGCCCGTTGCCGAACCGAAACACATTGTTCTCGGCATAGTCGGTGGGGCAGGGCACACCATGTCGTTCCCAGATACGCTTGAAGGCGTCCAGAGTCTGGGCACCAATCAAAGTCCTGCCACATCCACTGTCCAGAACAGCATTGCTGTCTTTCCTTTTTGGATCTTAGGGAGCGCATGTTTCAGCCCCGCGCTTTGATGTAAGGGCCGGTGCCCGCCGTGCCCATGCGGCGTTCGTTTGTTGGACGCCCTGCCCAAAAGGCGCGCAGCCACGCGACGGCGTGGTTGTTGCCAGCTCTTGGTTGTCGACAATATTTTCTTAGACAGTGGTTGACCTAGCGGGCCGGCGTCTGTTTACATTGCTTTGAAATTGGAAATTTTTGGGCGGCAAACCGTGTTCGGATCCCAAAAACGCAGAAGAGCGCAAAAACGCAAATTCAATGCGCGATGCGTGTTTTTCATTTTTTTTCGCAAAATTGGTTTTAAAACGGCGTTGCTCGAAATTGCTCGGATTTCAACTTGTTTTACCAGGGGTTATTCGAAATTGCTCGAAATTTCTTTATTGAATTTAAATTAGCAGCAACGTGTTGCTCGAAACCCACGGTCCTTTACTCGAAATTCGCATTGTGCGCTCGAAATTGCTCGGAATTCGGTCGCTTAATTTCTGACATGCAAGCAGAAATTGATTTTTCCTCTACTTTTCTGATTTTTGACTTTTCGGATTTGTTCAAGTTCAAGAGACATGAAAATTACGAAAATTTTGAAAAAGTATGAAAATTACGAAAAATGTCAATGAAGGTGTTGCTGTGAGTACATGGTGAAAATTGTGAAAGCAAGCCAGTAGTTGTATAAGAAGAGTGTCGATGACGTCAGAACCATGCTCAAGCAAGCGCGATCAGAAATTTCTGCTGACAGAGGTTGCCTTTGCGTTGCGGGAATTGTATGTAAAGTTTGAGATCCTTGCAGGCAAGTTAGCAAACAGCATATCCTGGACTGCTGACCAGGAACACTTCCGTCTCTATAGCATCCAAGGTGGCACTGCAGACGAAATGCTCAGGACTGTCCAAGCACACTTCCACCATACCAGCACCATGTTCTCGAGACCCAGTGGCCGAGGACGAAGCCGTGGACGGAGTCACCTTCACCTTGCAATCGCGTGCAAAGTGGCCCATCTTCTTACATTTGAAGCAGCGAGAGCGACGCTTCACTTCCTCCACTTCCACTCTGAATGATTTGCGAAGATCGCCAGCTTGCTTGAAACGTCGATCCTTCTGCAGCTTGCTCAACTCTGCGCGGCGTTCTTTCCACGTCGCCGCAAGCACTTCGGCAGCTTCTTCCTCCTCGAAGATGCCGAGGTCAGCTTCATTGGGCTCAGTCATGTCATGGCCATACTCTGCCAGGAAGGACTCGATGTCGCCGAGGTCCTCCGCTTCCTCTTGACTTCCTTCGGGGATCTGCGCAGCTTCGACATAGTGGGCAGGCTGCACACTCTTCTTCTTGACTACGTAGTCGGGGTAGCATGATCTCATAGCCTGTGAGACATCATCGAACTTGAGGCTTCCCTGAGCCCGCGCTAAGATCACAGCGCGGTCACTGCTGGACATGCCGCTACAATTCAGCAGAATCCATCCCCGTGCCTCCTCAGGGAATGACACGCCTGAGATGCGGCTGCATCTATTGAAAACCTCACGTGCTCTTGCACTCCACTGTCTCAAGCTTTCGTTCTCCTTCGCTCGAAGCGAGAACACATCTGAGATGTTCTCCCCCATCTCGTCCTGCTTGTCTTTCTCCGGCCATCGCTTGTCCAGAAGGCTGAAGATGGCATCCTCTCCACCCTCTTTCTGGTAGTCAGACGGGGATAGGTGTTCTACCGTCTCCAATGCCCGGCCTGATAGCAGGGTCCAGATGAATGATCCTCTGGCGTCTTTGGGCAGTTTATCCATGACTCGCATTTTGTTCATTGCCCATTGCTTCCAACGCTTGTACTCTTTGTAGTCACAGTCTTCCCCAGAGAAGTACTTCAACGAAGCACCGAGTTCGGCCATGGGAAACAAGGCTGTGGTCACAAGTGACAATTCCTACCTAGGAACCACTTCAACACGGGGCACTACCTAGAACCCTCCTACCGCCGGTCTTTGCCGGCTCCGCTACCAATAATGATAGCCCGACAGCCACTACCCTGAGCGGCCCTTTTCACATCTTGGGCATAAGAGTCCCTGCATCGGCGAGACGTGTGACGATACCCTGTGGTAGGCTGTGGTCAACAGTTATATACCATTGATCATTATTGGCCAAACTAGATTTTGTTTCGTTTCGTTGGTGCAGCCATGGTCCACTGCTACGTGACTCAGGGTCATGGCTGCCGAGAAGCAGGGCGACGCCAGTGCGCAAAAATGGTTCCAGGTGGCCTCACAGAGGCGCGGGCCCTACCAGGCGGTACTGCCATTGTCACAAGGTCAACTGCCACGGGTAAACTGCAATTCATGGTGGCAATACTGGGATTGACCCACCATATTATAGGTGATAATAGGGGTAATACCAATGGATAGGGGATTATAATGGAAAAATAGGGTTAAGAATGGTAATTAGCTATAGTTGATAGTGGTTGATAATAGGGGATTATAATGGAAAATAGGGGAGGCAACAATAATCAATGGCAACATTGGGTGGCAATCAATGGCAGCATGGGTTACCGATAATAGTAATTAGCAATCAATCTGTAATCAATGATACTTGACAGCAACTAGGATTCAACTCGTGGTAATTAATTATTGTTCAACTGACCTTGATAACCACCAATGGTAGTAATCAATGGTGCTCTGTTGTGGTTGACAACTCATCAACAGCCTTAATCAAGTAACAAGCTATCAATGTGAGGTATGGTTGACACTATCAATCAGAACTAACATCGATAGCCATTTGTTGTAACCTTCATTATAAGCATATTGTTGGCCAATCATTATTAATGATGGCTATTGTTCATGAACCAACACAACCATAGTGGCTCCATCAACCGCCAGCACAAAGCACCACTATCAACTTTCACTAAGCACTAGTGTTGACCAGCAGCAATCGCAGTGGGATAATCATCCAAGTAGATCTGTGGCCTGAGGGGGTACCAACCAGTTACCAGTTGTATCCAATTCAGTCACCACCCATCCACTTGTAATTACAGATTTTGCATTTCATGAAGCAACCAATTCTCATCAACCCACCAGTGCTACCAAAACCTTCTGCCGGTCAGGAAACAGCCATGTCCATTATCAAGCAGCTCTGTTGTTAGATCATCCCTACGTTTCATTGTAGAAGTCCCCCTATGCTTGGCTATGCTTGTTCACCCAAATCGCTTAGGAATGGTCATGATCCACCATTGATCACCAAAAGCATGTTCTTGAACAACATGTGCTAACTGAACTCCTCGAAATCTGACCCCTAAGTCAATCTCAGTGAATTGGTCAACCAGACCAACTGCCATGGCCACCGAGCTCAGGCAGGCCAGTGTCAAATCCAGCTTCGTCGAACATCTTCTGCCACGGCCTGAACAAGCTGCGCTGCACAGCCAGTGATCAAGGCTGTGATGATTGGTTCTGATTATACAATGAAGGTTAGCTAAAATAGCATATTGTTCATGTAAGCCATGACCTACAATAGCCAAAAGGGTTGGCTACTGTTGATCATGGTTCATCATTAGTCAAGATTAAATCCAATACAGTTTGTTGATTATTTGTGGTTGATTGGAATTCAATCATGACTATTGATGAACCATGATTTCCAACAAACAATATCATGATCAACATATAACGATGATGGTTGAATCAGTCACCTCGCAGGGCGGTGTTAATTTATCAGCGCTCGTAACGACCAGTTAGCGATGAATGATTCTTGATGAAGCTGAAAGCACTGGCGGTACATGGTGATTTTCGTTGATTTTCTGCATCACAGTTCTTCGATAGCCAAGAACAACCAACAGTTAAGATAATGAATCATTTGCCATTTGCAGGGGATGGTCATCACATCAACAGGAATTTCCATGACCATTCCTAATGAATCTAATTCTTGCTGCCAAGACCAATCCTATCGAAACCAAGCGCAAAAAGCGAGTCAACAAGAAGGGCCATTGCTGGTTGACGCCCTGGTTGATTGAGGTTCAAGGCACTGGAGATATACCAATCATCAGCAATGACCAACCCGAGGTTCAGCCATGATGGGCTACCCCTGTTGTGGTTCTAAGGGCTGTGACCAGGGCCTGTGATGTTCCAAGACCTCGAGGATGACTGGAGACAGCTCGTCCCAGGTTCGGCTTGGTGGATCGTGGTGAGATGAAGGGCGCGCTCTCTTGGCTCCAGCGAGCCCGAGAGGCACGGCTGTGGCGGTGTGGGGCGGGCGACCAAGGACCATGATGCCACCGGCTAAATGTGGTCCTTCGCAACCAGCCGTCACGTTTAATACCCCGAGAGTAAACGGGACGGTATGATGCTATGATATTTGTCGCAACTATCTTCAAGTTTACCCACCTGAGGGGTTTATGTATTGTATTTTTTCCGTTTGACACATGATGGGTAGCTGTTATATATTTTCAGATGCATTTGCTTGGTTGTGAAAGGATACCATGTTGGTGCCTTGATCAAACACGAAGAGCCGGAGTCTTATCGATATGAAAGTGAGATTCAGTTTTTGCTTACCTATCCTGACTTTTTGATAGCCGGCTTACAATAATCAAACCCATGTCGTATTATGTCTCTCCAAGTCTAATTAGTAATGTCAAAAACCTTTTTTGCTGATGCTGCTGTCCAACTCAGCAACTCTTCCACTGCCCCAGTAGCGAAACTCTGGTTCAGAGGGATACATTTTAGGCCCCGTCTTGGTGGTATTTCACATGGAAGGGACATGACTTCTGTCATGGGAATCGCCACCACGGATGCCCAAAGCCAGCAAGAAACAGCAACTTTGATGTCTAGCAATGGAAAAGAAACCAAGGCTAGCAGCATGCACCGATTTGCTGTTCTTCGTAACAAGACTCGTTTTTCACCTTTGGATCAACCCTGGCGCATGAAAGGCTGCAAAGCCGGGCCCCCGAAGAATGGATGGTTTCGACATCAGCCCTGGGGGATGGTGATGATTCTGCAGAGCCCATAGTGCCACACCAGAAGCCCTAGCCTCCACCGTGGTTAAACCACCGTTCCTGTGATAGCCAGACGCAATGAATGAAAGGTGGTGGTTAACCATGGTGGCCAGTGCTTCAACTGCATTCAACCACCGTTCCTGTCGTATTTGGGGCGATTGAATGACCGGCATTTCACTGCAGGCAGGGATCGAAAGTGACGACGAAGAATCTCTGGAAGCGAAGATCCTCAAACAACTCATGAGGACAAACCGCGGTGCTCCACATGGTAAGATAGGACGGTTAACAATGGTCGCTATACTCTCCACTATATTGCATGATAGTGGAGAGTAGTTCGAGATTCATCATGCTCGATTATGGTTGCTTATTAGTTTGTGATTGATAACAACGGTTGATGATGATGATGATGATGATGATGATGATGATGATGATGATGATGATGATTGATTAAGCGATTTCCAGTTCCTCTCCGTCGTTCCAACTGCGGTACCCAGACCAAAGAAAGCCGATCACAGTGCAAACAGAGTTCTTTTTCATTGGAATTTCACCAAATTTGGAAATGCTCTGTGTAGCATAATTCAACCATAAAGCATTACTGCTGGGGGTAAGCTCCATGAGCTCAGGTCAAATCACTGGTCAAATCAGGCGACCACTGAACGATTTCGAAAAACAGCTGCGCCGCCCTTCGTTTGCCCAGCAGCCGTTTCAACCCGCAGTCGCTAAATAAGAGCCAGCCGATGGTCTTTAAGTGGTACAATATGCGCAATCTTTGTACCTATTTGATCAGATGTTCAGCTTTGCACCTAATTGATCCTAGTCACAAGTCATTGGTATAAGATATGTTGGAGCTTGGACCATTCATTGATACTCCTGGGTTAAGTTGAATTTCTTCTACGTAGACCATGCTGCCATGTGGATGTGATGCTTGGATAGACACCAGGTGTGTTTGCTACCTCCATCCTTTCCATGCCTGATCCGCTGGGTGATCGCTTGGAGCATTGCTGTGATGAGCATCTCAGCATCCTGCTGCCTGGCGCAAGACCCGACAGGGGGTAACAGATCGGTAGCTTCAGCGATGGGAAATTCTTGGGCTACTAGTTGAATGGTCAAAAATGGTCGGAGAGTTGGTGTTTAGTGGAGGTTTTCCTGAACGGTGTGAAGAATTGTGGGTTGTTGGTTAATGAATGGATAGAAACTTGTTCAGAACGATCATCCCACTGGCAGTGGTTTGAAGTTGGCTAATTGTTCATCTAAAAAAGATCGCATTTTCGGGGACCGTAGGATGGTGCTGCATCATTTTTTGTAGGCCTCACCACCCCATGGAGTCTGATCTATGCTGATTGACAAAGGGATGGGCTCGTATGGGAACAGCTATGACGCTACCCACCCCAGTGCGCTGAAATTCTCTTGTGGAAACAGTTGAACCAAATCATGGCACTTTGCGATGAAAGCACCAAGGTACACAGCATAGCTCAACCATATCTCAGCCATAGGTCAACCACAGGGAAGCCACAGCTTAACCATAACTCAACCATTGCTTACCCATAGGTTAACCATAGGTCAACCATGGGTTACCCATAAGTTAACCATAGGTCAACGCACCGCTGTTTCCCTTGGAGCCCCAAGGAGGTCACCGTCCGGTGGGAGCAGGGCCCGTCCCATTTCGTGGTGCTTCCCAGGTCAGAGGCCTTTCCTTCACGGGTCGTCATCCCAGATACGGAGCACCGTGACTTGGAGGAAACCAGTGGCAGTAACCAACTGGTGGGTCACTGACGAGGGTGAGTAGTGGAACATGAGAGTTCGGTGATGTGTTATTAGTAGTTGTATAGTTCATAGGCTTGCTGAAACCCTTGGTTTTCGGATCATAATGGGGTGAATGGTATTTGAATGGTCATTGGTGAGGTCAGTTAATAGTGGGGGAAATAGTCAATGAGGTTACACTGACCAACGACACTCCGCAAGTGGCCCGACAACGAAACGAAGTGCTGGAAGCGGAAGTCTTCTAACTCCAACTGTTCTCCAACAAAACTCCACTGATGACAGGATCATTTTCAGGCGCTATCCCACCTCCCTGGAGCGCATCCCAGTGATGGAGACACCACCAGGAGGGCAGGAGCCGCGGCACCTCAGTCAGCTGAGGCGCCATTTCGGTGGATCAGTTGCTGCGGATGTTGGACTTCATCCGAGTCCACTGTAGGCGCTGTGCCAAGGGTTGTGGCAGTCGAGCTGTGACAAGCGTGGATTGTGTTTGATTAGGGTTGGCTATGGTTGGCTATGGTTGGTTCTGGTTGGTTCATGTTCATGTCAATCTTGATGCTGATATCAATGTTGATGTTGGTTCATGAGTGGGTTTGTTTCTTGATCTTTTTTTGTAGCATGTTGTGCAATCGGAAGACAAGGTTTGTCCACAAATGAAGGCCTGCATGAATCGTTGGTCGCTGGACTTAGAACCATCATGTTGAGGTACACCGTTTGGTCGAATATCATTAAGTAGTAATGTTTTGATTAATAACTATTCACCACTAGCAAAAAACACCATGAATCATCAACCATCAATCATTCTCACGGGTTATCAACATTTATCAGCTATCATTCAGCACCATTCACATTCATTGAGCATCCTTCATGGTGTTGCTGGGATTGCGGAGCTAGTTGGCAGGCGCTGGCATGACTTCTTCGAGAGCTCCAGCACCAAAGGCCAGCGCCAAGCAGCACCACGGTGGGATCAACCGTTGATAGCAGGGCTTTGTGGCTCTAGGTCCGCGGACGCTATCAGAACTGTGAATTACATCGTGTAGGTAATCCATGAACTGCACAGTTCTTCTCACCCAGGATATGATTTTTCTTTTGTTTTTGATGGACATTTCTTGTGACTGGGAATGAATCAGGCGCCAAAACGTTATAAGGTCAAATCAATCAGGGTTCAGTTCCAGTGGCTCAACCCCCTTTGGACAAAGTGCAGCCAAACCAACTTGAGTAAGGCTTCTATCAGTTTGTTTCTTTTGATGAAGAACTCCCAGCAGCAGAACCAATGCAATTAACAGGTCGAAATAGGTCGAAATGCCTTCGCCACAAAGGTCAAATGTTGAACCTGGAGACGATCAACCTGTACCACATGGATGCCTGGGTCATCCGACCTGTCACCAAGGCAGGACTGAAGTCGATGGGTTGTGACGACGGAACCTGGGGCCAAGGTTCAGGTCCCAGCTTGGCGGTGTGTAATGCATGCATTTTCGTAGACAACATCAGTACTTCTATATACTTCTCACTGGTCCTTGATTGCCGGATGATTCATGATGGTGATGATGGTGATGATGGTGGTGATGATGATGATGATGATGGTGGTGATGATGATGATGATGGCGGTGATCTTGATGACCATGACGATCGTGGTGAGTTCCTTTGGAAGTTTCGCCACTTTGATGATGCCTATGGTGGCTTGTAGCCACGACGATGTTGGAGTCCACTTCCCATGCTGTCTCAACTCCCCTCGCAGGCGGAGAACTGTTCCATGGTGGAAATGCTGGCGTTGAAGCCGCAGACGCCACAGTGGTTCATCTCCCATTGGCCCGGAGACCCTGCTGGCAGCGATACATGGAGGATGTACCGACCAGATGGTTTTCTTGTTGGGGTCCCTGGATGTATCCATGGGTGCAGAGTGGTTTGCTATGAGGGTAACTACTAGTTATGGTAGATTTTGCTACAGTTAAATGACTTATCAATATCAACCAATTTAGAACTGGGGAGTACCACTCTGTGTGTCCGAAGATGTTGCTTTTCCAGTTGGAAAACCAACAGTTCGTATGTGTGCGCCATTGGGAATGATCCCCTGCTGATGGGGATTATCCAACTACAGCTAATCAGCATTGGAATGGCGATTATCCCACAACAAAACCACTAATGTCATGGATTATCCAACTACAGTTAATCTGCTGAAAAGTTCAGCATCATCAATTCTGCATTATCCATGTCATGAATCATCTTATCCACTAATGTCATGGATCATCCATGCCATTAATCCATGTCACTACAAAACCCCATCCATGAGGTTTAAAAGTCCAACACGTTCAGCTAGGTGGGGCGAACCGGTGCAAGCCTTCACGAGCTGCGTACAGCATCACAGCGCCATTCGCCAGTTGCCGGTGCCCAGGGCAAGCGGCCGGGCTCAGGGGCAGGCAGGGGCCATTTGGAGAGTCCAGAAATGCCTAGAGATGGTGGGTTATGGTGGGTAAATGAGGATTGATTCGGATGCATTGTTGGAGTTTTGTTTGGTAAATCATGGCTAGTGATATCCGCGGCGGGCATCTAGTCATCAACAATGATCATTTTGGTATGAGGATTTTTTTGGCTGCATACATTTTATGGATACACCTATTTGAATGTGGATCAATATCATGTATGTCAAACACAATTGGATGGTGAACATCCCAATAAAGAGATTCATTTCAATTTTCTGGTTGTTAACTATCATGGTTGGATCGATGATATTCCTGACACAATCTTCACAAACATCGTTAGATGCTGAATACGGATCAACAAGAAACAGAAGCAAAAAGACCTAGTTGGGGATAACTAGCCAACATTATGATCCACCAAGACTCGGGTGAAACAATGTTGGGTCGTACTATGCTATGTTCAGCCAACACGACATTTTATTGGCATAATGTCAGGTAACACAGCAATCATTTTATATCAAAGGGCTATGGCTTCCGGCGAATAGCTATGTGGCAGAACTGGCCACGTGAAGCCATGGGTGCAGCATGGGAAATCAATACCCATCGTTGTGAATATCTGCCTGAAAACTCGTGATTTCAAGCATGTTTGTTATTTCTGTCATTTGAGATAAAATGTGCTTGAACATTGGTTTGCACATGTTTCAACTAGAACTGATAATTTGTGTGCTGCCTTCCCTTGAGAATGAAGGGCAACTGAGCATGGCTGCTTTGCCATCATCACTAGCTGGACGGCCTCGCAAACTGCTCCAAGAACCTGAATTGGAAGCTCACCTGAGTGTGACCCGCCACAAGATGGTGGTTTCTTCGGGGCATTTTTGGGATGAAACTCCTGCAGTTGGTCCTCAGTTATTTTTAGTTGATTCTATCACTGCACATATACTATGGTTCTGTACTCTACATACTACAATCATCTTCAATCTACTATAGTTACCATTCTTAGTTCGAACCCTCTTTGCGACAGCAGTTTGACAGCGTCCCCAGGGAACCGCGTGCTACTGGGCCGCTTGTACGTTGCAGCGGTAGCGCCATCAGCAGGTGGTGGTCCAACGACACCTGTTGAGTACCACAAACAACCAAGTGAGTGGCCACATACGAAGGGTTACCCTTTGGTAGAGTTTACGCTGGAAGTTAAAGCCACCATTTTCAATCGGTAAACTATCGATATATAATTGGTGGATCCGGCAGGGGCTTGGAAGTAGCACCTTCTGTCTCAATCAGCCAACGTTGATCAATCCGGTTTTGCCAATGCGCGTTCCAACTTACAACAGCCAAGAGCGATCAACAGCGATGGTTGCTGCAAGCAAACATCTCTGCTGATTCCAGATCGCATGGACAGCCTGTTTTGGTTGCTGTGCACACTTTGCTGGTTGGTGTTTTCGATCATTGTGTTTAAACATCCGTGCCAGAGGGATGACTCTCAGCAATTTGACGGTTGCATGTCTTTTTGGGTTGAATCCGCCTGCCAAAACAAATTTGGTTCCATTGTCATCAAGAACCATATCTAACCAATAGCAACCAGCCTAAACAATTGTTATCACATTCAGGATGGATCAATACCTGACAGCGATCGTGCAATAAACAGTTTCATGAGTAAGCATTAGTAACTGAGCAATGGTAAGCATCCACAACAGGTGCTAGAGCCTATAGCTGTACAACCTCTATTGAAGCATGAATGAATATGTTCATCAGAAACAGCTTCTGATGATACTACAAGAAACTTGAGGCAATAGAACTTCTTCAATAATTCTGACTGATAGGAATATGATGGAGAATCACAGGAGGAATTGTGGGTGTTTGCCCATCGTCGATAATGGCGAATGGACAGTGCTTGATACTGGTTTGTATAGGCCAACATGGTTGATCCTTGTTGATCCTCAATTGAGAAAGGGTGCAGACATATTAAATATGGAGACTGGTCAACTCTATAGTTTAGACTGTTTGTAATGTTTGACGCTGGTTGCTGATAATTCATAGCGGTTGACAATGATGGATCATGGTTGATCATTTGAACCATTGTTGATACTAGAAGAATATAAGACACAGTTAGCAACAAGTGGTTGTGATGGTTTCAGTTGGTATCGACCTGGGATATAGGTGCCTCGAAACATACCTTGAGACATACCCCCAAATCTGCAACATCTTCCATGAAAAATATCCGAGACAGACCCAGGAAACGCATCCCCTGGCCAAAGACGCAGGGAGGGGCTCCTTATCGAGACACATCCCAAATCGACCAGCAAATTGAAACTACAACTGTTGTTCCCCTTCTGCCAGTTGAGGGTCGTTGCATTTTACGTCGGTTGACTCCGCCGGTCTCCTCTTCCTCTCCTCTTCTGGCTCCGCATCGCTGTGAGCACCACCCATGTTCTTTCTATATTGATTTAAAACATATCAACCGACAGGTATCGGTTTTTCCCAACTGGCTGAACGTTGGGCAGCATCCGCAGTTGCACTATTCTTTGAGGTCTGCGCTTACGCCAACCGACAGCATGCCTTGAGCCAGGCGGGGTCATCAGCTGAATGGAAGAGTGGCCTTGGTTGATTGTGTTTGATGTTTGTGATTCATGGTCCTCGGCTTCAAGAGTGCCTTAGAGTGATCACTAATGGTAATTTATGTAATTGTCTTGGTTGGTTACAGTTGTATAATTGACAGTTGATGTAATTGTCTTGATTGACTGGTTACAGTTGGCCAAGAGGTAGGACTCGTGCTGGACTAGGACTTGCTGGTGTCTTTACTATCAGTCTCTGCTGACAGCCACTTTTTGCTGGCGTTTTGGACGTCGCCTATGTAACGAATGATGCATCATGCCCCTCGATTGCTACGTTAAAGCATGCACCAAGCATGATTCCGTTGGTTTCTGGAGACTTATGCCCTGCTATGTGACTCCCTATGAACCAGCCAATGTCTTGGATCTTCCACTAGGTATGTGTGCCCTTTGAACAGGTGACTCATCGCCAAAGATCCTTTGTGGAAGTGACACTAGTCGTGGTGGGGGGCACCACTTTCCACTAATACCGTCACCTGCGGCCCTTTTTTTGGCTTGTGAGTATTGCTGCAGCCATCTCCAATCGTAAGAAGACCCGGTATATTTGATGGTAAATCAGCATTCATCCAAAAAGTGTGTGTGGGCGTTGTTTATTGATATGGATATATCGTTACCTTGTGGGAGAATTGGTGTGTGGTTCTTATCCGTTGGTCATTGTAACCACAAATACCAACAAACATGTCATGCAAGTATGTTTTAGCCGGTAGCATGGTATACTTACGCTTACCAACTGGTTATACCAACAAGATTGATTCTGCCAACAAGATTGCATGTACCCACAAGGTTACCTATATCCGTATTCATCAAAATCATGATTGTGGCACAGTTCTAGATTAATAAAAAGGTCGACCAATTCAAAAATACATGCGGCCTGCTCAATCAAGTGTTCGATTTTGCTTCGCAACTTCGCAACGAAGTGGACCGATTCGTGCAACCCTTGGTGTTGGTTGCGAATTGCCAACGGCAGCGCGAGGAAGTCTCCGCGGATCCCCGCGAGACCAGTTTCTTCAGGGCTCTACGGCTGAGCGAAGGAGTCACTCGGTACTCAGGGACAAGCTCCCCAGGTACTCCGATCCTGCTTTTATACGGGGTAGTACACAACAACACTGACAATAGTTGCTTGTTGATCATTGGCTATCATCGGATTCACATGGATGAACAAGAATTATCAGGTCAGATCTACAGTAAGTATATCGATTCTTGATGATTATTACCGTTGACACTAATGGGTGAAACCAACAATGAACGACCAATGCTTAACAATGAGCCGAACTCCTAGGGATACACAAAGGTGGGATTTGAGAAGTGGTGCTGCACCAAGTCAGCATGTTGGTAGAAAGACATGCTTTGAACTCTGAACTTGGTGTAAGAGCGCGGACATGGTGACATGGAATGCAATTGCAAGATAAGACCGGGAGCGGGGCACGTTGCATGAAGCGTCAATGCTTCTATGGTACAGTAAGAAAACTTTTCACGAGGAGCTCCCTGATGGCTTTGTAGCGCAAAGAAACTCAACCATCATCCATCAACCATCCATAAATATGAGAGTTGCTGGTTATGAAACAGTCATGAGCCGGCGTCCTTTGAACCGCCATGAATAGGCCATTCAGCCACCATCAATCACCAGCAATCACCTACAGACTTTGGCGGTCCATGAGTAGCCAGCATTCACCACTGCTTGGTTGACGCGTACTCAACCTAATTTAACCAACATCTATTGGCCATACATCAACATTTGATCACAATTCATCAGCTGTAACTCATCAGTATAATCACCAATCCAATCAATCATCATTTATCATTACAATCACCCATGAATCAATCAAAAATCATCACTCATCACCCATGAATCGCCAATGAATCCAGCAATTTTTCATTGGTGATGATTATTGCTTATTATCATTATACTCCTGATAATGATGACTATCATTATTCCAGTGCAGGTGATGACTAGCAGCTGGTTTCAAATCATCTTTTGTTTCATCATTTATAGCAATAAAACAGCGTTTTTGGGGTCACTATTGTTATTGGTCCCCATCATTTTGTGGTCCAAATCACTATTCATAAGACAAAATAGTGGTCCACCAATTTTGAGAAACCACCACTTCATCATCATGGTTCCACCATTCCCACTGCGGGTTCCGTCCCCGAGGTCCTTTTGATCTTGGACGAAGCCACTGAGTTCTCCGGCCCAGCCACGCCCTTCACGAGGAGCGCCGCCCCGCGACCGTTCCGGGGACCCTTGGGACCACCAGTGGTGGTGGATTTGGTGCTTGGGGATGGACGGCAATGGATGGCAACGGCTTGCGAACTCAGTTTATATTAAATGTCTATCGAGGTCTTAATCTTAGTGGTTTAAGTGATGAAGTGAAGGGTATGCACCAGGTGAAGTGAAGGGTATTCC